>OU343219.1:4702209-4753269 GCA_910596185.1 Chrysanthemum makinoi
CTATCAAAAGGAGAGATGGAAAAGTTGGTTAGTGAGATGCTAAGCCAAGAATAGTCGTGAGAGTCATAGTCGCTTTTCATAAGCGGTTTTACTAGTGAAAAAAGAAATATAGAACTCTGTTTTTGTGTGGATTAATAGGAGCGTTAAATGAAGCCACGGTCAAAGATAAATTTCCAATTCCAGCAGCGGATGAGATGTTTGGCCAGCCCAGTTAGGAGGCTGTGAGTTTACCAAACTTGACTTGCGGAAGGGGTATCATCAGGTCCGATACATGATTCGGGATGTGTACAAAGCACGGCTTTTTAAATACATACGATGGACACTATGAATTTTTGGTGATGCCATTTGGGCTACGAATCGCCATCCCCACTTTTCAAAAGCAACTATGAATCGGTTATTCTCTACTTGCGCAAATTAAGTGATCGTTTTTGATGACATATTGGTTTTATGGTACTTATTTAGAAGCACATCACGGAACATCTTCATGTATTTTTAAGTGTTTACGGGATCCGCGAGTTCTATGTCAAGAAAATTAAATGTGTGTTTGGGCGACACTTGAATATTTGGGGGCATATTATTTCCCCCGGGTGAGGTGTTGAGGTAGACCCTCAGAAGGTATGGCCGTATTGATTGGCCCGTTCCTACATACTTAGCGACAAAATCATTGTGGGTTCCTCCCGGGCTGTGAGGTATCTGAAAAGTTTATCAAAGACTATGCTCACGTGGCGCTGGCACAAAAAATGGCTTCAAGTGGGGGAACAAGACAAAGCTTTTCGCACTTAAGGATAAGTTAACTTCGGGCGTTTTAGCTCTTCTGATTTTTTAATGAGCCCTTTGTAATGGAAACCGGCGGCGGTACAGCCGAGGAAGTGGCACAGTACTACTTCAAAGGGTGACCACTAGGCTATTTTAGTATAAATTGGGACCTCGCTTGAGGGTTGCGTGACTTATCGAAATCTTTGCTATTGTCGAAGCCATTTATAAGTGGCGTCAATACTTGGTTGAGCGTCGGTTTACCATGCATTACCGACCACATGAGTATCGAAGCTCATGCAACAAGTGATTCAAACACCTCTTGACAAAAATATGTAAGAAACTTATGGGGTTTGATTTTAATATTGAATATAAGTGAGGGCATCGAATGTTGTAGCGGATCGTTGTCCGTGTGTTTGAAGAGGCGCTGAGGTCACTTGCTTTTATGGCTTTTAGCCGACCCGTTGTGGGGTTGCTTGGCGATCTGGCGAGAGAATGAGACTTTGGGCGGCTTTGATTCATCAATGGATGGGCCGGTGAAGTCTTGGAGGTTTTCATGTCGTGGCGAGGTTGCTTTTGTTTAAGTGGTGGGTACTTTATTGGAGAGGATTCTAAGTTGAAAGAACCTTTACTTCGAGAATTTCATGTTACTGACAAGTCGCGAGCCATTGGGGTCGAAGAAGATGCTAGTTGGTTTATTTTATTTTGGAAAGGAATGCGTAGAGTTGAGGACTTTATTAAGCGGTGTGTGTTTGTCAACAAATTAAATATTCGACCCGGGCTCAGGGCGGTTTGCTCCACCTCTACCAATTCCAGCGAGTGCAGGAGGATGTTTCCATGGACTTTACGGGGGTTACCCAGCGGAAGGATTAACGGTTATTCTTGTAGTGGTAGACCGTTTTACTAAATATGCTCACTTTGGTGTTTTGCCTACCAGCTTTAATGCAACAAAAGTGGCGAGTTATTTATGGATATGGTTGTTAAGCTTCATGGGTTCCCTAAAACTATAGTATCTGATCGAGATCCAATTTTTGTTAGTAAATGGAGGCAATTGTTTGAAGCAGAGTGGCAGCGGTTAAACCATAGCTTCGGCATATCACCGCTGATCGGATGGACAAACATAGGTGGTTAACGTGATCTTGGCGGTATTTACGGGCTATGGTTTAGATGGACCCCACCATGGGTACGATTGTTGCCTTGGGCCGAATATAGTTATAATACAAGTTTCCATAGTAGTATCAAGATGACTCCTTATCAGGCTTTATATGGGCGTACCTTACGCCATAATTCCATATCCACGGGATCTTCCAAAGTAGCAGTGGTTGAAGAGGTATTGGTGGAGCGAGATATGTCTTCTGACGGCTTAGACAATTTGTTGGTTGCGTGTAATCGGATGGAAATGCAAGCTAACCGTAGACGGCAGCGACGTTGAATTTAGCGAGTGAAAAGGTGCTTGTAAAATTACAGCCATATCGCAGTCACGTTAGCAAAAGGCTTTCCAACAAGTTAGCCAAAAGATACTATGGGCCATTTGAGGTGTTGGAACGTGTTGGGAAGGTGGCGTATCGTTTAGCCAGCCGATAAAATACACGTTTTTCATGTGTCTCTTCTAAACCATTTATAGGGATCGGTAATGGGGTGTTGTTGAACTACTGAGGAAGAACATGAGGGTCAACCTTTGAGGCGACCCTAGCGATATGTGCAAAGCGTGTTTTCGCGTAATGGGGAGAAACTTCGTGGGGTTTTGGTTGATTGGGTGGTGGTTGGCAGGAAGCTACTTGGGAATGGTTGTCCGAGTTCTAGGCCGCTTATCCATCTCATTACCTTGAGGACAAGGTAGTTTCCGAAGGAGAAGAGAATGTTACGACCGGCTTGCAAGAAGGCCCACAAGAAGGTCGGCCCAAGAGGTCCACAACTATTCCGATTTGGCATAAAGATTATGTCGTTGGATAGTTATCTATCTTTATCTAATTGTTAGGAATGTTTATTGGAATGTCTTTGTTTACAAGTTAGGGTTGTTCGGGTATTTATACCCCATTATTTATCAATGAAACTTATAAGCGATAATTAAATCTCTCTTATTCTTCTTCTCCAACTCTTAAGGAGCTAGCACCCGCTAAAAGTGGTGCCCTTCGATACTATCCGTGAAGTAGTGTCAAAGAGCCTCAAGGAAGAGTGCGGTTCCATCTTAAGGATCATTTTGTTAAGATTGAGATCGTGAAGTTTCTTCAATCTACAAATGGAATCTGGCAGCTCATCTATGCATGTATATTTTATATCTAAGGTTTCCAAGTGAGTCAATTCCCTGACCGATGGAGGGAGACTAATTGTAAGGGTCCAAAAGGTCCTTTTTGTCGTATTCTCCAGTGACCAAAAGTGGTTTTTAGTGTAGTGACCGACTATAATCCATGATAATAACGAGGTGCATAGGTTCGAGCTTTGTTGCTATGTCAACTTAAGCTCTTCATTTCTTGTGTCCCCGTTTTATGTTTTAGTTTTACGTCTTTCATATAAGAAAGATACGAATTACTTACTTAGAAATTAGAATCAAAACAAACAAAAACCTAACAATAACTTCCATAAAGGGAAAAACCATGTGCTGGTTTTACGAACATATGCCCCCATAGTCTTTCCTCAGCTGAATTTCTTGGTTCTTTCTTTTCCATGTCTTTTTGTAAGCAACTTGTGTTTAATTTTTTTGTTTTTGTTTTTCTAGTTGGGTTGGGGTGGCGGCTCTTTAGGCTATAAGATAAGACCATTAGCTAGTATCTCTCACACCAAAAAGAAAAATGGCAATCCTTAATAAGAAATCAATGCTATTTCTTTTAGCAGCCACTCTTCTTATTTGTTCTTCCTATGCAGATGATCACCTCTCTTCAGCAGGGTATGGATATATAAATCTTTGTTATTATTTCTTATTCTTACTAGTATAAATTATCGTTATAACTGTACAAATATATCCAGGATGGAGGAGCGCGCCTTCACTAGCAAGATTTTTGAGAAGATTGCTCCATGGATAAGGTCCCAGTATCCTGACCGCATAGAGAAGGGTTTGGATTTCTTTAAAGAAATAGACGGCAGTATAAGTACCTTATGTACAAAAAAGTACTGCAACCCCCGCGATCAAAAGTGTAGTGGAGCCTTATGCGTTTACAAATGGGCGACTAAGAAACCGATCGACTGCCAAAAAAGCTGCAGCGAGGAACGATCACTTACAGGATCACCATGTCATTATGATTTTAAATCTGGTAAATTTACTGGACGCTGTTAAAAGCTATGCCACTTTACGTATAACCTATGTATTGAAATAAAGACATTTATATTTGATATTTCCTTCCTAATGTACGTTGATCTCGCATTAAGGTTTGATTTATGTGATATAAATTGTTATTGCTGTTTACCTCGAATTTTGTGCATGTCAGTCGTATGCATTATAAGCCTTATATATAATGCATGGAAAAATATTTGCATTCATGTACATTTATTTAGTTGATACGGAGTATATCTCAAAAGCTACATGTGCCATATATACATGATAAAATAGATACACTGAATCAAATATGTGAAAGATCTACTTGCACACCACACCAACTTGCAACAACTTGAAGGATGTGAGGGCTCCACATGATCAGGTAAAGGAATATATTCGATCCTTGTTATTCGATTCTATCTTTAGCACCCTATAAAATTTAGTCGTCATGACGCAGGACGACGCAACAACCTGCGTCGCGTCAATTTCTACTCCGTGACGCAGGGGATACGGTCTGCGTCGACGGCCGAGGATTTTTATTTTTTTATTATTTTTTTTTCAAACATTTTTAGTTAAATTTAAATTTCATTCAAATTAAAAACATTACATTCTGAAATTAAAAAAACATTACACTACGAATTTAAAAAAATTACAATCTGAAATTCAAATAAACACTAGAATACTTAAACTAATAATCTAAATTGTAACGTTCTTTGATTGTTGCCTTAACTTTCTCAACTCTTCTTAGTTGGGCCGGTCAAATTTGGGTCGATTGGGGTGTTGTAGAAGATGATGTCGGACTCGTTTGATGTCCTCATGAGCTCAAGTTTTGCTGTTTTTATCTCTTTTTCCCTCAACCGTAACCAATTATCTTCTAAACCACCTTATTCTTATCTTTATCCTCTTTGGCGGCTTCTTGGTCCTAAGAAATTTTGGCCAACGATTGCATAAATGAGTATGATGGAACATCATCATCCGCGAGAGGAGGAGGATGCTTTCTTCCTTCCTTTGTCACGACCAGACGGTTGTGATTCTCTAGTCGCTTCCTCAGTAGAATCATCAACGTCATAGACATCAAAAGGATCACGAGCTTGGGTTGAACCGAGGAGGTAGTGGTAGAATCCTTTGTTTTCTTCCGACTATTTGTTGATATAGCCGGCAACTCAACCTCCTTCCAAGCGGCATGACCCTTTAAAACCTCGTAGCACTCCTCCAAAGTGAAATCATGACCAATCGTCATACGGTATTCTTTAAGAGCTTTTGAGATGTCGTCGATATCATTCTCGCTTCCATGGGTGTTCTTGATATTCTCCATGATAGCACAATAATTTCCAACCCTATTACGAATCCTGCTCTTCCATTTGGTATTGATGGAGTCATAGGTTCGGTCTTTGCCAGTTTCTTTCTTAAAGTAGGCGATCACTTGCTCCCAAAACTTGAAGCGGTTCGGCGTTTCCTCTGCCGCGTTTTCAGACACATAGACGAAGCTTTACAAAGCACCACCTCTTCTCTCCGTCCTTGGCGGCTTCTTGGCTTTCCCCTTGCTTGTTTCCGGCTTCTTGCCTTTGTCCTTGGCCTTTGAAGCACGCGTCTAGATGGGCTGCTTTGGTTTGATGGGGACATCTCTTGTGAGCGGTTTTCTCATCATTAGAATCATCAGCGGGAATGGAACCATGGAACGAACGGTAGTGCGGACCAGTAACCGAACCTTGTCCCATGGAAGCATCTTGACTTGGGTAGTTTTGTGCGGATACTCGGCATCCAATCTTCCAAATTCATGTCTAGATTAGTGCTTGAATCGGGAATAAGGTTGATACGGTTGAGAAGGATAAATGAAGTCCATGTTTGGATGTACGGCGACCCACTAGGTTCTTGCGGTAATCGTTGTAACACGTTGCGGTGGGACAAAAGGGCGGTTAAGATAAAAGCGCGTTTGGTTTTGATTTGGTTGGGGTAGTTGTGATTGATAATCAAAACCTTGTGGGCCAACGAATAGGCGGTTTTGTTGTGGTGATATGCGGTTAACTCGAAGTTGTTTTCGTGAGAATTCAGATCCGGAGCATTTTGGGGTAGTCGTGATCGTCGGGTTTTTGATTGTGGGGTATTTTTCTTTGACATTTTGAAGTTGGATAAGAATTGGATTGAGTTGAATGTAGATGAAAATGGTAAGTTGTGAATTGTGTTTGAGGTAATGTGAGTATTTATAGAGTGATAAAATGGATTTGAATTTTTTTTTTAATTCAATGACCAAACGGTCGGTTTTTAAATTTTGTATTAATTCAATGCGTTGGGAAGGAGAATACATGCTCCAATATCGAGCGACAAATGGACCGATATTCACAAAATGGGATGACGCCCGATGTGGCAACCGACCTCACACAATCATGCCCAACCGATCTAACATCGGTCGAGGTCAAAAATTCTCGTGCCGATCTTACTCGTCGAATCGCGACAAGCCTAAGGTATGAAGGAGTGGTACCCTAGTACCTAATACCAGGAGTGCTACATCACCTCTATCCAATAAAAACCTTCCAACTCAAAACTACCCCAATACTACCCTAACACTACCCTAACTAGTGGAAGTGGTACCTAGTACCAATTCCATTTTTTAAATACATAAAATCACATACAAACTTTAAAATAAAAACATACCATTTCATTGAAAATAAAAACATTACATAATACTTAAAAAAAAACATAACATAATAATTAAAAATAACTAGATTAAAAAAAAAACCCACTAATCATCGAGATGCGGCAAGTATTCACGTGCTACGTGCTCCGTGAGATCATATCGAATACGGTCATGGAGAAATAGATCTAGTAACTCCGCTACCACAACGTCGTCGAACGAGCTGGACGGGCATCCATTATATGAACCGGTGAGATTGCCCTCCTGCGTTTATAACCATATTGTGCAAAATAACACGCATGAACTGATTGGCAATCTTCGCTTTGGTCATAGCTCGGAGAGGTCGATCGAGAATTTTCCATTTTCCTTTAAGAACACCAAAAGCTCGCTCGACATCCTTTCTCGCTCCTCTTGTAACCCGTAAATCTCTTTTCCTTTGGGTGGAGTTGGATATGGGTATGCTTTAACAAGTGTGGACCACTTAGGATAGATTCCATCTGCCAAATAGTAGTCGCGTTTGTAAAAGCGTCCATTCCGCGTGGAATGAACTATTCATCGCCGTTCTATTTCGATCACGTAAGATACAAGTCGGTGATTCAATACGTTGATATCATTGTTTGACGGTTGGACCAAAAAGCATGCCAAATCCACATATCTTGTGTCGCGGTGACTTCAAGCATAATAGTGGGAACACCATAGTCACCTCCGTATATGCCCTCTCAAATGTCTAGGACAATTTTTCCATCGGCGTGTATGCGGTCGAGGCTACCAAGCATCGGTGGTTGATGCTTCATCAGGCACGAAAATGCGAGCAAGGTGGGTGTCGCGGTCGGCCTACGTGGTACTACTCGGCGATACAACTCAATGATGGCCTCACAAAAATAATCAAGACTTTCCGCGTGGCGTTCTTTGAGACATGCATACATATTCATCATACTCATCGGGCGGATTAGGTTGCGAGAGTTGCCTAACGACGATGTGATTTTTGTTTCGGCGCTTTTTCAATCTCGCGTCATAGCCTTCTTGAAAATATGGGTATCTCAAGCAATGTCACCCACTATTTGCAAAAACATGCTTTTCTCCATTAATTTTTTAAAGTAATTGTCGTTGTACTTTGGTGTTTCAACGAACCAATCATTCTCTAAAGTTTCAAGACCTATTTTCCGATGACGATTTACGTTAGTTCTTTAGAGCTTTCGTGTCTTCATATCTTGGTAAGCTAATTAAAGCATATTTTGCAACGAGCTACCCGTGGATAGCTCGTCGGACGAAGAAGGAATAACGTGTCGGAAGAATCGGTGGACATTTTTTGGAGATTAGTGTGTGTTTTTTTGAAGGTGAGGGTAATTTTTTTGGAGAGATTAGTGTATGTTTTTTGAAAGAAATGAGTGTATGTTATTTGGTTTTAAATAGGATTTTTTTTTTTAATGCATGTTACCGTTGCAAAGCGAGAATATACAAATGAATCACGGGTATGGCAAGAGCTCGGAGCTAGAATTACATAGCGAACCATGTACCCGAGCTAGAAGCGGTGGGCATTATACCTTCGGTTACTTGGTACTCGATCCTCTACCCGTTACCCACTCCGTCCTCTCTAAGGGCATCTACAATCCTACACTTTGGCATAGTTCAATAAGATAAAAACATGATGAGTCAGCATTCAATACATTGTAAACCTTCCACATGGCTCGTTGGTACAGTGGTCATTCAAGTGGGTCCTCCACTATAAAATTCTATTAAAATAATCCTTATAAATTGATTTTGTGTTGTCCAAAGTTTCTATATAATAAGTTAAGTGGTGTCCTCCATTAAAGTATGACTAGCGAGAATGCCGCGTTGTGGCCGTAGTCTGCTGAAATAAAATTTTTCATATTTCAAGAATTTCGTTTAGCTCGTACCCGTTTGGCCCGTGCCCACTCGGGCTAGACCCCATTGGGCCCGTGCCCGTTTGGGCTCGGGCTCATTTGGACATAATTAGTAAGGTTGTCCATTATTTTACCAATTTAGTTAATGGATAATCTGATTTTCCAAACATTAAAAAAACTGATTATCTGATTATTACGATATCAAACAGAATAATCAAATTCAAACATTATATTTTATAACTATGTTTTGTAATAGCTGATTATTTGATTATCCATTTTCAAAAGAAATAATTTATTTTCAATAAGCAAACCCAAACACACCCTTAATGGTCCTCAATATTGGATTTGATTTGGATTTTGGAAAAGGGACACGAAAATTCGGACCACGTTTTAAGGTGTTAATTAATATAAAATAGTTGTTTAGGCTTTTTCTTAAAGAGGGTATTTAGGGGTGTGTAGAATTCGGTTTTCACTTACAAACACCGAAAATTGAAATTGAACTGAACCAAAAAAAGTCGAACCTAATTTGTAACCGAAACCGAAAAAATCGAACCTAATTTGTAACTGAACCGAGTTTGCCAAACCGAACCAAAGCTGAAATAAATTTTCGGTTCTCGGTTCAATTATGGTTTTTGGCACAATAAACCAAAAACTGAATTCACATAATCTATATATCTTTTTATATATTTATATAAAAAAAGTTAAAACTTTTTCATAGTATATAAAATAACATTTTTTAGGCTTGAACTTTTTTTATGCTAAAGTTTTATATAATTAATTAAATAAATAATTAAAATTAAATAATTCACGTTATTTAGTTCGGTTTTCAGATAGGTTTAATTAAATTTGAACGTTCGGTTTTGGGTTAACTTCAAAGAAATTAACGAACTAACAATCGAATAAACCAAACAACCCAATAATCAAACCAATGAACACCCTAAGGTTTTGATTTAAGGAAAACATTTACCGCCACAAAATTAGTCATCGAGTGCCATGCATAGCGCATTGCTTGGCGGATACCTACTAGTAATAATTAACTTACATTGCTATCTTTAATATAAATATGACACAATATTTAAGTTATATGGACTAACTAATTATGTACAAGATTATGCTATACATTAACTTGTAATAAAGGCTTGCACAATTGTAATTATATTAGATTATTGAGCATTGATTTGGTCATCACATTCTTCCACTTTTATCGGCATTATGGACGCCCCATTAACTCACCATTTAAATGCTTATTAATCTCATTTATTTAGCAATTGTAACCACTTTCACATTCTAAAATAATCATACCCTAAATTCTTTATTCACAAAGTCATGGCAAAACCAAACCAACCTCCCTTCCCGTTATTTTTTTTCCTCTTCTCTCTTTTGTCTGCGTTCAACACAAAATTGCAAACAAAAACCCTAGCTCCTCCCATCCATTGTGATGGCACAAATCCCATCTCCTTCTCCAATTGTGGTCGACAAAGCAAGAAGGCATCAAAGGGTTTGCAAGGTGTTTAATAGCAGCAGGGATCGTGGGTTGGTGCAAGGGATCTGAGGTTACGTCGCATGGTGTTCTAGGGGTCAAGAAAACCCATGGCAGTGAGGTGTGGTCGTCATGAGCGTTGATGGGGTTGTCGTTACTCGCCACCACCATCATCACCTCTACTGTCGTTACTCCGCCATCCGTCCGCCACCACGATTGAGATGGTGATGGTGGTCTAAGGTGGTCAGCGGTGGGACCGGTATTTCCGTGAGAGGTGGCCACAACACAATACAACATTGAACTATATATTTCCAGTGAGTGGTCACAGATATTATTCGGTTCTAAATGTTAAGTTTATGCTTTCATTGTTCTTCTTTTAGGTGTTTTTATAATTGACCAGGAAACAAAACCGACACATAATTAATATGTGCATTAATGTGGTGTTTTCTTTGCTTAATATGTTGTATAATATGCATATGTGGTTGTAAGTATGAAATTTTGTGCTTTAATGTGTTGTACATCATGCTTTATTACTTGCAAGTCTGAAAGTCCGAAAATTAAATAGGAGAGAGAGTCGTTTGTGCATTATAAGTAGTAGTGATGATTTGGATATCCACTCAATTATAATAGGTGACATGGCACTTTATTACACTTTAATGAAGTTCAATTTATTGAAGATGCCCTAAATAGAAGAGCGGACACAAATAGGATCATTGGCTAAGGACAATTTTTAGCTACCACACATGTTTAGCTAAAAGTGTAATGAGCCTCATCATTTTTAACATTTTTGGTTAAATGCCATGATTATTGGACCTTCACTTTTAGCTACGACACATGTCGTAGCTAAAAGTATAACCGAATGTTTTTTAAATTTTAGCCAAATTAAATTGCTTACGAGAGGTTAAAAAATCCCACAAATGTTTAGCTATGACCGGCGTCGTAGCTAAATAAAGTGGACTTCCATTTAAAATTGTGTATAATTGTTAAAATAAATTTTAAATTATATATAAATTAGTTTATTCATGAAATAAATACTTTATTAAGGTATCAAGTGGAATTTAATTAGAAAATTATTTATAATTGTTAAAATTAATTTTAAAAAATATATAAATTATTTTATTAAAAAAATAAATTTTATTAAGGTATTGAAATTATTTATGTAGTTGAAGTTTGTTAACTATTTATAATTGTTAAAATGAATTTTAAAAGATATATAAATTAAAACACGTCTATATATAATTGCAATGTGTAGATATATATGCACATGTGTCTAAACAATGACGATTTTACACATTACATGAGAGTTGACGGCCGGGTTTAGAAGGTTATCACAGCCATGTATGTAGTGTGTACGTGATCAAACCGAGCCATTTATATTTAAGAGTTTGTTAAGCATACACTATTCGTTTGACCAAGCTGTTAAGAGTAAAGAAAATTAATTTTAACAACTAACCAAATTATTTATATATTACATTGAAAAAAAGTTTGTAATTGTTCACCTTTTAAAAAGGACATGCATAGTATAGTTTACCATGGGTGTAAGTTCTATGCGATTCTCGCATAACTACATTTCCTTGTCCACAAGGACACGTAAAAGCTTCATACGACGCCATCTTCATAATAACATTGTGTATGTTGGTGGTTGTGATGATAAGCGTTAGTAATGTGTTTGTGAGGATAAGAGTTAATAACCAGCTTATATGCTTTTATAATAGAAAAAGAGACCAAAATTTTGAGACTAAGAGTTAACCAGGTTCTGGTGAAGACATGTATGTAGTGTGCACATGATCAGAGAGTTTTTTAATCATACACTATAAGACTCTATATAAGATTATTATCAACTAACATATTACCAACCCATTATGCCACATTTTTCTCCACATGTATCGAGTTTATGATGTGGAGACGAGATATAGTTCTTGACCCCAAGTACGGTAGATGAGAGAAGTCGACAAGTTAGGTGGTAGTTAACTTTAATATTATTAGTAACATAACTCTTATATTATATTATATTATGATAATTTCATGTGCACATAAGTAATCGATTGAGATCCTGGTCATTTCATGAAGGAGCATGGGTTGTAAATCATATGTCTATAGGGGTGTTAATCGGGTCGGTTTGGTCCGGTTCCGGTCAAACATGTCGGGTTCAAGTCGGGTTCGGGTCTGCCCCACTTACAAAATCAAATAATTTGATTTCTTAAACTTAGTAGTTAAAATCACATATTTTGTTTGTTGCATAAGTCGTATATGAACCATAAGTCCCTGTAGTCTTTTTACTCCCGTAGTAATGCTTATAGAAGTTGTTAAGTTAATAAAATAGTACTAAAAAGTGTTGAAGGGGGTTTTTATTTTTTCCATTTAAGCCACTTAATGAGTGGGTCCAACACTTACTCCTCTTAGAAAATGGCTCATATGGAAATGGCTCACACCACTTATTTTAGTAAACAAGGCCGAAATGTTACTTGAGTATTGATTCTTAACATCTATTTCTTTATGGATATCATAATAAGCTTGTGACGAAATCAGATACAATAATTCAAAGAATTGACCCAAATCAGATACATCTTTTATATAATAAGAGAACTTCGGTTTAGGCCAAATCGAGAGAGTCGATTAACCAATGAGAGAGCTTCGATTTAGAATTTAGCCATCTCATTGGTTTATTGAGTTTTTAATTGAGAAAAAGTCGGGACGTTTTAGGTGCTTTCTAAAAGGCTCCCCAAACATAGATGTGTAAAGCGAGAATAAAAAGCTTTGAGAAACGGGTGCGTTTTAAAACATTGGTGTCATGGAACTCTTGGCGTATCGAGGCGTGTTTCCAAATATGAGAGGCATGTTCTAGAAGGTTTTAATAACGATGGTTATCCCCACCGATAAATTTTCTATATTTGAATCGCGTTATATGTTGGGCCACGGTTGCGAAACCCTAATCTTGAGCCTATATATACTTGCCTAATGTGGCTGTTCATCGTTTATTGGTTCTAATTCTTTTTCCTTCTTTTCTTATCGCAGGTTTCTTTTGTAGATTTCATGATCATCAGAATTATTAAAGACATCATAGATTCCTAGAATCCTAGGTATGAAACACTAATTCTAATTAGCCATCGTTCGTTAGTATTTTAATGTTTTGGTTTTGTTCTGTTATCACATGAAAATTTATGTTTTTTAATTTCATTATGTTCATCATATGTTTATATGTTTCTTTCAGTATATTTATCTGTTTCTTATGCGAATAGGTTTCTGTTGCAAATTTCATGATCATGAGAATCATTAAGGGCATTTGGTTTGTAAATGGGTTTAGGATTTAGATTTGGATTTGGATTTAAATTTGGATTTGGTTTTGGAATTGAATTTGAAATTAAATGAAGAGAGAGAAAATAAATGATTGATAAATTTATTTTATATATTTTTTAAAAATAAAAAAGTAAAAAATAATTAAAAGAATAAAATAATGTGTTGCTAGAAAAGAAAGCATCAAATAAAAACTTTTTTTGATTGGTTCATTTTTGAAACCCCACTGAAAAGATACCTAAATAGGGTGGATTAGAAAATTGGATTAAAAAACCCCTGTCAGGGGTATGACAGGTGTAAGAAAATGCACCAAACAAGGGTATTTTTTTTTTCAAAATCTATGAATCTAAACGGATAAAGGCCATATACCAAACGGGCCGTAAAACATCCTAGGTATGAAACCCTAATTATAATTGGTTATTGTTCGTTAGTATTTTATTTATTTTATTTGCGTTTTCTGATTTATTTTTTAAGGGTAAGATGTGTATACATACTCGGTCAAAAAGGATGTTCTTCATTTGTTTATATGTTTATTTGTAAAACTAAATAACAATATATTTATTTGTTTGTTTATATGTTTCTTTGTTAACCTTTGTACATGTGCTTTAACCTTGAAGGTGGTTTTATTAAAGCAATTGGTCATGAAAAACCCGGAATATTTTCATAATAGAACTATATTGGTTCCAATACTAACAGTGAAAATAGGTGTACATGTCATGCTTCTAAGGAACATTGATCAATAAAGAGGGTTGTGTAAAGAAGATTGCATGCTGTTTTACATCAAGTTTTCAGTTGAAGAAAAGATAGTTTTTTGTAAATTAAGTTTTGAGTTTTGTACAATTATTCTATAGATTTGGTTTTTGTTTTTTTCTTGTGTTTTCATTTGTATATCAGAATCATATTTCGCTTGCATATCATAGTTGTCATAATTATGAAGATGTTAATACATGAGATTCATATGTATCAGGAACATTGTTATATTATTATCCCTATTTATAAAATAATATGTTTTTTTTAATGGTATTTTGTTTCTTTGACATTATTATTTTTTTATTGTGTTTTGGTTTTATATCAGAATCATATGTGTTTCTATTATGATATTTTGTTCCTATGCCGTTAATACACGGACTTCGGTAGTATCAAAAACATGGTTTATTTAGTTGTCGAGAATTATGAAGGCGTCAATGAATCAAGCTCATATGTATCGAAGCTTGTGTTATATTATACCTATTTATTATATGTATTATGTATTGACAAGAACATAAGCGTAATTTTTTTTAAATAATCGGCAGTATGTACGGCATGAACATGGGCGTATATTTTTTTTAGGGTTTAGATGGGGTAGATACTGAGGCCATGATGCCATATTAGATTTAGGTTAATCCCCTTACCTGATTTCATTATTATCACTCGAATATATATAAAATACATATCGTATGCTACAAGTCAGTTAATGGGCCGGGCTAATAAAACTATATGCTCGGCCGATAACGATCGCATGAAAAATTGTCCAACTTCGATCGAAATCCTGCTTCCAATTAATAGACTGAAACGAAAACTTTTAAAGATGTTATGGAGGGTTTAAAAGTTATCGGTGCAAGTAACCCGAAACCCTTTAAGCACGAGATTGGGACGATTGTAGCCCTATTGAATGAAGGTTGAACACCAACCTGCCTGAGGAAGCCACTCGACCTATGGGAGAGGACCTCTTTAAGGAAGATTGCAAAGAGATCCGAGAGATTCCGCAGCAGCTATTCCGTCAAATCATTGACTGAACCATTACCAAAAGTCGTTTTTTTATCATACGCTATTTGTCGCCGCCGCTTTGCACGGATACCGTACTAGCATTTCAAGATACACTTATAGTAAGATTTTCTAAACAAGTTCATGCAAAAAAGGTGCTTGATACAATGCCTCATTAAAAAAATCTTTTATGAAAAACTTGTTGAAGCGAATTATGTTTGGTTTGAAAAATAATAATTTCTTGTACTTGTGTATTACTATTGTAGTATTTTGTTAGGGAAATTAATTAGTATGTTGTAAGTCGGAGAGCAATGGCGAGCTAGAAAATTTTTCGTGGGAGGGCGAAACAAATTTTTTAGGGAAATACTCTAAATGGGAGGGCGAAATAAAAATTTTCGAAAATACACATGAAATGCGAAAAAATACACTAACGAGCTTAGGCCTAGGGGTAGGGACCCTTCCGGTCCCTTAATAGCTCGCCCTTCTTTGGAGAGGTATTCCTTTTCCACATTATCGGGATCTTTATAAGCGCATATTTGGAAAAGGATACAAAATTTGCATATATTCGTTTCGATATGGATAAAAGACAAGAAGAGCATGGTGATTGTGCACAAGGTAATGGAGAAGGATATACATGCCAATCAACCACTCAATATATCTCGAAAGAAAGCGAACCAACCGTTGGGAACTTGATCAAAGATTTTTTTGGAAAGGGAAAATAGACCCCGGCAAAATATATTAAAAACCAAAAAATTTACAAAGACTTATGGACAAAACCAAAAGTCTAATCCAAAACAGACATTCCCAAAACATGCTTAGGGAACATCTTAAGTAAAGAAACTAGAAATTATAAACCTCTAAAACAAAGAAAATTCACCCTACATAAGTCATGCAAATACCAAAACTTGTAATCCTCACAATCAGTCTGCTCCAACTTCAAAAAAGCCCATTTCCTTAATAGATAATTGCCACTAACGAGCCCATTCTCTATATTACCCTTCCTGAAGTACCAGCTCAAACCATTGCACATGAAATGATACAAATCCCTAACAGAGAAAGTAAAGCTAACCATTACCAGAGTGAAAGCCACATTTCCTATTTCTCTTATCCACGTGCAAATTCCAAACGAAGCGACCTCAATAACTTGCTTAGAGTATTTTATCTTCAGCCCCATCAATCTACATCTCACAATATCCTTGACAGCAAAACACAAATCCTCAAAAGACACGCACTTTTGCTGAAATAACCTCAAATTCCTCTCTTGCCAAACAGAATACACCAAAGCACCAATAACTAATCTTTGAAGAACACTCCAAAGCGGAATTATTGTGAGGTCTCTTTGTAAAGGTAAAGCACAATCTGTTGGAGAGAATAAGGAGCATTAACCAGTCTAACCATCTCTTTAAAATGATCCCATAATCTAGAAGAGAACTCACATTCAAAAAACAAATGATTATGGGAATCTTGAACCTTGTTGCAAAGAGAACAGATGAGATTAATAGACTTATTCCATTTCACTACCTTATCTTGAGTATTAGGTCTTTGATTTATAGCCAACCAAACCACAAATTCATGCCTTGGTATGTTTTGACTAAACCAAACAAGATTATACCAGGGAACTATAGGCTTCACATCAGATAAATCAAACCAGGCTTTTTTAACAGAGAAAAAACCAATCGTATTATCCTTTGACCTCCATAACACTTTGTCTTTTCTATCTCTAAAACTTAAAGGAGGAGGAAGATTAAAGAGGAAAGGAAACTTACTTCTCCACTCCTCAGGCCATTTCCATTCACCATTACCCACAATATCACAAACTCTGCAACTAAGAGACAAACCAGCTTCAAAAATGTCCCTATTTGAAATAAACTGACATAAAGGACCAATATTAAGCCAATTATCAAACCAGGCAGATATATCACTACCATTACCAACACTGTGAACAATATGTTTTCTCAGAACACTTCTACATTGCAAACTTGATCAAAGATTGAGGAATCAACAAAAAAAAGTTCTATTTGGTCCTTGGCGTTGAGAGGGGTAAAACTTAACACCGAGATGAAAAATAGTGGCGTAACAAGGCATGCGTATATATCCTTTCACATGAAGAGGACTTAATGGTCATATTTTCCAATGTTGAGAACAACAACAAATTAACATGGGTGCTACACGTACATATTTTGTGACATTGCTTGACGATGGTCAAATTTTATTAATTTTGATATGATAAATTTGCACCATTAACTTCACTGATTGAGCCAGCTATGTACAAGTATGTTTCCTTGGATTAACTCTATCACTTTTTGTTGCTATGTTTTGAAGTTTAGCTGATAAAAAATTTAAGGATCGTGCTTTCACCCTGTTGAATGCCTACCGGGTTTGCTCTAAGATTCTTGTTATTTCCTTTTCATTTACAAACAAGTGGTGTGACCATCTCAATGAAAACCAAAATTATCGGATTATTTTGTTGGTAATGTAGGAAGTTTATAAGTACAAAATGTTTATGAGAAATGACCAAAACAAGACACAATACGATAACTTGATTACATGATACAAACGTATGTGAAAATAGCTGAAAGTGTCATTGGAAATGGACCCTTGGAATATATCGAATTATTCCTGCTTCCAAAGTAGAATCTTCGTGTTCCCGCCGCCACTTAAAACACGAGGTTAATTAGAATTTGTAGATAAGTCATTGTGCCAATATCATAATTAAAAGATAAAGTCAAAGAAGTGTTATTATAATAGTAAATCAAGAACTCACACGTAATGGACTAATTGAAATTTATATCCAGTGGTCATTGAAGTGTGATCTGATATTAAGCGCTCGATCTCAGTTGTGAATACACACGGCATGCCTATCACAACCAGGTTTTCTAATTGCTTATTTTGCAATAATGTGGCTGGAATGTTATGAAACTTTTCACAACATATGATATCTACATGTTTGAGGCTTACCATTGATCCTTCTTCAACATACCAGCTTTCCAACTCTTTCAGCATCCACAATTTCAACTCCCTTAGCTTACTAAACCCTCCCTTGCGGCACACCATTTCATTCCCGGTGTAGGACTCTCTCAAGAGCCGAAGCACCTTTGTTAAACAGAAGTTGACCCAATGTTTCCATCGGGTCCTTCTTTAGCTATGAGATTGACAATGTCAAAACCTTCAGCGTTGGTGGGAAATCATTTTGATTAGGCAGACTTCGAGATGCCCCAATAAATTCAGGTGTGAGAGCTGCGTGAGTTTCAACATTGACCTAGGCATGAGTTTCGAAGGGTGGCCCAATTGATCCTTAGATCGCAACCTTAACGGTCGTAAATCCTTTAAGTCGGCAATCCAATCCATCATATCTTTCTGGTTGGAGCTTATGTGGAATGTAATTCCCAATTCTCTAAGATCATGCAACTTATCTAGACCATCTTTTATGGGGACTTTCTCGTTTAAAAATAATCCCTACAGTGTCAAGAGCCTCAAGGAAGAGTGTGGTTCCATATTTAGGATCATTTCATTAAGATTGAGATGGTGAAGTTTCTTTAATCTACAAATGGAACCTGGCAGCTCATCTATGCATGTATGTTTCAAATCTAAGGTTTCCAAGTGAGTCAATTCAGCGATGGAGGAGACTATCCAAATATGTCGATCTCAGACCTAAGTATCTCAAATTGCATAAATTACCAAGATTTTTAGCCAAGATCGGTTTATATCGCCTCTCGAGTTATTGAGACTTAAGAGAGAGGGAAAAGTGTGAATATTATTTCATTATGAAAGTGAATAATACAGAAATGAAGAAGGAAAGACTATTTATACTACTGCTACTATGTTGACTTTTATGCAACTAACTTTGACTATCTTACAAGCTATTACAACTCTTCATAACACTAAGCCTACATCTTTGTTGCTTGGAGTTGGACTTGATCATCTTGGTGGCTATAATTGTTGATTCTTGGTGATGAGCCATTACCCTCCCCACAAGTTGGCAATGTGTAAGGATCACATATGCCAAACTTGGATAGACATTGATAATGAGGAGCCTTTGATAAACCTTTGGTGAGAACATCAGCAACTTGGTGTTGAGTAGGGATGTATTTGGTGCAGATTTGCCACTTTTGATCTTGTCCCTTACAAAATGACAATCAATCTCTATGTGTTTAGTTCTTGCATGTTGTCTTGGGTTGGATGCCAATGCAATGGCTGAAACATTGTCACAGAAAACAGGGGTTGGAGAGGTGATACAGAGACCCAAATCTTTGAATAGACATTTGCTCCAAGAGAGTTCACAAGTAACATCAGCCAAGGCTCTATATTCTGCTTCAATAGAACTTCGGAAAACTCATGCATTTCTTGGATTGACAGGAAATTGGGTAAGAACCTAGGAAGATACAGTAACCAGAAACTGATCTCCTTGAAAAACTGCAGTTAGCCCAATCACTGTCACAAAAAGCTTTGAGTTGAAGAGTAAAAGTGGATGGGAACAAAATGCCTTGACGGGACAAGACTTTAAGTATCTCGAACTTTGATAAGAGCCTTTAAGTGAGGTGTTCGGGTTCTTGGTTGAACTGAGGGTGCGGCAGCATAAGAGATGTCTGGTCTTGTGATGGTGAGATATAAAAGTTTTCCTACTAAAGCTCTGTAGTTGGTGGGATCAGTAAGAAGTTCACCATCTTCATGATTGAGTTTGATGAGTGGATCAAAGGGAGTAGAAGATGGTTTCACATTAAGAAGACCAGCACTCTGTAGAAGGAAAGACTTAAGAGAGAGGGAAAAGTGTGAATATTATTTCATTATGAAAGTGAATAATACAAAAATGAAGAAGGAAAGACTATTTATACTACTGCTACTATGTTGACTTTTATGCAACTAACTTTGACTATCTTACAAGCTATTACAACTCTTCATAACACTAAGCCTACATCTTTGTTGCTTGGAGTTGGACTTGATCATCTTGGTGGCTATAACACTGTTGATTCTTGGTGATGAGCCATTATCAGTCAAGAACTCGTAATAACCCAATACAACTATTGATAATATTTCCCAAAAAACTTCCAATTTGGTTAGCCTGCCTATAACCTTTTTTTTGTGAGATGTGCCAACAGATCTTTTCAAAGGATTGGACCATTTGTTTTCAGTATGATGATTGGTATTTGCCATGGTTATACAGTGATATAGGAATGGGGACAATATTGTGCAGTAAAATAGAAACTTGTACACGAAATATTTGGAGGGAAAGAAACAAGAAATGTAACTGTTTTATTGATGATATAATACAAGAGACTATTTATAAAATTTGTGAATAGGCATGTCCAAGGGGTGTAATGGTTCAGAATTGGACAAATAGGGACACACCCTTTCATGAGAAACTGCCACAACGAATCCTAATTATAATAATTGTTTGTAGCTGTAAAAATGACGGTTGGCTATCCTAAGTATAACTGTCTTAGTGTAACTTAGAAATGAGAGCATTTGGACTTATAATATCCAATACACTCCCCTAAGTTCAAATGCTTGTAATCTTCTGTCTTTGATGTGGTTAGATGATAGTAAAATCATCATGGTTGTCTTTGTCTTCCATCTTCCGTTCCTTTTTACTTGCTTCACCTCCTTGATAATTGCTGAAATGAAATGGTTGGCTGTTGTCTTTGAGATCTTCAAGTTTTATCCCAAAATGTTCAATCTTTTTGTCCCATTGAGTGTTCAATGCGATGGGTTGAGTCACAAGAACTTCACGACCATCATGGCATTTTCCTTTGCCTTTGAAAACAAGTTCATCTGCTTCATAGTGTGACACCCTTGCTGTGTTATAGTAACAATTAAAAACACTCAAATATTGATTGTAACCATCTTTAATCTCATGACCATTTTTCCTTTGTAAGCCAAAAATCTCACCAATATAAGGGAAGTCATTTGAAAAATCAACACTAGGGTATCCCCCAAATGTTTCAACAAGTTTGTGGAGATCCATTAAATGGATCTCCTTCCCATGTATTGTGGGTGGTAAGGGCCGTGGTATTTCCTTTTTAAGATGGACAGTGAAAGACCATCTATAGACTTTCATGAACTTTTATGTGAATTTATCCCATTCATGAATAACTATTTTATCATTTTTAATTAAATCTAGGAATGAAATATAATCATTAAAAGAGTTTATAGGAGTTGGAAGATGTACACCTTTCACAATGACGTAATCATTGTCTTGTGATTTGTTGTCTGCAGCAGATGATTTGAATGGACACATGTAGTCCATATGTCCCTTTCCTTCACATATATTGCATATGTGTGAGAGGGCTACTGCACTTTGTTGGTGTATCTCCTTGTCTTTGTTCTGAGAGTCTTCATCAAGCATTCTGAAATAACTCTTCATGTATGCAGTTTGCCTATGGTTCATCTTGTTGTGATCAAAAGAACAATCATATGGCTTGAGGAACATTGGAATAGGCTTGCACCTATTTCCATTGAAGGTAAGTTCCAATCCTTGAGCCTCCAACTGCCTTGTAGAGAGTATATTGGGATACATCGGTGTGTAGTACACACCGGCACACCTGAGGATGATGTAAATATCTGATCCAAACTTAATTTGTATCTCTCCAATGCCATGCACAAACATGAATTTCTTTTGGTCTTCAATTTTCTCAACTGAGAATTTCTCCTTCAATTTTGAGAATAAATTCATGTTGGAGCAGACATGTTTATTTAATTTGTTGCTCACATACCAGATTTGGTTCCATCCTTGTTCATTAGTTCCATCCACCATGAAATCTGTGGATAAGTGGATGAACTCTGGATATGTAATCTGAATTTGTGGAGAATTGGTGATGATTCCATGGCCTTCATCTTCCGTGAGGCTATCTCCTTTTGGACAATGTCTTGCTATGTGTCCTTTCAACCTACACTTAAAACATATGTAGTTCTTGTGTCTTTTAAATGTTTCCTTCTTTTGTGTTAACTTGTTGTTATACACATGGATCTCCTCTAGTTTCCTTATAAGCATGTCCTTGCAGTCCATTGATAGTTGTTTGATACAATTGCCAATTGTTGCTTCATTTCTTCTTTTGATCTGTCTTTGTATAAGTTCCTGATGAGATCTGTTGTCACTGAACTTCCCAGGTCTTGTGCTCTGATGCCAAAGAGATGTGCCAACAGATCTTTTCAAAGGATTGGACCATTTGTTTTCAGTATGATGATTGGTATTTGCCATGGTTATGCAGTGATAGGAATGGGGACAATATTGTGCGATAAAATAGAAACTTGTACACGAAATATTTGGATGGAAAGAAACAAGAAATGTAACTGTTTTATTGATGATATATATCTGATAATACAAGAGACTATTTATAAGTTGTGAACAGGCATGTCCAAGGGGTGTAATGGTTCAGAATTGGACCAATAGGGACACACCCTTTCATGAGAAAGCGCCAACGAATCTTAATTATAATAACTGTTTGTAACTATCAAAAATGACAGGTTGGCTATCCTAAGTATTCAAACTTATTGGTTGAAATAGATGTCTGATATATACATGATATAATACATAGTATAATTGTCTTAGTGTAACTTAGAAATGAGAGCATTTGGACTTATAATATCCAATATTTTTATGGTTAAATGACATGTAAGACCCAGGCGAGGATTAAATGGATAACTCTTAGGCTTTGATTTCTTAGGGAAAGCAATGCGCATTCCAATTTCAAACGAAATTAAGTACCTTGACAAAGGAGGGTAAACAACGTTTTCTTTTGATGACTTCCTCTTGTTGTTTCCTTGTTCATTGTTTGGACTTTCATATTCAACCATCCTACGGACATTTAAAGAACCTACTTCCTCAAAGTTAATGAATTTAAAATAGGTGTAAAATATATTGGTTTGTTGGGCTTTCGGCAACAAAAAATCATGCACAACTCCAAGTACACGACATCTTCTTGGGCTATTGTCAGACCTAAGTTTTGATATTCGAAACATGTTCCGGTTAACTAATTCTTGAAAATACGTTTAGCGGTATCGTCGGAAATGATTTGGTGGAATTATGGTTTACAAAGCCTTGACAAAGCCACAGGTGTAGTAACCTTCTTACTGGAATGTCAAAATGTTTAGGAAAAAGCACCGAATAAAGCAGGCATACCTTCAAGTGGTTACTCAACTCTTTATAGCAAAGAGACAATACATTCATACAGTTTTCCTCAGATGAGAAGACATGAGACCAACTACACGGATCCTTCAGTTTTAAAAGACACGCAAGTAGGACAATATTCACGGGTAGACCACCATCTCATAAAATTGCATGCTTTAATTTTTCGGAACGAGCCCAACTTTGTTACGTACCAATGTTCTTTTTAACATTTGGGTAAAAGCCAAAAATACTCTCTGAACTATTCCTCATATGAGTTTATTCAGTATGCTTATTTTTAAAAGAAGGACACATGTATGCTTGTTTGAATATAGTATTCCAAAAGTATGCTTGTTTTATAAAAAAAAATAGAAAATTAGGTTCCTCTCATCTCCATTTACATCAATGTTCTTGCCTCCATTGTTCGTTTCTGAAATGTTTTATCTATGATTTTATCTCATCTTTGACAGTAACAACTCCCCAATAGTCTCGGTAACTCCTTTCTTTCCTAAAATGTTTTATCTATTTTTATGTTTGGCAAAATGAAAAACACTCACTGTTAAACTACCAAAATCAATTAACCGACAAGGACCAAATAAAACTTCACAGAAAGCATCATACTAATACTATGATTTTATAGGAATTTATAATTTTTAGAGTTAGAATGCATATTAGTCAATGCTAGGGGTTCAATTGTAATGCCATTTCTTGCAGCAGGTCAATATCTTCCTTAAAGTTTCAGGTTTTACTTCTAGATATCTAGGTGTTGGTTCTTCAAACCAACAATAATCATTGGTTACTTGACATTCCATTAAACATCATGAACACTGCTCATTTTATAAAAGCCATTGAAATAACTAATGTATAATTACCATGTTTAAATAGAATGAAAATATTCTTGTATAAAGTAGTTGGGTAACAGTATGATTAGTTGTCATTTGTTCAATACATATATAAAGTAGTTGCGTAACATATTGTTATGTATGGTTGATTAGTTTAAAATACAATATATATGTAGATTACAAATAGTTAGTTATTTCTAAACTATGTTCTTTCTTTTTAAATCAATTAAGAACAATGGAGCGTGTTGAGAAAAGTGACACCGGACTGAAGCAAACCCACAACTTAAATATGAAATATAATAAAAGATGACACACGGATATAACGTGGAAAACCCCAATAGGGTAAAAACCACGGGCAAGGAAAGATACGTTTCACTATGTAGAAAACTAGGAGTTACACATTCTCTCTAATTACAAGGATACTCTTGTATTAGGAGATATTACAAACTCTCTATTATTTCTTACAAGTACTACTAGAGAGAAAGGAACAAATAACACTATGTGTTTTTGCTTTGAGATGGGATGATGAATGAACTACCAGGCATTGCCTTTTATAGGCATAATTCCTTGCCAATTGACATCACTCATGACATTATCCTTTCCAAGTTGCATAATCAACTTGTTGTTCCACTTGCTGTAGATACTATGTATCTATCCAACAATCTCCCACTTGAAGATTAGATTGAGGCTCAATCAATCTTCACACCGTTATCCTTCCTTGAACTTCCATGTTGCTTACGTTTCCGCTAGGCCGCATGAGGATCGACACCATATGAACTTGTCACAGTTGATTGCTTTTGTCGATAATCGCCACGCGTTATCATCAAGATATGAATTTTCGCATATCCACGGTTCCTTCTTCCACTTTCTCACCGAGCAGTGATCTTGAACTCTTATATGCTTTGTCTTTGAATGAAATGCGGATTCCTTGCGGATACAAAGGCGCTCGATTGTCACAAAATAGAGTAATTTTCTCTTGTTTGTGCCAGAGCTCTTCCAACAACATCTTCAACCATCTTGCTTCTTTCTTTGGCTTGGCGGTACAACATATTACGCTTCGTAGTTGACATAGCGACAAGACTGCGGTTTTCAAACCCGACTTCTTGTTCGCGGAAAGTGTAAACACATACCGGTGGTTGATTTACTTCGTCAAGATCACTGCGTAATCGGAATCAACATATCCCTTGACAGTTATATCCGATTCCCCATAACATAATGCAACATCTGAGGTTCCTTTAATGTATATAAGGATCCTCTTCACAGCTTCCCAATGCTCTCTACCGAGGTTCCGCCATGTACCGACTCACTACTCCCCTTTGCATGTGCAATATGCGGTCTTGTACAAATCATCGCGAACATTAAACTTCCCACTGCCGATGCATACGGTACTTGAGACATCTCCATCCTCTCTTCTTCACTGCTAGGACTCATCTTGGAGGATAACTTGGCGTTAGTAGGAAGCGGGGTTGATATTGGCTTACAATCTTGCATATTGAACCTTTGCAAGATTTTCTTCACATAATTTTTCCGTGAAAGCCAAACTTTCCTACTAACTCTATCTCGGTGAATTTGCATCCCTAGAATCTTGTTTGCTGGTCCAAGGTCTTTCATCTCGAATTCCCTAGCGGTGTGCCTTTAGTTTCTTGTCGATCTTTGTTGGGGCTCGCAACCAACATGTCGTCAACATATAACAACAAGATGACAAAATCATTGTCTCCAAACCTCTTGTAATATGCACAAGGGTCTGCATGTAGTTTGTTATATCCAAGGCCAATGATGAAAGAATCAAATCTCTTGTACCAACACCCGGCCTGCTTTAAACCGTCTGAGATTTGTTTAACCGCAAACCAAGTTCTCTTTTCCTTTTTGTTTAAAACCTTCTGGTTGGAGCATGTAAATTTCTTCCTCAAGATTTCCATGAAGAAATGCAGTTTTCACATCTAGCTGCTCTAGATGTAAATTATACGTAGCACACATTGCGAACTACTCGAATAGTTGTCATTCGAACCACAGGGAAAATATTTCATTGAAGTCGACTCCCTCTTTCTGAGCATATCCTTTGACTACCAATCTTGCGATACCTCTCCACGGTCATCACCGTTCCTCTTGATCTTATACACCCATTTGTTTCCAATAGGTTTTCTATGGTAGTGGCATTAGTTCCCACGTTTTATTCTTATGAAGAGCTTCGATTTCTTCTTGCATTGCTTCCATCGAGCGAAGCATCTCGAATTATTCGATTGCTTCTTGAAGAGTTGATGGCTCTCCTTCCTCTGTAAGAAGGCGGTATGCAACATTGCCCTCCATAACATAATCCGAGTGCCACCCGGCGTTTTCTTTCCGCGATTAAGAGTGCAGTCGTTGGAGCTTGAGACTTCGGTCGTCTCATTCACCTCGTCTTTGTGGTACGGCTTCGGAAGAATCATTGAATGAAATTGCCTTTCCATCTGTATTGATGTAGTTTCTCTTGTAGTGCTATCACCTTCTTCAATCTCTTGACTTTTGTCTTCCATAAAGACAACATCTCTTTTGATGACTACTTTGTGGGCGGTGGGGTCCCCAAGCGATACCCCTTTACTCCGTCGGCGTACCCCAGAACAAACATTTTCGGATTTGGATCCGGCTTTGTGGTTTCTTGAGAATTGTACATCACGCAGGACTTCCAAATATATGAAGGTGCGAATAATTGGTAGCTTCCCAGTCACATCTCCATCGGTGTCTTCAACTCAAGCTGCGGTTGAAGGTGACCGATTTATCACATAGCGGCGGTATTAAGCGCTTACGCCCGAAGCGATTTTTCCAAGCTTGCGGTTGCCAACATTGCTCTTGCTCTTTCTAATAAGGTTCGTTCATTCGCTCGCCACTCCATTTTGTTGAGGAGTGTATCTTGTAGTGAAGCGCCTTTTGATTCCTTCTTGCCAAAAGGTATCAAATTTATTACCGATGTATTCGCCTCCATTATCGTCCTCAAACACTTGATCTTCTTTCGAATCAAGCTCAACCAGCTTTGTAAACTTTGAAAACTTCAAACACATCAGACTTCTTCTTGATTGGGTACACCCAACATCTCCTGTAATAGTCATCAATGAAGGATACAAAATACTTTGCTCCTCCGGGGATAGAACCGGTTACTGCCATACATGAGTGAACCAATTCTAGAACGAGACACTTCTAGAATTTGATGTCTTGAATTTTAGGCGATCTTGCTTGATAACACAATGCTCACAGAAAGGTAAAGAAACCTTTGTGAGGCGAGAATTAACTTCCTTTCAACAAGAATCTTCATTCCTTGTTCTGACATATGTCCAAGCTTCTGATGCCATGTTATTGCAACTCTATGACTTGAACTATGTGAAGCAACAGATGCTTCCGCCTCCTCCATTACCTCTCCTTTCAGTTGGTATAAGTTTGCAGCCACCTTTTCACCTTTCATAAGTACAAGCGCGCCTTTTATAACTTTCATGATCTTGTTTTGTATTTCAACTTTACAACCAAGATCATCCAATTGTCCCAGAGACAATAGATTCTTTCTCAGGCCCTCCACGTGTCGCACATCGAATAGTACTGCTGTACCATCATGCACCTTCACCATGATATTTCCAATTCCAATAATCTTTAGTTCATGATCATTGCAAGCGTACAGATCTGCCTCGAGAGATAGGTTTATATTGATGAAACCATTCTCTTCTTGCGGTCATATGAAAAGTAGCTCCCGTATCGAACAACCATACATCTGCAAATCTTTTGTTGCCTTCATTTGCAACCGCGCTTCACAACCGAGGCGTTACCATCTTACGAGGTGCTTGCGAAATTTCCCGAGGATTAGAGGTATTTAAACCCGACAATCTTTCTTAAAGTGACCCGGCTTGCCACATTTGTAGCATTTAAAACTCTTCTTCCTTTCTGTTCTAGATTTACCATGATTGTGACTCCCACTGGAGCCAGGTTCCATTGACCTCCCTCTCGTCTCCACCAAAGCCTCCACTGTCTTGAACCTGGTGCATGCGTCCTCCCTATTGTTACACCTGTTTTCTTCTTCCAGAATAGCGGCCGCAACATCATCGAAGACTAGATAGTCGAAAGAACATTCTTGGTTAAGTTGATTATGAGTTGGTCATATGAGTCGGTAAACTTTGAAGTAGAATTTCAAGACGTTCTTGTGGCTCTATTTAACAACTCAAAGATGTGGTGAGAAAATAAAGTATTCGAGGTTATTAACGCGTGCTCATCTGAAGTAGATTCCGTCATGCGCAAAGCATAAAGTTTCCTCTTAAGGAAAATTTTGTTGTGGAGCGATCTTGCCTCATACAATCGAGCAAGATGATCCCAAATCTCCTTTGCACTTTTCTTCTCCTCTATGCTTGACAAAACTCCATCTGCTAATCCCAAATGAAGATTTGGAATAGCATTTCCGTCCATCTCGTCCCATTTCTGTCATCCAGTGACCTCGGTGGCCTTTCGTCAATGGCCGCTAAACATTTATCCTTTCGAAGGATAGCCTTCATCTTTAATTTCCACAACGAGAAATTATTCCCATTGAATTTTTCGATTTCAAATTTTGCCGCCATTGCTACAATCACAATCTACTTTTCGACAAAACTATTATTTGTTAATAATAGTGACGAACACCTTTTGAGTGAGTATAATTTTATTTATCTTTTGATGTGGAGGGTCCACTTATTAGTGGCAACCACGAGCATCGATAAATAATTATATACACACCCAACCTTAGCTCTTGATACCACTTGTTGAGAAAAGTGACACCGGACTGAAGCAAACCCACAACTTAAATATGAAATATAATAAAAGATGACACACGGATATAACGTGGAAAACCCCAATAGGGTAAAAACCACGGGCAAGGAAAGATACGTTTCACTATGTAGAAAACTAGGAGTTACACATTCTCTCTAATTACAAGGATACTCTTGTATTAGGAGATATTACAAACTCTCTATTATTTCTTACAAGTACTACTAGAGAGAAAGGAACAAATAACACTATGTGTTTTTGCTTTGAGATGGGATGATGAATGAACTACCAGGCATTGCCTTTTATAGGCATAATTCCTTGCCAATTGACATCACTCATGACATTATCCTTTCCAAGTTGCATAATCAACTTGTTGTTCCACTTGCTGTAGATACTATGTATCTATCCAACAGGCAGGTGCATTGATATAAATGGAGAGGAGAGAAAACTAATTTTTTATTTTTTTTATAAATTAAGCATATTCTTGGAATACCATATTCAAACAAGCATACATGTGTCCTTGTTTTAAAAAACAAGCATACCTATGGAATAAACTCTCATAGCTCTTATGCTTTCTCTACTTCAAAAAATATCATTATACACCACCTTTAGGGGTAATTTGGTCATTTCTTCCAACTTCGTCTTCTACATCTTATAAATCCAGCCAAACACCATAGTTTCACGACTAAAAGACCACATTTTCATCACGTGCTCGATATGTCTCTTATTCTTGTTCATTTCTTGGCGGTAATTGGAAATTGACGCAAGCATGGGCTACACAAAAATAACACAATCGACATTGGATAATGTATGTCGTTGCTTTGTTATATTATTGACAAAAATACCACAACCGATCTGTTTCTTACTATCCATTCATATTTTTTTTTCATTCATTTGTATGAGATGTGGGTTCGTACAACATGCAATTATTATCTATTCATCCTTTTTATTCCATTCATTCATGTATTTTATTCCATTCATGGTAGTAGTTTTCTTTTCTCTACACGCAACTTGCACTTCAGTTACAAAGTTATTTTGAGATGTGGACTGTGTTTTACTCGTTTTTGTTTTGTAATCACAACAGGGGTGTGGTTAGTTGCTACAGATGTGGTGTTGTGCATAAAATGGGGTGTTTCCGGAAGTTTGGTGCAATGGTGGCCGGAGAATAGTGATGTCATTTGGCCTGGAGGCTGATGGTTGGTAAAGAAGACAAAGGTCATTAATGTCTTTTCATATGAAAAGGGGACATTTAATTAAGAATAGTAACAACTGATCTAACAATTTGTTAGGAATGATGAGCTTTTTTGAAGTAGAGAAAGCATAATGAGTTGTGACGAATAGTATGTAGAGTATTTTTGGCTTTTACCCATCCCAGCTGTCATCTTCACTTAGAGGCATCATACGATGCAAAAATAAGCTGACCTCAGTAGTTTCCATTGTTTGTGAAGAGGTCAAGACCAGCTTACTTTCATTCTTTACGTCAGGGAAGATTTCTTTTATGTCTTCCCAGATATTGCAAGTACTTACACCATCTAAGATGACCAAGTACCTCTTATTCTTGAGGAACGTTGAGAGCTTGAACTTCCATGCTTTCTCATTGTCCATATTCATGGATTTATCTGTCATACTACCTGTTGCTTTCAACAAATTTAGAAGGACATATTTTGTGAAATAGTCCTCCAACTTCGAAACCCAAGCACGGAACTGAAAATGCCGCTTGATGTCTCTACTTTTGTAGATTGTGCGTTCAAGTGTTGTTTTTCCTATGCCCCCTTGACCAACAATTAAAATGACATGTTGCTAAAAATGGTCTTCCCAAAATCAGGTTATTATTTTGATGCCGAGCCATGTCTATAACCACAAAGTCGGCGAGAAAAAGGAATTCACCATCTTTAATTAACACGTTATCATTGTTCCTCTAGGTATTGTACCTAGTTGTATCAACCATTTTAACCATCACGTTTGTTTCCTTAAGGTTGGCAGATTTAAATATTTAAACAATGAAAATGACATACTATTAGCACTAGCCCCAAGGCCAGCCAAAAGCAAACATATCAAAATTACCAATCATGCAAGGCATCAAAAAATTTCCTGGGTTGAGCTCCTTATTTGGTAGGCGCACGGCAAACTTCCATCATATTTGTTCTCTAGGTTTTCCTGCAAGTAATTAACTCCAAAAAATTTGTTAGCATGCAGGTTATCATTAGGTTTTACTTCATCATCCTTATCCTGTATGAATATGGCCTTGCATGTTCCTACGGTTGCTTGACTTTCTTAGTTTCAACATCATTAACAAGTTGCCTAATTTGAGTTTCTAAGTTCTTGATTGCAAGTTCCTATCGTGATTCATCCATTCCTTGAATATGTCATTCTTCCTTGAAAAATATTCAATATGTTTATTGTGATTTCTTCTAGGTGGGTTTCTGGTCTCGTCATGAGGTGCATTTATCAATCTTGGTGTAATATCCTTAAGGTCCTACGGTACTTAGCCCGTTTCTTCCGTTCCTTGAAATGGTATATTTGCTTCTCCATACTTTCTTGCTTCAATTCTCTTGACTTCTTCTTTCGGTGGGCATTCCTTGGCTAGGTGAGTTCCTCCACAAGTGTTGCATCCTACTTGAATAGCATGCACCTCACAACGGGGAAACTCTAAGATTTGCTATGCATGCACTACAACAATAAAGAGAACGGACGATGGGGTTTTTTTTAGCGTGGACACATGTTCACTACTACACAAACTATTTTTTGATGCGCCATTTTGATACGGTTAGAACAAAACCGTATCAAAATCCAAGAAACACGTTATTTGGAGCGGTTTTAAAAACCGTACTAATAAATCATTATTTGGTACGGTTTGTTAACAGATACAATGTATCCAAATTAGAGAATCTTGCAAGTTGGTGCTAAGTTGATGCCAAGTTGGTGAAATAAAATCATGCAAGTTGCTTTGCAAGTAGCTTCCCTTTTGCTTTGATGCCTATAAAAGGCATGGTACCTGGTTCATTTGAATCATCCCATCCCACAGCAAAACACATAGTGTTCCTTGTTTTCTTTCTCTCCTAGTAGTACTTGTAAGAAATAGAGAGTTTGTAATATCTCCTAATATAAGAGTATCCTTGTATTGAGGAAGAAGGTGTAACTCCTAGTTTACATAGTGAAACGTATCTTTCCTTGCCTTTGGTTTTTACCCTATTGGGGTTTTTCACGTTATATCCGTGTGTCATCTTTTATAGTATTTCATATTTTAGTTGTGGGTTTGCTTCAGTCCGGTGTCACTTTTCTCAACAAGTGGTATCAGAGCTAAGGTTGGGTGTGTGTATAATTATTTATCGTGTGCTCCGCGGTTGCCACTAATTAGTGGACCCTCCACATCAAAAGATAAATAAAATTATACTCACTCAAAAGATGGTCGTTACTATTATTAACAAATAATAGTTTTGTCGAAAAGTAGATTGTAATTGTAGCAATGGCGGCGAAATTTGAAATCGAAAAATTCAATGGGAATAATTTCTCGTTGTGGAAATTAAAGATGAAGGCTATCCTTCGAAAGGATAAATGTTTAGCGGCCATTGACGAAAGGCCAGCTGAGGTCACGGATGATAGTAAATGGGACCAGATTGATGGAAATGCTATTGCAAATCTTCATCTGGCATTAGCAAATGTAGTTTTGTCTACCATAGAGGAGAAGAAGACTGCAAAGGATATCTAGGATCATCTTGCTTGACTGTACGAGGCAAGATTGCTCCACAACAAAATTTTCCTTAAGAGGAAACTTTATGCTCTTCGCATAACGGAATCTACTTCACTGACTGAGCACGTTAATAACCTGAATACTCTATTTTCTCAGCTAACGTATTTGAGTTGTAAAATAGAGCTGACTCATATGACCAACTCATAATCAACTTAACCAGTAATGTTCTTTCTGACTATCTAGTCTTCGATGATGTTGCGGCCGCTATTCTGGAAGAAGAAAAAAGACGTAACAATAGGGAGGACAGACATACTAGTTCAAGACAGGTGGAGGCTTTGGTGGTGACGAGAGGGAGGTCAATGGAACCTGGATCCAGTGGGAGTCACAATCATGGTAAATCTAGAACAGGAAGGAAGAAGAGTTTTAAATGCTACAAATGTGGCAAGCCGGATCACTTTAAGAAATATTGTCGGGGCTTAAATACCTCTAATCCTCAGGGAAATTTCGCAAGTACTTCAGAAGATGATAACGCTCTGTGTTGTGAAGCAACGGTTGCAAATGAAGACATGAAAAGATTTGTAGATGTATGGTTGTTCGATCACGGAGCTACTTTTCATATAACCGCAAGAAGAGAATGGTTTCATCAATATAAACCTATCTCTGAAGGCAGATTTGTGTACAGTTGCAATGATCATGAACTAAAGATCAGTGGAATTGGAAATATCATGGTGAAGGTGCATGATGGTACAGTTCGTACTATTCGGGATGTGTGACACGTGGAGGGCCTGAGAAAGAATCTATTGTCTCTGGGATAATTGGATGATCTTGGTTGTTAGGTTGAAATACAAAACAAGATCATGAAAGTTATAAAAGGCGCGCTTGTACTTATGAAAGGTGAAAATGTGGTTGCAAACTTATACCAACTGAAAGGATAGGTAATGGAGGAGGTAAAGCATCTTTGCTTTACATAGTTCAAGTCATAGAGTTGCAGTAACATGGCATAAGAAGCTTGGACATATGTCAGAACAAGGAATGAAGATTATTGTTGAAAGGAAGTTAATTCCTGGCCTCACAAAGGTTTCTTTACCTTTACGTGAGCATTGTGTTATCGTAGCAGCATAAGCCTAAAATTCAAGACATCAAATTCTAGAAGTGTCTCTGTTCTAGAATTGGTTCACTCGATGTGTGGCGACAGGTTCTATCCTTAGGAGGAGCAAAGTATTTTGTATCCTTCATTGATGACTATTCTAGGAGATGTTGGGTGTACCCAATCAAGAAGAACTCTAATGTGTTTGAAGTTTTCAAAGTTTACAAAGCGGGTTGAACTTGATTCTGGTAAGAAGATCAAGTGTTTGAGGACAGATAATGGAGGCGAATACACTGGTGATGGATTGGATACCTATTGCAGGCAAGAAGGAATCAAAAGGAAGTTCACTACAGCACACACTCCTCAGCAGAATGGAGTGGCAGATCGGATGAACAGAACCTTGTTGGAAAGAGCAAGAGCAATGTTGGCAACTGCAAGCTTAGAAAAATTGTTCTAGGCAGAAGCAGTCAATATCGCATGTTATGTGATAAGTCGGTCACCTTCAACTGCAGTTGAGTTGAAGACACCGATGGAGATGTGGACGGGAAAACCAGTCAACTATTCAGACCTTCATATATTTGGAAGTCCTGTGTACGTGATGTACAATTCTCAAGAAACTACAAAGCTGGATCCAAAATCCAGAAAATGTTTGTTCTTGGGGTATGCTGACGGAGTAAAGGGGTATCGCTTGTGGGACGCCACTGGCCACAAAGTAGTCGTCAGCAGAGATGTTGTCTTTGTGGAAAAAAAATTCAAGAGAATAAAGAAGGTGATAGCACTACAAGAGAAACTACATCAATATAGATGGAAAAGCAATTTCAGTCGAGTGATTCTTCTAAAGTCGTACCACAGCACGAGGTGAATGAGACGACTGAGTCTCAAGCTCCAACGGCTAGTATTCTTAATCGTGGAAGAAAACGCCCGGTGTGGCACTCGGATTATGTTATGGAGGGCAATGTTGCATAATGTCTTCTTACAGAGGAAGGAGAGCCATCAACTCTTCAAGAAGCAGTGAATAATTAAGATGCTTCGTTCTGGATGGAAGCAATGAAAGAAGAAATTGAAGCTCTTCATAAGAATAAAACGTGGGAACTGATGCCACTACAAGCAGGTAGAAAACCTATTGGAAACAAATGGGTGTATAAGATCAAGAGGAACGGCGATGACCAGGTGGAGAGGTATCGTGCAAGATTGGTATTCAAAGGATATGCTCAGAAAGAGGGAGTCGAATTCAATGAAATATTTCCCCCTGTGGTTCGAATGACAATTGTTCGAGTAGTTCTGGCAATGTGTGCTACATTATGATTTACATCTAGAGCAGCTAGATGTTGAAACTGCATTTCTTCATGGAAATCTTGAGGAAGAAATTTACATGCTCCAACCGAGAAGGTTTTAAAAAAGGAAAGAGAACTTGATTTGCGGGTTATAAAAATCTCTGCAGTTTAAAGCGGGCCCAGTGTTGTTGGTACAAGAGATTTGATTCTTTCATCATTGGCCTTGGATATAACAGACTACATGCAGACCCTTGTGCATATTACAAGAGGTTTGGAGACAATGATTTTGTCATCTTGCTGTTATATGTTGACGACATGTTAGTTGTAGGCCCCAACAAAGATCGTATCCGTAAACTGAAGGCACAACTCGCTAGGGAATTCGAGATGAAAGACCTTGGACCCGTAAACAAGATTCTAGGGATGCAAATTCACCGAGATAGAGTTAGTAGGAAAGTTTGGCTTTCACAAAACAATTATCTTGAAGAAAATCTTGCAAAGGTTTAATATGCAAGATTGTAAGTCAATATCAACCCGTTTCCTACTAATGTCAAGTTATCCTCCAAGATGAGTCCTAGCAGTGAAGAAAAGAGGATGGAAATGTCTCGAAAATCGTATGCATCAGCAGTGGGAAGTTTAATGTTCGCGATGATTTGTACAAGACCAGACATTGCACATGCAGTGGGAGTAGTGAGTCGGTACATGGCGGAACTTGGTAGAGAGCATTGGGAAGTTGTGAAGAGGATCCTTAGATACACTAAAGGAACCTCAGATGTTGCATTGTGTTATGGGGAATCGGATATAACTGTCAAGGGATATGTTGATTACGATTCGCAGTGATCTTGACAGTAAATAAACCACCGGGTATGTGTTTACACTTTATGGCGAACGAAAGTTGGGTTTCAAAGCGTAGTCGGTTGTCGCTATGTCAACACGAAGCGGAATATGTTGTTTACCGCTCAAGCCGAAAGAAGCAGTATGGTTGAAGATGTTGTTGAAAGAGCTCGGGCACGAACAAAAGAAAATTACTCTATTTTGTGACAATCAAAGCGCCTTGTATCTAGCAAAGAATCTGACATTTCATTCAAAGAAAAAGCATATCTGAGTTCGATATCACTTCATTCGTGAGAAAGTGGAAAAAGGAACCGTGGATATGCAGAAAATTCATACTGATGATAACGTGGCAGATTATCTGACGAAAGCAATCGATTGTGACAAGTTTATATGGTGTCGATCCTCATGCGGCCTAGCGGAAACGTAAGCAACATGGAAGTGCAAGGAAGGATAACGGTGTGAAGATCGATTTAGCTTCAATCGGATCTTCAAGTGGGAGACTGTTAACAGATACCAAATTAGAGAATCTTGCAAGTTGGTGCTAAGTTGGTGAAAAGTTGGTGGAATAAAATCATGCAAGTTTCTTTGCAAGTAGCTTCCCTTTTGCTTTGATGCCTATAAAAGGCATAGTGTTCCTTGTTTTCTTTCTCTCCTAGTAGTACTTGTAAGAAATAGAGAGTTTGTAATATCTCCTAATACAAGAGTATCCTTGTATTGAGGAAGAGGGTGTAACTCCTAGTTTACATAGTGAAACGTATCTTTCCTTGCCCGTGGTTTTTTGTAACATCCCCAAAAATGGTTTGCAGCGGAAGAAAAGGTTTTTGGGATGCTACTCAATTGGATCATGACACAAAGTGAAGAATAAAGCTTTTTCGTAAAATATTTCATTTATTGTAGTAAAACAAAGTTTACAAAGTTTGAATTGTTGCTGAAAATGGCCCATTAACAAAGTTTGGTCCCCATACGTAAATCAGAGTCATTTATGACCATGCCATGCCAATGCCCAAGCGCTTCCAGAGTTAGCTATCGCCTTTTCATCCTGAAAATACATGCTAAAAAGTCAACACAAAGGTTGAGTGAATTCATAGGTTTAGTAATAAAGCAGTTGATCACAAGATTTCCAAGTTTAAAAGAAGTCATGGGTTACGTTGTTATACGCCCATAAAAGATAGTTGATATTATTGCACTAAGCTCATGAAACCAATACTAACTGCATACACCTAATTCCTGGTGTAAGTAAATAAAATTGCCCTCCGAGATGTAATAGCCAATTACATAGAGATACCAAATATAGTGCGCCCCGGTTATTTCCGATAACGAGTGGGTCGTCAATTCCTATAGTACTATCCACGATATTTGCGTTCACTCGCAAGTGATTAATGGTTCATGAAGTAGGGGACTTTTGGTCGGCAACTTAGGCGAGTCATAATATCAAGAGTACAGCAAACAAGTTTCAAGCAATTGTGATCATAAAAGCAGTAGTAGCATGTATTCTCCCCCAAGGAGTTTATAAAATAGTTAAAAGAGTAAAAGTGGGGCTATGAACTCACCTTGGTAAAGCAATCTTGAACAGAGTATGGTCAAACAGTATGATGGTATGGCACCGAAACGTAACCTATATTATGTGGCAAGTCTTAGTTCATAATTCTAGTTTAAGACTCGATGAAGTTTAAAAGTTTTTAATTGTTTGGGTTTGTTATTGCTTGTGTGGCAGCATTTTAGTTTAAAAACAAATTTTCTAGGTGTTTGCAAGTATTGGCTCTTGGAATAATGGAGGAATGATGTATACGAAATTTTCGTATAAGAGTTGACTCGAATATTGGCTCAAGTATTATCGATGTGGGAATAAGTACAAGTCGAATTGTGTAAGTCTTGTTAGTCTTCGAGGTGTGAAAAATACAATATATATTTATCGAATTGGTGAGAAAATAATATATTTGGAAAAATATAATATTTATAGTTTACGGGAATGTGGTCGCCAAATAAAGGCATGTGTTAAATATATTTACTTAATCAAAAAAGTGGTAAAATGTATAAGTTTATCAAACTTATAAAGGTTTTGGATAAAAATGTTAAAGTGTGCAACTTAGAAGGACTAAATTTGTAAAGATTATTACAAGTTTTATAAAACTTATAAAGGGTTTGATAAGGTATCAAAACATTTAAGGTTGAGGGCTAAAGTTGTAAAATTATATATATTAGTTACAACTTTAATAAGTTTTAAGAATATTATCAAGGGATTTGAAGTTGAGGGGTTAAGGCTGCCAAGATGTGGAAGTTGCAAAAATGACTAAACAAAACTGAAATAGGCAGGATTCAAACATGGGTCTAGCGTGTAGCGACCAAGCGCCTCAACCAGTGAGCCAGAAGCTCTCTTTGGTTTATACTTCACAGTTTAGTTATGTTTAAAGGACTCGTGACTGTTTGGTTTTAGTTAGAGTTTTCTCTCAGTATATATGCATGCACTATGGTTACTTGTGTTTCCTTCATTGTTCTTCTCGAGTTAACAAGGTAGCAGTTAGGTTAACATTTGACAACAAGTGAGCTTATGATAATAGTTTATCAATAAGTTCTTGAACAAGCATTTGGTGTTTGGCTCGATAAGACTCGGGTTTGGTTTTCTTTTCGACACAAAACCTAAAATGAATTTCAATGTTTTACAAATCGTTTAATATGGTGAATCGAGCTGGAACAAGGTTCGAACATTTCGTGGGTTAGGCTTCCAAACCCAGTGGACGTTTGGGTTTGTTGAATCGAGTTAGATGTGCATGAAGCGAGTTTGATAAGTGAACTTGAACCCAAATGAGCAAAGAAATGAGTCGATATGCCGAAATCAGCCAAAATACGAAGCGTTTCTAGAGTGAGCCAAGACTTACATGTTCCATAGTTTACGTTTCATATTCGTTTTCCATGTTCCAAAAGTGTATAAAAGTCCATAAAACTTTATCAAATCCGTTTTAAAAACCCGATAAGCTATAAATAGCTTATATTTACGTGACAAAACTTCCACATGAGTATAATAACACAGGATTAACATTCTAGTTTATAATAGTCGAGTAAGAGTAAAAGTTTCTATGGTGACTCAAATTTAACGAGGCATGTCCATTTCAAGTACATGAGAAAGTAGAATGAAGATGAGTTTGAGTAGCTTACAGAGCTTGTGAGTGTGAGATTGAGAGTGAATAAACAAGATCTAAGTAAACCCATTTCTAGCTTCCAAGATTAACACCCCATCACTTATATAAGCACAACCCATTTTCTCCTTGTCTTCCGAAATATAAGCCGTATACTCTAAGCTTGCTCACCCCTTTGCAAAACCTTTTCTTCTTTCTTCTCGGCAGTCACAAGGAAAAGTTTTTGCAAGTTTGAAAGTATGAGTGTATGTGAGTTGAGAGAGTGAGAGTGGTGAGGAAGAGTGTGGGTGTTTTTATGTTGTGTGAGTTGAAGTGAAAATGGAGGTGTGAATCCCTCCTTTGGTTCGACAGATTATGTAAAGAAATCAAGAAGGAAGGGTTTGACTACTTTTTACTTGGGGAGTCTCGTGAGTGAGCAAATGGGGAGTAAGGTCACCATCAAACTCCCATATCCAATGCTTTCTTGTGATTCTTAAGCGTGACATAACATGGTCAAAAAGAGGGTTGTGTAGCAATAGTGTTTAGGTAGCCTTGATTACCCTTGGTCTCGATCAAATGTATAAGAAAAGAAGAAGGGAAATGTGTGTATACCCTTGTGTATTCGGCAGCAGTTACAAGGGAGTATAAGAGGTGGACTTTACTTTGGCTTTTGATGTAGCAGGCTAGTGATGGCCTAGAATGGATAAAGGTCCTTTTCTACTACATGTTTTTATGTTACAATGTGAATTTTAACTAGGAAAGGAGAGATCTCGTGGGTTGACTGATGAATTGGGCGGCAATGCATAAAAAAAGTAGAATGATTATTAATAATAATATTATTATTATTATTATTAAGTTTATTTCGTGTACTCCGTGACCCGTTTGAGCTAAGGTGTAATCGTGGTATCCCGGTTTGGTAAAAATGCGAAAAATAAATTTCTGGAAACGTTTTTATAAAATAAAATTATTGACTCCGAAAAAATAATATCGAATTTAAACCATTACTAATACGGTGTCGGTGCGCGTGTGGACTCGTTTATCGAGATGACCTCTCGTTTTTAAATTTTAGATATTGGCATTTTGTCTGAAAATAATTGTTTTGAATTTTCTGACGTGATAAATATTATTATAATATTCCGGAATTTTACGGGTTGTTATAGTCTACCCACCTTACAGGAGATCCGTCCCGGATCTAAATTTACGTTACCCGATAGAGTGTCGGACACGAGGTAATGGTATTTGGAACAAGTTTTGAATTTTTCCTTAGGTTGTTCTTGGGTTTCCCCTTTGGGTATGGGTACCTAGGTGTTATGCCAGTAGCATATCCTCTATCTGAGGAGCCATGATTTTCTAGGGTAGGTTCATTGGGTGAATGTTCTAATTTTGATGTTATAAGGTTTCACTATTTTGTTAGTGTGGGCACTTCTAACTTCTCAAGGTCTTATCAAAACGTACCCATTTCTGGTGTTTCATGATTCTAAAGTATATAGGTTGATTCTTAAGGGGTGAAGAAATATTTGTTTTCGAATTTCTCTAAATGTTTGTACAAGTTTGACTAAGACCATATTTCAAAATCAATAAGATGTAAAAATGACACATTTTTAAAATATTGTAAAACTAGTTCTAAATTATGGGGTGTAAAGGGAAATTTTGCGAAACTTTTATATTTCAGCATTTTGTCTCATTTTAACGAGGGATTTTGGAAAGTATTATTGTTAGATTTTAAAGAGAAATCCTCAAATTTGGAAAATATATTGTAGCAAGGATATTTAGCAGGATATAACATTTACGCATAGCCATGGGTAGGGTTTAGTTGTCTAAGGTTATGCTTTTCAATTTGAAGCGAGCATATGAGAAAATATAAAGTCTTTAAAATTTTAAATAGCACTTGATGTATGTAAAGAAAGTTCTTTGAATTTCACTTTTTTGATGAAAACTTGTTAAATAAAGTTTTAGGCGTCAACATGGGATCGGTTCTAAGTTGGAGGTTTTTATGTCAATTCAAAAGTTGTTTCCCAAATTCAAATAATTTCAAATACCTTAGCTTTTGTAGAAGATGAATTAGTTTTGTTCCTTAGCAATTCCCATTAAAATGTTTATTATTGGTTGTTTTCAAAACAAAGCGCTTATTTTTACTCAAAAAAATTGGGTTTATTTTCAAAAGAAAAGGTCGGTTATCTTTTAAAACTTTTCAAGGGAGTAAATAGTTTATAAAGAAATTGCAGTAAAGTCTATGGAAAGGTTTGTAAAACCACTTTATTGAGTAAGAAGAAAAGATTTTTATCATTTACAATTTAATAAATCGTGATTTGTGGTTCGGTATTAAAGCAACAACTTGGCAAGGTGATTTTTAAAACAGCTTACAAAGCAATAGAAAACGATTTATTATTTATAGAATAGTAGTGAAATCGAAGTTAACTTTATGATATTTTGGTAAGACAACGATTCAGATTATAAAATAACTCGTGAAATGATTTGTAAAATAGCTTATAAGGAAACAATTTATTGTTTGTCAAATAGTAGAAGATTTCGTAGTTCAACAAGTAGAGTGGTAGTAAAATACTTAGTACGGTAAAGGCAAAATAGTTTGTGAGGTAAGATTACCAAGTTTTATGTTTTAAATCGGACATGGCTAAAACAGCTCACTAAAAGGGTAAAATAGTTTATAAGACCGTAATATAACTTGCAGGAAAAATTTGTAATATAGTTTATAAGTTGTTATCGCAATTGTTTGTTGTTTTATAAAACAATAGTAGGGTAATGAATCGATTCATCCCATTATAAGAAAATAGTTGGCAAGGCTTTAGTAAGGTCGTTGATTACAAAATATTAGTAAAGTTGCAAAAATTTTGGTTTAATGGCACCATAGTAAGACTTTTCGTAAAATGACCGTGAAATGGTCGGTAAAATATTTGAAAGCAGTTTGCGTTAGATAGAGACGAAGTTTACTATTTCATAAGAGGGTAGTAGGACAGACCGTTGGTATTTCAAAGGGATGAGTGGAAGATTAGGGATCCGTTCAGAAAATATGACTTGAGTTGCAAGTTGACTCTTGGTACGTTTTAAAATCTTTTAGTCGTTCGTTTATTATTTATGTTTAGCGAGGGATTACCTTTGTAGATGTTGAGGTGTGTTGTTCTTAGAACGACTAGAGATGTAATCCGTTCATCGATTAGGTACAAGTTTTGAGGTAGAGGTGGACGTTGTTACGCAATGGATGATGAGACAATTTCAATCTCAACGTATGAGGGTATAATGATAGGGTGGGGTTATGAAGACGTGGGTTGCAATGATCCCATAATAAAGGTTTAATGATCCGAATGCGAAGGACGATAAGTCGATAGGGGCCGGAAAAGCAGGAAGCATGGTATTGTAGCAACCGAAAATATAATCTAAACATAGAGTAAGCGTCATGCGTTAATTAAAATTTAGTTAGTTAGCGTAAACCTGCTAAGCAAATCTAAATGGTAAATACAATCACTAACTTCGCATCATGCAACATTTAAATTGGTTATGTATTATCCGCTCAACAAATCTCATACATAACGTAGGTACGAGGGAGGCGTGGTGGTGGTATAAGGTAGTCCATCTCAACATGGATCATTGTGGTGTCCTAGCGTGAAGTGGTAGTGTGCATCATCTGTCAGGAAAATCTTCATGCACGTTGCTAGTAAGATGTAGACGCGGAGGCGTAAGGTAGTAGTGTAAAATGGTCAGTTTATAGAGTGTAGTAATGAGAAAGGCATTACACTTAGGAGAAAAAGTATCGTAGTGAGAAAATGTTGTGACATCAGTGTGTGATGTGTAGGAGTAAACCTTTATAACTCTTTATAATGAACACACATGAAAATTTTACCATTTTTAGGAGTCCATTAGGAGGTCAACTGGACATACCACTATTATAACTACTTTCAGTATTGCAACATTCACCTCTGAGTCGGACATAGGTGATCAAGCTATGTCCCACTGTCCCTGGTTGAATATAGGTGATCAAGCTATATTCACTCGAGGTTCAATGAATCTTGCAATGCTTAGCTTAGTTATACTAGTAACATGCCCTAATGTCTTTAAAGTTTGGTATAAAAGATGGAACAAATATTCCATTTATGTTGGGGAGAAGACGTAAGCTAGATTGGTGCGTAAACATGCATATAAGTAAAGCAATCATAGCTAATAGTGAGGTTAAGTTGTCAATAATAAAACACATATCTTATCAAAGATGACTTCAACGACTCATAAGTGAGGCATTCACTTGGCAAATATATGGTCATAGGGTTAAGTTTTTGTAAAAGTGGTTATAGTCTAGGTTTGAAAAATACCTAGTTCTCTATAACCAAGGCTCTGATGCCAATCTATAACACCCCCAAAAATGGTTTTGCGGAAGAAAAGGTTTTGGGATGCTACTCAATGGATCATGACACAAAGTGAAGAATAAAGCTTTTTAAGTAAAATATTTCATTTATTGTAGTAAAACAAAGTTTACAAAGTTTGAATTGTTGCGGAAAATGGCCCATTAACAAAGTTTGGTCCCCATACGCAAATCAGAGTCATTTATGACCATGCCATGCCAATGCCTAAGCCTCGAGTTAGCTATCGCCTTTTCATCCTGAAAATACATGCTAAAAAGTCAACACAAAGGTTGAGTGAATTCATAGGTTTAGTAATAAAGCAGTTGATCACAAGATTTCCAAGTTTAAAAGAAGTCATGGGTTACGTTGTTATACGCCCATAAAAGATAGTTGATATTATTGCACTAAGCTCATGAAACCAATACTAACTGCATACACCTAATTCCTGGTGTAAGTAAATAAAATTGCCTCCGAGATGTAATAGCCAATTACATAGAGATACCAAATATAGCCCCCTTGATTATTTCAGATACTTACCGAAGTCGGGTCGCCAATTCCCATAGTACTATCCACAATATTTGCGTTCACTCGCAAGTGATTACTGGTTCATGATGTAGGGACTTTTGGTAGCAACTTAGGCAGAGTCATAATATCAAGAGTACAGCAAACAGTTTTCAAGCAATTGTGATCATAAAAGCAGTAGTAGCATGTATTCTCCCCCAAGGAGTTTATAAAATAGTTAAAAGAGTAAAAGTGGGGCTATGAACTCACCTTGGTAAAGCAATCTTGAACAGTATGGTCAAACAAATGATGGTATGGCACCGAAACGTAACCTATATTATGTGGCAAGTCTTAGTTCATAATTCTAGTTTAAGACTCGATGAAGTTTAAAAGTTTTTAATTGTTTGGGTTTGTTATTGCTTGTGTGTGACATTTTAGTTTAAAACAATTTTCTAGGTGTTTGCAAGTATTGGCTCTTGGAATAATGGAGGAATGATGTATCACGAAATTTTAGTATAAGAGTTGACTTCGAATATTGGCTCAAGTATTATCGATGTGGGAATAAGTACAAGTCGAATTGTGTAAGTCTTGTTAGTCTTCGAGGTGTGAAAAATACAATATATATTTATCGGAGTGGTGAGAAAATAATATATTTGGAAAAATATAATATTTATAGTTTACGGGAATGTGGTCGCCAAATAAAGGCATGTGTTAAATATATTTACTTAATCGAAAAAGTGGTAAAATGTATAAGTTTATCAAACTTATAAAGGTTTTGGATAAAAATGTTAAAGTGTGCAACTTAGAAGGACTAAAGTTGTAAAGATTATTACAAGTTTTATAAAACTTATAAAGGGTTTGATAAGGTATCAAAACATTTAAGGTTGAGGGCTAAAGTTGTAAAATTATATATATTAGTTACAACTTTAATAAGTTTTAAGAATATTATCAAGGGATTTGAAGTTGAGGGGTTAAGGCTGCCAAGATGTGGAAGTTGCAAAAATGACTAAACAAAACTGACATAGGCAGGATTCGAACATGGGTCTAGCGTGTAGCGACAAAGCGCCTCAACCAGTGAGCCAGAAGCTCTCTTTGGTTTATACTTCACAGTTTAGTTATGTTTAAAGGACTCGTGACTGTTTGGTTTTTCTCTCAGTATATATGCATGCATTATGGTTACTTGTGTTTCCTTCATTGTTCTTCTCGAGTTAACAAGGTAGCAGTTAGGTTAACATTTGACAACAAGTGAGCTTATGATAATAGTTTATCAATAAGTTCTTGAACAAGCATTTGGTGTTTGGCTCGATAAGACTCGGGTTTGGTTTGCTTTTCGACACAAAACCTAAAATGAATTTCAATGTTTTACAAATCGTTTAATATGGTGAATCGAGCTGGAACAAGGTTCGAACATTTCGTGGGTTAGGCTTCCAAACCCAGTGGACGTTTGGGTTTGTTGAATCGAGTTAGATGTGCATGAAGCGAGTTTGATAAGTGAACTTGAACCCAAATGAGCAAAGAAATGAGTTGATATGCCGAAATCAGCCAAAATACGAAGCGTTTCTAGAGTGAGCCAAGACTTACATGTTCCATAGTTTACGTTTCATATTCGTTTTCCATGTTCCAAAAGTGTATAAAAGTCCATAAAACTTTATCAAATCCGTTTTAAAAACCCGATAAGCTATAAATAGCTTATATTTACGTGACAAAACTTCAACATGAGTATAATAACACAAGATTAACATTCTAGTTTATAATAGTCGAGTAAGAGTAAAAGTTTCTATGGTGACTCAAATTTAACGAGGCATGTCCATTTCAAGTACATGAGAAAGTAGAATGAAGATGAGTTTGAGTAGCTTACAGAGCTTGTGAGTGTGAGATTGAGAGTGAATAAACAAGATCTAAGTAAACCCATTTCTAGCTTCCAAGATTAACACCCCATCACTTATATAAGCACAACCCATTTTCTCCTTGTCGTCCGAAATATAAGCCGTATACTCTAAGCTTGCTCACCCCTTTGCAAAACCTTTTCTTCTTTCTTCTCGGCAGTCACAAGGAAAAGTTTTTGCAAGTTTGAAAGTATGAGTGTATGTGAGTTGAGAGAGTGAGAGTGGTGAGGAAGAGTGTGGGTGTTTTTATGTTGCGTGAGTTGAAGTGAAAATGGAGGTGTGAATCCCTCCTTTGGTTCGACAGATTATGTAAAGAAATCAAGAAGGAAGGGTTTGACTACTTTTTACTTGGGGAGTCTCGTGAGTGAGCAAATGGGGAGTAAGGTCACCATCAAACTCCCATATCCAATGCTTTCTTGTGATTCTTGAGCGTGACATAACATGGTCAAAAAGAGGGTTGTGTAGCAATAGTGTTTAGGTAGCCTTGATTACCCTTGGTCTCGATCAAATGTATAAGAAAAGAAGAAGGGAAATGTGTGTATACCCTTGTGTACTCGGCAGCAGTTACAAGGGGAGTATAAGAGGTGGACTTTACTTTGGCTTTTGATGTAGCAGGCTAGTGATGGCCTAGAATGGATAAAGGTCCTTTTCTACTACATGTTTTTATGTTACAATGTGAATTTTAACTAGGAAAGGAGAGATCTCGTGGGTTGACTGATGAATTGGGAGGCAATGCATAAAAAAAGTGGAATGATTATTAATATTATTATTATTATTATTATTAAGTTTATTTCGTGTACTCCGTGACCCGTTTGAGCTAAGGTGTAATCGTGGTATCCCGGTTTGGTAAAAATGCGAAAAATAAATTTCTGGAAACGTTTTTATAAAATAAAATTATTGACTCCGAAAAAATAATATCGAATTTAAACCATTACTAATACGGTGTCGGTGCGCGTGTGGACTCGTTTATCGAGATGACCTCTCGTTTTTAAATTTTAGATATTGGCATTTTGTCTGAAAATAATTGTTTTGAATTTTCTGACGTGATAAATATTATTATAATAATCCGGAATTTTACGGGTTGTTATATTTTTAACCTATTGAGGTTTTCCACGTTATATCTGTGTGTCATCTTTTATAGTATTTCATATTTTAGTTGTGGGTTTGCTTCAGTCCAGTGTCACTTTTCTCAACACGGTTGTGATGTAGGTTTTGTTTTTTGGTACGGTTATTTATAAAACCGTACCAAAACACTTTTATTTGTAAAAGGTTTTGTTATCATTTTGTTTGATTTCACAGCATCAAAAAAAGAAAGTTTAAATTTGAAACCCTCGTCCAGTGTACACTATAAGGCATTTAACAATCAGTAAATCGTCAAATCAAGAAGATTGTCAGGAATATATTAGGAATAATCCAATTTACAAGGAGGTAATATGTCATTAACATTAACTTGGCTTGGAACTCACGTTGGAATGGTTTTACAAACCGACTTTCGTAGGTCTATAAATAATCTTTGTCATTATTTTTTGTTGTCGATTAATAAAAATAATCTTGTGTGTGTTCCTTCTCTTCTCAAAGATTAGGTTTTTATTTTTTGGTTTACATACAACTGTCTGTCATCAAGAAAGAATATCAGATGGCAGAAAGAAAGGTGTTGAATAACTACTATCCATCAGATTTTGATCCTGCTAAAATACCCAAGCGCCTTATGCCAAAGAATCATCAGCAAATAAATGTTAGAAAGATGCTTCCAATGACAATACAGTGTAAACTATGTGGAGATTGTAGCTACAAGGGCACCAAGTTCAATATGCGGAAAGAAGTTGTCATTGGAGAGACATATCTTGACATAATTCCAATATTCAGATTCTATTTCAAGTGCAAGACGTGTTCAGCTGAGATTACCATGAAGACAGACCCTCAAAACTATGATTATACCCTTGAGTCTGGAGCTGCGATATTATATGAGCCTTGGCGCGCATGCTAAAGAAGTGGTGTGTGAGGAAAGGGGTGATTAATAGAAAATATTCATAGAATCGATGATGACACTTGCAATACCGTTTTTACTGGTTCTAAAAAAAGGAAGGTTTCTAAGAGCCAAACAGATTTCAACAAGCACTCATGACAAGCTGAATTATAAGAAAGAAGATCAAAGTGGACAAATTGTTTTCAAGTCTTCAAGTAATGTATTAAATTCTTTACGCCAACAGTATGATGAAGAGTAATCGTGTAGCAATCCTATTTTTAACTTTTCCTCGTTGTATCAAGTCATGCCTCGTTTTTCATCTCCAAGTTAATTTGATTTTATTTCGAACTTAAGATTATTTAGAGATTTTTTTTCCTTTTTTTTCTTAAAGTACAAACTAGATATAATTACTCGTGCGCGTACGAGGTTTTGACATAGTATTTGAATAAAGTATTAATATAAATTAGAGTTGTAAATTATACTAATACTTAGCAGCTTATTTGATGCATCAATTATTGTTACCCGTCTAATACTAATAATTCACTAACTATGTAAGTTATAACCTGCATTTAACTCATGAACTTTTATGATCAAGTTCAGCTTCACATGGTAAGATGGAACTGTTTGTAACACTTTTGTATGTGAGAACCGGTAATAAATATATGGGAGAACTCAAGAAGCTAGTAGAGGAAGGAAGTAAGCTATTTGAGATTGTGTTTTGGATTGCTTATCTTTAGCAAACCGATAAGCAGTTTGAAGTGCTTTGGATAACCATAGCGCTTTTGCTTATATGGTTTTAAGCTAATAAATCCCACCATTACATATCATTTTTATTGCAACTAGTATTAAATTGATCATCCATTCCAGAAACTTTTTATTTGGAGTTTTGACCTGATAATTGTAGGCAGGATCCTTTATCCAGAATGTGATATCCGTTTTATAACGAAAATCCAAAAATGCCTCAAGTATCTAACCTAAATCTGATACGGAGTATTATCTAGTAACGTTTATTTTTCATATCTCGATCTCGTTCATCAGAATTCGTTTCCTCTGTGTCTGACTTATGCAAACTCAAGAAGAAGTTGCAGGTCTTGTTAAGTTTCTGTAAAGGGGGATTAGATAGAAACTGAAGTAGAATGGGTGATTGATTTAAACATAATTCAACCTCATTAACTTTTGTTTTGACTTGCGGCTTGGACAAGCACTCAGCACAAGACCAGATATTCTACCTTCTGTATATCGTACAGACCTGATAACTATTTAACCTATAACAAGTGTACTTTAGTTCTTTATTCAGTCTCATCATTACTATATTTAACCAGGATCAAAAAACCCCATTTTCAACTAAGGTTGCCATTCGTTCTATAGAAACTCGCTTGGGTGCTCCTATCTCACAACTTTCTACAGACATCAGTCCAGAGCCTATGGAAGCAGCATCTTTAGGACAAGCGTATAAAGGTTAGATAGTTTGACCTTGTGAAGAGGACTAGTCCCTTTTATGCACTTTTTATGGTTAATTAAGGAATAGAAATGGTAGGAAAATTTTCAAATTATCACTCAGTATGTTAGTCTAATAGGTTTTCTGGTTTCTTCACGTTTTGCTGCTCATCTGCATACTGGGGAGCTAGTAGGTGTAAAAGTGCAGAGGCATGGTATGCCGCTTTCTTTGACCCTCGATGCGTTGTTATTTAACATGATTGGGGGCCAATTAAAGAGATTTGCCAAAGCAAGGAAGGACATAATTGTAGCAGTCAATGAGACGGTGAGACTTATAATCGAAAATTATGGCAGCGGAATGTACCTCCTTTGTCTATGCTTCTTATGATTTAAATGCATTCATATATGAGACCTATGATTTAATTAATACGTCAGGCATATGTTTGGAAAAACCGTTTACATCCTTGAGGAACAGAATTGTGAGCGGTTTGCGTCACTGTATGGTTTCCATGACTGTAAGTGATCTCCAGTTACCACACCGCATCATCTTATGTACCATTATCTACCTTTGTATATGTCTTTTAGTTATTAATGAAATGCTCAAAAATACTTTCTGCTTCTGTTTCGCCTAATCTAAAACACACCATATGTCCAATTAGGTGACTTTGTATTCCATATTGCAGGAACTAATACAAACAAGATAGGAAATCAGGTGAACTGACATGACAGAAATGGAAAAACAATCACAAAAATGGACAGTACCAAGTTGGGCATGTCGGATAACGGGTCAAAACTGGTTCGGGTTGGGACGTGCTCACTTTAACCATGGGTCGAAACGACCCATAAATGTCTTTATATCTTCTTTTCAAAATTCTTTATATGCAACTAATGTGTGAACTAAAAATAGATTTGGGCAGACTTTCAACCCATTTCCTTTTAATTGTTAATATCTGACCCATTTGAGATGAACAACCCAAATTGACCCATTGGTGGCCGTCCACGAATAGAATAAGCAATAGGTAAGGCTTGTGGTTGTGAGAGCGGTACTCATGACCTTTGATGGTACTTTTTCTGTGGTTGTAGGCCGTAAAGAAATTGTAGAAGAAGTTTGTACGTCTATGACCCATTTATAACTCATTTGCAAGCAGGTACTATATATTACTTGAAGATGAATAGGAGATTATTTTTGTTGACAGTTGGCTATAGCCTATATCAGCTAAGTACATGAGATTTTGTTGCTGTCTTGTTTGGTTCCTGTATAAAAAATAGCAGGTGGCTCAGAACCTATATGACCATAGTACTTTAGTAAGCTGCCTGCTGAGGAGGGTAAAATGGACGGTCGGACAGGCTGGGTAATGGGTCAGATGGGTTGGGTTAAGCCAGGCATTTTTAGTCTCTATTTTGTAGATTACAGTTATTCAGATGGTTGGGTATCAAGTCGATGGATAAATTTTTAGCAGAATCCAGGTTGATTAAAAAGGTTACTGCACAATGGTTAGCCGACTTGTCAGGTCAACATAGTTGCACTTTAGGTGACTATAAGCCAATTGTTTATTTAACATCACACACTAATCTTCTTAAACGGTGTCGTAACATACACCTAATGTATTATTATACAATTATGTAATCGCAGATGTTGGTGTGATGGAGTGACGATGGTGGTTATGAGCTGTTATGAAGCAAACATTGTGGAACACTTTTCTTAATTTTTTTATATAGTTTAAGCTGGTTATGAGCTGTGCCTATTCATACATTGTGGAATATTTGAGAAATGCAGATTCTTTTTCTTTGTATTTTGAGCAATGTTTTAAATGTTTTGATTATTTTTACTGCTTAAAAGAACAAAATATAAATGAAATTCTGTATTATGGAACTGCTTTTTGCAGGAAATTAATGCCTTTGCTTACTAAAAAGTTTAGTCATTAAAGTGATGCTGTAGAAGACCTGTGTGGCCTTCAGTGGGAGTTGATAAGTTAGCTTCTAGTGAACTTTTTTTTTCTTTTTTTTTTTCTTTTGCTCACATTTGCCTTTAGTGAGCAAATGCCATTAATTTTGTAGTGACACACTTGTTCTGAATGGTCTGACTTGGTTCAAACAGCAACACATGCTCAGCTTTGAGTCTCTTTTCTCGATCCACTCGGAGAAGTTTTGGCCCAATGTTGTTTGGACAAGTGTTCCTGGCCCACTTTGATTAGTATAAGAAGGGGTTCTTT
>OU343219.1:4753369-4808472 GCA_910596185.1 Chrysanthemum makinoi
AACCCGTCCTTCACTTTTCTCACATTTGTTATACTTGTTAGAAAGTTTTCTCTTAACTTCTTCATTTTACTCTTTACTGTCGATTGATTTTGCTTTGTCATTTATGCCAAGCTCTTCCAACTTACGGATGACCACGGTTGGTAGTCTCTCTGCTTTCATTAATACTTCGAAAGTTTTTTCATATATGACTGTCTTTATGTTGATGATAGTCCCACCCTCGTAAAAAGTTAAAAGTTTAACAATTTTGTAGGTAAGTATCTGTGGATTCTAGTGGGTGATCAGGTTTGACACAAGCTCTCTAAGTCCGAAACCACTTATGATATTATAAAACATTTTAAATTTCATGTAGGAACCTGTATTGAAAGACCAAACGTTGTCGAATAGGTAGAAGGGCTCATTTGAAAAATCATGCACTTTGGCGTACCAGACCAGTTGTCTTCATTGTCTCGTGTTTTGGGCTATCGCTAACGATTTTAAATGTCTCGTAATACATTTTTATCATCGTTAAAACCTAAAGAAGATTTATGTACATATTTGCACCAACAAAAGGATAAATGCATTATTATAAGGAGCGTCGATACATATATCTAAATTTCATCTGATAATGGAAGGAAAACCGGGAATTCTGCGAATACTAGTGAGTAAAAAAAAAGTCGGATCAAAAGCTAGTAAAAAACTTGATATTAGCAATAACGGTTTAAACTTCTAAAAACCATAGAGCGGGCAAAATCTTGAGTTGACCAACACGATTTCATCATTTACTGCGACAAAGCAGAAGAGAAACTGCCGTACCAACAGCAAAACTGGTAGCTAATACTGCAACAGTAGTGCATACGCCAATTACATCTGCGTAGCATACAACAAAACAGTGACGAACCACCAACTCCATTTCTAAAAGAAGTGTAATTCAGAATAAATCATGTACTCGTTGAACATTAAAAAGAAAAGCGCAGAAAGAAACTAAAGGTCCAAGTTGCAACAGTTATGATTTACCTTTGTCAATACCATCTTCAGTTGATTTCTTGGGAGTTATTGAAGGCCTCCGTTCAGGTAAATCCTGTGAAATTCATTTTTGAGGATGTATTGAATAATGAATGTAGCATATAGATACATTTGGTATATATTTCTTCACAAGAGAAAATAAGCTAATACACCCGTACGCAACTTAGCGGTGCAAGCAAGTGCAACAAACTAAAGAAACTAATATAAAATGGATGACCTCAACAATGCCCCGTCTAGCAGCTGAAGACCGGGAAGCAGCTGCTACTCCTGCTAGTACGTCAGACAAAACACCAAATGTCGTGGCAGCAACATCAATTAAGGTGATTACTCTATCTGCATACAAATTTGAGAAGCATATACTATTTGAATACTCTTTAAAAAATTAAATAAAATTAGAAGGTAAAAGTTACAACGGTTTTTACTTACCTTTCCTCTTGATACGATCCGTAAGTACTTCCTTGAGAGTAAGTGCCTTCCAACAATTAGGTTTAATCTGTGAAATCAACATTTAACAATTGCATTGAGTAAAGAATGTGGTATATGATTGCACTCGGTAAATAAATACAATAAAACAGATGTAAACACACTTATAGCCAACTTAGTAGAGTATGGTCAAAGCAAGTGAAGGACACTATAGTGACAAATCTAAAAAGGATAACCTTAATGCACCATGTCGGGTACGAAGCGTGATTAATAATATACACCAAACAATATAATCATAAATTCAAACTCTATATGATAAAAATTTGAAACAATTATAGTCACAATTTGCGTGTTGTATTCATGTTCTGTCTGTTTTTTTTTTAATTAATAACAAGAACAATCCATCCATCTATGAATATACTTCTAAAGTTTAAGATATAATAAGGAATCCAAGCAACTACCATGCACATAGGAAATTTGATCACATAAATTCTGTTTTAACTTTCTTTTTGTTTCCTGCAATTTCATGTCTGTGTGGAATTGTTGATCCCAGATGTACGTGATCAACTTTGCAAGAGGTATGGAAAGGAAGGCTAAAGACTATTTCCTTTGCCAAAAAAAGCTTTGTTGGAATTAACTTATGAGGTGTTTTTGGATGTAAAAGATCATACCTCCAAGCAAGTATCAACAAGGGTTGCGCTTTTTGGGTAGTCTCTAATTCTAAAATACCCCACAGCGAGTAAATACGTCTCTTTTTTCTTTTCCCTGGGATCAGTAGCGAATGGCAATGAACCTGTTGCAACCAAGTAAAAACTCAAATTAAATAAAAGTAACTTACTAGCTACTTAGCTAAGCACCACGTACATAAGCCGACGGAAAAAAAAAAAGTGATCATATTTTAGTTTCTTATTGTATGTTAAACAATCTGAACATCTCCAAGACTTGTTCATCATCCCAATCATAAGGAGGTTAACAAATAATTTAAAAGACTATCACCGGTTAATCGCACTTGAGAAATGAACTTAACTAGTAAATATCTTTTTATACGTGGAGCTGACATAATAATCGAACATGTCTAAATTCATCATATGTTCACCTTGGATCAATTCTATCCCACGTTGTATGTCTTCAGGTCGCCTTGAGGTAACAAGAGCTTGCATCAAGGGATAACGGACCTCAAAATTTTGTTTATCAAAAGAACAAGCAAATTTGCGGTCCCATAGCTGTAACGTAACGGAAATTGAAAATTTTTCACAATAACATGAGGGAATATTTTCAGAGGAATGTGATGTTGTAGCATAAGAGTTAGGCTAACTTGATTGTACAAGCAATTCAAGGGCGGAGCCAGGATTTTAGGTTAAGGGGGGCCGAGTCCGACTTTACTGTACAATAATAACGTTATAAGTTGAACGATTTAACAATTATGAGGACTTTTGAGTTTTGTATTAAATCAAGCAATAAAAACCCTTAGTAGCTAAAATGGTGTTACATCTTACATAAGTTTACCACATTCACAAGTAGAAAATGAGTTTACAAACTTCAATACTTCCACTTAATGTTTGATATAAACTAGCCTATCAAATCAGAATATAAGTGTTAAATTTCCAATAGCATAACATGAATTCTTAAATCACATATACTTAGAAATAGTAATGAGAGACATGTATATTACTACGTAATTCATTATGTTAAATTTCCAATAACATAACAAATATCAAGTATACAAGCAATTACTGTAATAGTTATCAAGTGATTATTAAAGGTTCTACAAAAACTCTAGGTGCAATTCAATCATTCAAAGAATACAAAAAACAAAGAAGTAAATGTGATTATTAATGAAAACTAAATAATAAAAAACATTCAATACCTTATTAGATGAAAGCAAAATTGTGTTTTGTGAATTTGATCACATGGTTATGAGAGAAATGAATATATGACATTTTTTTATGTGAAAACTGAAAAGCAAAATAGTTTGTGTATATACTTGGGAGGGGCCGACTACTTATTTTCCTAAAAACTCATATTTTGGGCTATGTCATATTGGGCTCAGTGGACGAATTAGAGGGGGCCTAGCACATGCTAGATACCCTATCCCCTCCGCCCTTGCAAGCATATGTGAAACCTGCATATTATGACGGGCATAATGAGGTTCTTTGCATGCTAAAACTATATAATACTCGTATTTGCTACTGTATGGAGTGAACAAAAGAATCTTTACATCAATCTTCGGTGAAGACAATTTTCGGGAAGTCGTGAGCAATAATCAAATTTTTAGACCAGATCACCGATAAAACTGAAGTCCAAAGACAATTTCACATCCCCGGAGTAGCATTTCTTTTTATATTTAACTTGGAATTACTACAATAATTATTGGTTGGTCAATAGATAAAGTTTTCGGATCCAAACTAGAACCAGAAATATTACGAATCCTTCCAGTAAGAAGAGACACTACACCAAAAGGAGAGTTTGGGGACGCCCTTTTTTTTGGGTCGAGAATGTCGTCCCAAATTGACGACTTGGTCCAACATATTTTCAACAAAAAGAGCAGTTAACACAAACCTTTTGGCCCACTCAGTTTGGGACGACAATGTCGTCCCTAACTGTAATTATTTGATTTTTAATTTAGAATCTTTTTAAATAACTTTTCACGAAAATAAATACATCCCGCCAGTATTTTTAGTACCCGCCCAAATTATGTTTGGGACGACGCTGTGTACATTTTTGGGACGAGAGAATATCGTCCCTAAGTGCAGGTTTTTTTTGTAGTGAGATGTACTTTGACTTCATAAATCATATAGAACACGCTTCAACTTAATATTTGTTGAGCATGTTCACACTTTAACAGGTGCTACAATAATAAAACCCTGCATAACTACACTTATAAGTGGAAGAAGGACCACAAAAACATGACTTGAAAGCCTCATGAAACTTGTAAGTAGAAGATTTTGCTACGTATCCATGAACAAAAAATGAACTAAAATAGATTACCAATCATGCATGTGACCAAAATAATAAACATCTCATCGGAACAATTCCATACAGCCGAAACCCTAGCTCTACACAACACTAACCTTTTTCCATAGAATTTGTATTACTAACTTAGTCCAAAACCCGCTCTAACTTAAGATGAAATTTCTCTATTTGTATCTAGGTTATCAGTTTTCTCTAAACAATATGATGTAATTACTGCTACACTCGGGCGGTGCTCATCGAATTTTTCATCAAAAAGTTCCAGCAATTAATAAGCAGTTTCATCGAAGCAAATAATACATCCATCATCAGTTTTTTTCACATTACAACCTGTTCAGCAACATACTTAGCTTATAGCACGCAGTTTTAGCAAAACAAAGAATACAACCATTTAGCTCATACTAAAAATCAGCAATAAGCATTTCAATAATGGTTATTTTATACTCAAAGTTCACTTATGAATGTACAAAGATCAAAACATCAAAGAAAGAAGGACTAATGAAATTACATGAACAGTGTCGGAATCGGTCCAAGGAAGATAATCGCAACTAGTGTACAAAGACTCCATTGAAATCAAGAAATGGAATGTCACGTATAATATGAATGAATGTATATGTATGATGTCAACTTTTACAAGCCGAGTATATGAGCTTTAATTTATATATAATATCCCTTATATATAGGTTTTAATTTCTTGTTCCATAATCTTTTGTTATTTTGTTGTTTATCCTTTAATTTTAATTTTAACTTATATATTGATATTTATCCTTTGCAATGCACCAAATGTGATAAGCTCATTAGAATTAGTGAATTTCTAATTTTCGGTGCTTAAGTTTGTCAAAATAAATAAATAAATTAATTAAGGCAACCACCAGAAAAAACACTAGATATTGTAAGCGTTAATTGAGAACTTACTTGGCAAATGCTTTAGAAAGTGCTACAGAAAACTTAACCCCAATATGTAGCCTATCCAATCAGTCTAACTAATGTGATTATCCCGAGTATTCTCTATTAGTTAACTTCTGTACATATATAGTTGATGTGTTTATAAATTGATTGTTTAGCAGAGAGTCAGTAATATTCCGGCAGGTGTCCGGTTTTGGTAGTTTTCACAAGGTGAAAATTCATTTGCGTAAAGCACATTCAAAAACAGGAGAGTAAATTTCCGTAACTTTTGTTTTCTAATAAGTATGGAAAAATTGTGACTCGGTTCTCTTTAATCCTACATATTGGGTGCGCTCGACAACTTAAATGTTAGTTTTCACGGACGATTTATGTCATGTGTTCCAGGTTTTTTCGTTCCTTATTTTGCAGTACTGCGCAAACAATCAAGCTTTTCATTTGCAACCAAAAAGTGAAAAAGTGTGACTTCAATAAGTTTCTGAGATTCTCTAAGTGTTGTACAAAATATCAGAAGAACAAACACAGGAGCCTAAGAGTTTGTGAGCAAAAAAAAGCTAATGTAAAGGTACAAAAGCCGAAACACCGTATAGTTGCTCAGATAGCCCCAAAATGTGTCTTACTACAGACTTTTCTGTTCGATAGTGGCAATCATGTCTATACAGTTCTTCATTAATGACTTGGCCTGCTCATTCTTTTCAATCTCCCACTGATGAAGAAGCTCGCATTTAAAAGGTACTTCAGATATGGGTACTTCCGGAAGGTCACTGTATAGTTTGGTGAGTTACTGAAGAAACTCTGAAGCTGCAACGTGTACCTGAGTTTTTAAAGGATAAACGATGAACGAGATAGTTGATAGCTTTTGCACATAATATTCATGCAATATTTTTAGGCTTTCGTCACAAAAACATAGCAGAAAAAATTACTTTTGATTATAAATCGGATTCTCAAAACTATAGACTAACAAGTCCTTTTCTAGTAAATGGCTACTCACTACAACAATCGGTTGGACGGGCGAGGAGACTTTTGCCGGGGACGCAATGTCCCCGGAGAAAGTCACTAAACGACAAAATTAAATCTGGCGTGGCACATGAATGCGCTGACCTGTTAGGGAAAATTCAACGAACACTTTCGGCGGGGACAAGTCCCCGGCGAAAGTATGTTGGATTTTTAACAAATTTTGACCGGCTAGTCAAAATTCAACGTAACATTTCTCCGGGGACTTGTCATGATACGTATACCATAGCACCTATACTTGGTCGTTTAACACGATACGTATACCATAGCACCTATACTTGGTCGTTTAACATGATACGTATACCATAGCACCTATACTTGGTCGTTTAACATGATACGTATACCATAGCACCTATACTTGGTCGTTTAACATAATACGTATACCATAGCTCCTATACTCGGTCGTTTAACATGATACGTATACCATAGCACCTATATTCGGTTGTTTAACATGATGCGTATACCATAGCACCTATAGTTGGTCATTTAACATGATACTTATACCATAGCACCTATACTTGGTCGTTTAACATGATACGTATACCGTAGCACCTATAGTTGGTCGTTTAACATGATACGTATACCAATAGTACATATACTTGGTCATTTAACATGATACGTATACCATAGCACTTATACTTAAATTAATTTTATAATTTTTAGGTTAAATTTAAACCGATTTATTATTAATTTTAATTATTTAAAATGATAATAAAGAGTTTTTTTTTAAAGAAAATTGAATAATTAAAGCTTTTCCCGGGGACATGTCCCCGCGGAAAGTTTTGGCGAAATTTTTTATTTTCCCTCCTCTCTTCTACTTTATCCCGCCATTACTTTCCCTGGGGACTTGTTCCCGCCAAAAGGATCGTTATAAGACAAACAATACTTTCGCCGGGGACATGTCCCTGGGAAAAGTTAAACGTAAAAAACACCTCAATTATTAACGAGATTTGTTATCACTTTGAGATAAAAAAAAACCACCTCCTCACCACCACTTCTCTCAGCTGATCTTTCCAACCACCACAACACCACCACTTCCTCACCATCTCCACCACCATCTCCATCTCCACCACGCACCATCTCCACGCACGCACCATTAGCTCTCTGCAACCACACACGCACCATCTCCACGCACGCACCATTTTGATGAAGGGAAAACTCATGTGGAAGATCATCATTTGTTTTGATGAAGGGTATGCTTTTCTTGAGGTTTCAATTTGGATGAATAATTGTTGGGAATGATGTACATTAGCATAAAAGGAACTATGAAAAACTATGAAAAAATGAAAACATATATTTAGTAAAAAATGTTCAGTATATATTTTTCTGTTTGGAATGAAAGAATTCGAGTAAAAACTGAAAATAGATATTGATATATATATATGTGTTAATATGTGTTAATTTTTGGTTAGGCTAATCGTTTGGTTAGGCTTATCGTGTGGGACTGGAAAGGCGAAGATTACGGTTTGCAACTAGGTATGAATGTGATTTGTGTTCAATTTTTGTTAATTTTTATAAATATGTGTTAATTTTTATTATCGTTTGGTTAAGCTAAATTCAATTGGATATAGTGGTTTTGTAATTGTTGTAACACCTCGTCCACCTCCGTGTAATTATCTAGGTACTTGCTAGTTTTTTAATATATGTATTATGCTATAAGAAAAAGCTAGAAGAAGCTGCATTGTTTGTAAACAACATTAAACTAGTTTCTACATAAATACTTGATGTATTTTTTTTGTGCTTTTCACTACAACAATCGTGTAAGATAAATTTAATCACTGTTTGTAGGATGAGGAGACTTTCGCCGGGGACGAGACCACAACCGAGACCACAGCCGAGACCAAAAGGTAAGATATGTCTTTGCGTATTTTAAATAGTTTAGGGTTTTATGTAATGAGAACTATCCAAGCATCGGGTATCAAAAAGACCCTTTAAACCAATAGGATTAAATTGGTCATTTTAACAATTAGGGTAGGAGAGTAGGATGGTGGATTTTGGGACCTAAACCAAGATCTTGGCAGGGTGTTGGGGTCCACCCCCTTTCATGTGCAATAACACTTTAACTAGGTTAATGAGATCATGTTTTTTCATCTGCTTGTGATACAAAAGATTTGATCATGTTTGCTTATGACTTTTTGAACAATGTGTCTAGGGTTGAGGGTTGGTGAAAACATGAGAATGGTGTTAGTGTGTCTAGTTAAAGTGCTATTACACCATTTTCTGACATCATTTCATTCTCCTTTTAACAATGATCTTCCCAAAAACTCACCAACAATTCTCTCCTATATTATCAAACAACAAAAATGAAGTTAGCGGCGGTGACACGTGGCTTCTCTGATGGTTTACGGCGAGGAGGTACACGGTTTCTTGGTTCAATAGATACAGGAAAGTGTACAGCCCATTTCTTGTTACGGTTTGTTATGGTTACCTGATGATGAGGGTTGAATCTTGACGGGTAGAAAGGTGGTGCAAAAAGGTTTAACTTGCTTTGAGAGTTCATAACTGTGTGCGTGTTTTTAGTGTGTGTTTTTATGTGTGAAACTCTGTATGTGTATGTGAGAGAGAGAGAGAGAGAGTCGAGATGATAAGAAGAGAGATGAATGGGTTGGTAATGATAGTGATGGTATGGTGGCGAGAGATGAAAGGGTTTGTGATCATATGTTTAATTGTTCCTCAAATTATGAATCAAATGGCTCGAAAGGGCTAACCGGATTGAAAGCCATCTAAAAGTTGTTTGAATCAATTATTTAGCAATCAACCTATACCTATACGAGTCATTTTGTAACTTTACCTAACCCGCCTGAGATTGGACCCACCACCCATTTTGTAATCACTAACTATATTTGGCAAATATGCAGTGATTCACCGGCCATAACGTAAACAATCTTAGAAAGTATAAGATCAGAAGTACAAAAAGCACCTTTTTTAGCGTAGCTCTAGAGTAGTTTTCAAGACACTCCATTTTTACCAAGAATCCAAGTAAACGACATGTCTTAATGATAAGCCTAAATATCCATAAGATCGATGTCTATTTTGATGATCCATATTCATCTTCAACACCTAAAAATAAGATGATCCTTGTTATCTGTTGAAACCAAAATCCTCGGACAACTCAATTACTTAAAAAAATAAATAAATAAAACCCTAAATCTATTAATTAAATTCTCAAACAAAAAACATACATTTGATTAGCCCAATAAAGAAGACCATATTATGATTAAAACTGCCAGATATTTAGATAGTGTGCGAATGGTTATGATCGGGTGATGGTCGAGTGGTGGTGGCGGTAGGAAGGGATGTAGGTTGGGGTGGGCAATATGTGTTGTGTTGTTATTGTTTTGAAAGTTATATAGTCTTCTACATTTGGTTGTTCAAGTTTATAAAAAGCAGTTCCGTTTTTTCTAAGTTTTTTTTTTCCTATTTCTGACACATATATTTTTTAGTTGGTTTATTTCTTCTACACGAATTTTTTCAATTTTGACCAAAATTTATTCAATTTTGACTTTTTATTATCCAATTATATTGCTCGATTTCGCCTATATGGCAAAATTGAGCTCATCTATTCGTTCAATTTTTTTTTTCAACAAAAATGATTTTGAAAAAACACTCCGAAATGATGTAATTCTTTTATTATATAAAAGATTACGCTTTTACAAAAGTGGGATCATAGTTCAATGATTCTTTAGGAGTAATAGTATTTTTATTGGTTGTTTCCACGTTGTTTCTTGTAAAGGCTATAAATAGCCTTAGCTTTATTCAATAAAGAAATCATATAACCACAGTTACACTTAATCTCTTTTGTGCTCATTTTTGTTCTTATTTCTGGACTGATATCCTTCAAAGTTGACAGGTTCTACAGCATCAAACTCTCACACTGGTAGTAGCACCAGGACCTGGAGTATGCGCATTGTCATTCGTGGCATCAGATACGAATAGTGAGCCAAGGCCAATACAGTTGAACTAAAATATGCATATAATTCATGTACCCGCAACCAATTTTTACCCATCTGTATCCGGGAATACCAAAACATCACCTATTAATAACATTAGTTAGCCTATTTGAATACAAAGTTGCTGAAACTTAGCACACAGAAAACCACCAGCAAAGTCCAATCTGTTAACTACATACAACGCCGTACACTTTTACAAAGCTTTTTATACAAAGAGCAAAATGTTTCAAGGAACTTTGCAAGTTACACAGTTAAGCTCCTACTACGTATACAAAACACATTCCCGACTCAGAAGTATTTAAACAACTGACTGATACAGAACAGCTAACTTCCATGTTCCATCTAACAAATTAAGATTATTGCATATAAGGATCCATATATCAACAAGACCTTATACTACAAAGATGAATTGGCTTGTTTACAAATATAGAACATTCATCATAAACAGTAATAATCACATTATTTGACTTATATGCTGAAAAATATGAGTTACAGGATTATAGTAAACCTGATAATCAATATGATGGATTACCAAATATTAAATTGGGTAAATTACTCATACTATGAATGTTAAAGATGTTGTCCATAAAGATAATCAATTTTGGAAATTTGGTTTATCTTAATAGTTAGACTGGAGAATGAAAATGAGTTTCTTCAAAGAGATGGAAAACTCAAGTGGTTTAAATCTCTGTGTAGAAATCATATGGACAAAATTGTACACATATTTAATGCTTGTTTTATGACAAGATTATTAATCATACTTAAGCAATTAAATATGATTGAATATTCTTTCCTAGACAAATTAAATATACAAAGATGATAATTGTCATACTTGTTTTCATTAATATGAAATATGACAACGGAATATCAAAACTCTTTCTTGAGAAATTACTTGAGCGAGGACGGTAAGTAATCGAAAGTTTTTTTTTTTTAATTCATATAATCTTTGAAAGTGTATGAAGTGCAATAATTCATGAATGGATAAATGCATTCATCTATGAAATTATTCTTATATTTAATTATTAAATTCTAGTTTGGATTTATAATTGAAATAAGATAAATTTTAAGTATTCCTGAAAGCTAGTGGGAGTATTGTGTTAAGATTTTTAAATCTTATATGTTGTATAACATATAGGAAGTAACATTCCTTGTAAGCTAAATGTTAAGTCTTAGATTGGAATGAAGCTTCACTTGTAAGATTTAAGAATTAAAACATACAACCTTGGAATATATGTTTATTATTTAATAAACATGTGCAGTAAAATAAATGATTCTAATAAAACATGATATATCATTTGGGAAATGGATAAATATCTTTTGACAAGATAGAACATGAATGAATTCTATGTTTGACATGTAGATTCATCATGTAGATCCTGTTGTGTATTATAAATTATTGAATCATTCTTGAATAAGAAGTGATTTGACAACATTGATATCTAACTAAAAGTTATTAGATAACTTGTGTAATGAATATTCTAATAGAATTACATCCTCAGCCTGGAATTGCTCCTAGATTCTCTGGATGAATAATATGTCAATTCTTGTGCAAATTGTCATCAGCTACAAACTTGAAAGTTTGAAAGACATCAAACATTACACAATAAGATATTAAAGTTTACGGAGTTTTAATGAGCATATTGTTGTTTGTATATTATGATGTTGGTTTAATTGAGATGACACTCAATACTAGTTATGGTATGATTCCATCCTTGTTAATGGTCATGTGAACTAGTTGTGCTACTAAAAGCACAGTTGCATTATACATTAAAAGAATAAGAATACTTTAAACTTTGAAATGTTTGAAAGTTTAAATTGTCATAAATTGGTGATAGAGGATGTCACACACTTTATAAATTATTATGTGGATTGATGAATGCACACATACAAGGACTTCATTAATTGAATTCTTGAAATAAGTATTCTCAAAATTACGATAGATCAAGTTGGTTGATTTATGCCTTGTCAACAAATATGATTGTCATTACTTGAGGCATAATTCATCAACTGGAAATTTCATGCATTGATCTATTTGGTATTTGGATAAGGGATGTTAAACAATTGTTATAATAAATCAAATACTTGGTATGTTTGATTTTATAATATATTGTATCCTATATTTGCATGTTTAATCCGTGAGTAAATTTATTTATTCTAAATCGTCTATTGTCAATTAATGATATGGGAGTATCATTAAACTAAGACAAATCTGAGAGATATGATAGAATATACTTGAAAGTATATTGATGAGAATGCATACCAATTTCAGATGATATTCAATGAATTGAATATAGGACTTATCCCAACTACATGATTTTACTTTATGGATATTGTTATTAAGTAAATCATGAATAGTTATCCTCAGACTTGATATACCAGATAAGTGTCATAAATGTAGTGCACTTCTGTGGAACAACTTAACGCTATAACGTGAATCGGTAGTCATAAGGGTTGTTTTCTGAAGTGTTGCAAAGTTCATGGGTTATTCTTGTAGTCAAGATAGAATTTGTTCCTTCAAATTAATTTTGGAGTTTAATATCTTTGGGCCTCAGTAGGGTTGACAATATGTTTGTGTGGCCACACCCAAATCTCCCCTGAATATGTTCAGAAGATTTGGTAATCTTGCTCAATCACTAATAACGAGAAACAGATTGGTTGAATAAAGAATGACTTAATTCCATATCTTTATTTAACATGGTATTAGAAACAAAAGGATAATAATAATGAGAAATCATTAAAAGGTTTTTCCAGGAGACCTTGCTCGAGTTGTACTAGAGGCATCGAAGTGTTGCTAGATGCTAACCGATGTGATCACACTATTAAGATATGTCCAAGTGGGAGCTGTTGGTTTAATGGACAAAATATTAATAGATGTGTGTTAGGATCGAACTCGAGACCACGGGATTGCACACTTTGCGTATGAGAATTAAAGTTAATAATTAAATGTAATAGTTATATACAAGGCTAAGTATATATACAAGGGATACTCCATCCGATCGGCCACAAGGAAACCCAACCCATCTCTAACTCAACTTGTTCTCCAAGTTTTGCTAAGTATATATACAAGGATAGGGGTTTTGTGTTTTGCATCTCTTGTACTCATTAAGCTAAAACCTAATAGTGTTTTGTGTGTGTTTTGCTCCAAACGATCGTGCACCCTCCCTAGGGGATCGATCACCATCTTTTCCAAACTACAATTGTTTTGTTTAATTAAAACTAGCATTACTTTAATTTGTTATAGTACGTGTGTACAAGAAAGTGGTACTAACACATTATTGTTAGTATTCTTGGATTGAATTACAAAAAGGTAAGGGGTAATTCACATAATCCTATAAACCCTAATTAGGGTCCATCTCAATTGCTAGTTTTGTGGATTTGATTCTTGTTTGGCTATAATCAAGAAAGGTACGCATATTCTTGTTTATGTTAATTAATTATTCGTTAATCTTTCCTATACGCTTCCGCATGTGTACTTGATGTTTATTGTTTATATTTATGATTAGTCATGTTATATAATTCCAACAATTAGCACTAGCCCCAAGGCCAGCCAAAGCAAACATATCAAAATTACCAATCATGTTAGGCATCAAAAAGTTTCCTAGGTTGAGCTCCTTATTTGGTAGCTGGCAGGGCAAACTTCCATCATATTTGTTCTCTACGTTTTTCTGCAAGTAATTAACTCCAAAAAATTCGTTAGCATGGTTATCATTAGGTTGTACTTCATCATCCTTATCCTGTATGAATATGGCCTTGCATGTTCCTACGGTTGCTTCAGCTTTCTTAGTTTCAACATCATTAACAAGTTTCCTAATTTGACTTTCTAAGTTCTTGATTGCGCAAGTTCCTATCTGTATCTTCTTTCATCTTATTCATTCATTCCTTGAATCTGTCATTCTTCCTTGAAAAATATTCAATATGTTTATTGACAATTTCTTCTAGGCTGGGTTTCCTGGTCTCGTACGGAGGTCTGTTATCAATCTTGGTGTAATATCCTTAAGGGCCTACACGGTACTTAGCCCCGTTTCGTCCGTTCCTTGAAATGGTATATTTGCTTCTCCATACTTTACTGCTTCAATTCTCTTGACTTCTTCTTTCGGTGGGCATTCCTTGGCTAGGTGAGTTCCTCCACAAGTGTTGCATCCTACTTGAATAGCATGCACATCACAACCAGGAAACTCTAAGATTTGCTATGTATGCACTACAACAATAAAGAGAACGGACGATGGGGTTTTTTTAGCGAGGACACATGTTCACTACTACACAAACCATTTTTTGGTACGCCATTATGATACGGTTAGAACAAAAACCGTATCAAAATCCAAGAAACACGTTATTTAGTACGGTTTTTAAAAAAACCGTACTAATAAATCATTATTTGGTACGGTTGTGATGTAGGTTTTGTTTTTTGGTACGGTTATTTATAAAACCGTACCAAAACACTTTTAATTGTAAAATATTTTGGGCTTGTTTGGCAAAACTAGCTGTAAGCTGTGTGCTATAAGCTGTAAGCAGTTAACTGCAAAGCTGTTAACATGAGCTACAAGCTGTATTTTTTTTTCAATAAAAGTGTTTGGTAAGTTAGCTGTTAAATGTAATTATTAGACGTAAAATGACATAAAAGGACATATCTATAATTGTAAGCAAATGTTTAGAGGGTATATCAGTAATTTAAAGTTTTAATAGCTCCAAAATGTTTAAAAAGCTTCATGAATCAGCTTTTCATTTAGGAGCTATTTGTTTGAAATAAAAGCTTGAAGTTAATGTATCTAAACAGAGCTACTTAATTTAAATGAGATTATTTTTGTAACAAAAAGCTAACAGCTCCTCAAAAAGCTTCTGCCAAACAGGCCCAAAGCATCAAAAAAAGAAAGTTTAAATTTGAAACCCTCGTCCAGTATTTAACAATCAGTAAATCGTCAAATTAAGAAGATTGTCAGTAGGGATGGCAAAAGCACCCGAAACCGAAACCCGAACCGGTTGGGGCGGGTTCGGGGGCGGGTTCGCGGGTTCGGATACGAGTTCGGGTAGATATATTCTTTTCTTTTCGGGTACGGGTTCTAGTAATACCCGTCTGTTTACCCGTACCCGTATCCGTACCCCGTATACCCGAATTTGTACCCATTTTTTTTGCTAATTTATATAAAGTTCTAATAAGTTTTGAGCTCTTAATCTTGTACATTTTTTTTCTACTCTACTCCTTAATAGCATATATCTTGGTAATTACAAACTATTAAATTAACACCTACGCTTGACGCTTTAATTCTCACACACATGACAAATTAACTCTTTAATCTTCAAACATTACGAACATGAAAGTCGTTTTCTTTAACTTCTAAAACTTTGAATATATTAGGGTGTTTTGGTTTTTTTAAGGTTGAGTTGTACAACGATGACTTTAATTGGGGATAACTGATACCCGCGAGGAAAACCGATAACCCGATGGATAATAATAATCGGGTACCCATTGGGTATTGGGGCGGGTTCGGGTTTGGATATTATAAACGGGTACTGGTACGGGTTCACTAAAACCCGTCCCGACTCCGACCCGTTGCCATCCCTAATTGTCGGGAATATATTAGGAATAATCCAATTTACAAGGAGGTAATATGTCATTTGTCATTAACTTGGCTTGGAAGTCACGTTGGAATGGTTTTACAAACCGACTTTCGTAGGTCTATAAATAATCTTTGTCATTATTTTTTGTTGTCGATTAATAAAAATAATCTTGTGTGTTCCTTGTCTTCTCAAAGATTAGGTTTTTATTTTTTTGGTTTACATACAACTGTGTGTCATCAAGAAAGAAGATCAGATGGCAGAAAGAAAGGTGTTGAATAACTACTATCCATCAGATATTGATCCTGCTAAAATACCCAAGCGCCTTATGCCAAAGAATCATCAGCAAATAAATGTTAGAAACATGCTTCCAATGACAATACAGTGTAAACTATGTGGAGATTGTAGCTACAAGGGCACCAAGTTCAATATGCGGAAAGAAGTTGTCATTGGAGAGACATATCTTGACATAATTCCAATATTCAGATTCTATTTCAAGTGCAAGACGTGTTCAGCTGAGATTACCATGAAGACAGACCCTCAAAACTATGATTATACCCTTGAGTCTGGAGCTGCGATATTATATGAGCCTTGGCGCGCATGCTAAAGAAGTGGTGTGTGAGGAAAGGGGTGATTAATAGAAAATATTCATAGAATCGATGATGACACTTGCAATACCGTTTTTACTGGTTCTAAAAAAAGGAAGGTTTCTAAGAGCCAAACAGATTTCAACAAGCACTCATGACAAGCTGAATTATAAGAAAGAAGATCAAAGTGGACAAATTGTTTTCAAGTCTTCAAGTAATGTATTAAATTCTTTACGCCAACAGTATGATGAAGAGTAATCGTGTAGCAATCCTATTTTTAACTTTTCCTCGTTGTATCAAGTCATGCCTCGTTTTTCATCTCCAAGTTAATTTGATTTTATTTCGAACTTAAGATTATTTAGAGATTTTTTTTCCTTTTTTTCTTAACAAACTAGATATAATACGACATAGTATTTGAATAAAGTATTAATATAAATTAGAGTTGTAAATTATACTAATACTTAGCAGCTTAGTTGACGCATCAATTATTGTTACCCGTGTAACTCACTATTTTGTCACCTATAATACTAATAATTCACTAACTATGTAAGTTAGAATCTGCATTTAACTCATGAACTGTTATGATCAAGTTCAGCTTCACATGGTAAGATGGAACTGTTTGTAACACTTTTGTATGTGAGAACCGATAATAAATATATGGGAGAACTCAAGAAGCTAGTAGAGGAATTAGGAAGTAAGCTGTTTGAGATTGTGTTTTGGATTGCTTATCTTTAGCAAACCGATAAGCAGTTTGAAGTGCTTTGGATAACCATAGCGCTTTTGCTTATATGGTTTTAAGATAATAAATCTCACCATTACGTATGATTTTTATTGCAACTAGTATTAAATTGATCATCCAGAAACTTTTTATTTGGAGTTTTGACCTGATAATTGTAGGCAGGATCCTTTATCCAGAATGTGATATCCGTTTTATAATGAAAATCCAAAAATGCCTCAAGTATCTAACCTAAATCTGATACGGAGTATTATCTAGTAACGTTTATTTTTCATATCTCGATCTCGTTCATCAGAATTCGTTTCCTCTGTGTCTGACTTATGCAAACTCAAGAAGAAGTTGCAGGTCTTGTTAAGTTTCTGTAAAGGGGGATTAGATAGAAACTGAAGTAGAATGGGTGATTGATTTAAACATAATTCAACCTCATTAACTTTTGTTTTGACTTGCGGCTTGGACAAGCACTCAGCACAAGACCAGATATTCTACCTTCTGTATATCGTACAGACCTGATAACTATTTAACCTATAACAAGTGTACTTTAGTTCTTTATTCAGTCTCATCGTTACTATATTTAACCAGGATCAAATACCCCCATTTTCAACTAAGGTTGCCATTCGTTCTATAGAAACTCGCTTGGGTGCTCCTATCTCACACAACTTTCTACAGACATCAGTCCAGAGCCTATGGCAGCAGCATCTTTAGGACAAGCGTATAAAGGTTAGATAGTTTGACCTTGTGAAGAGGACTAGTCCCTTTTATGCACTTTTTATGGTTAATTAAGGAATAGAAATGGTAGGAAATTTTTCAAATTATCACTCAGTATGTTAGTCTAATAGGTTTTCTGGTTACTTCACGTTTTGCTGCTCATCTGCATACTGGGGATCTAGTAAGTGTAGAAGTGCAGAGGCATGGTATGCCGCTTTCTTTGACCCTCGATGCGTTGTTATTTAACATGATTGGGGGCCAATTAAAGAGATTTGCCAAAGCAAGGAAGGACATAATTGTAGCAGTCAATGAGACGGTGAGACTTATAATCGAAAATTATGGCAGCGGAATGTACCTCCTTTGTCTATGCTTCTTATGATTTAAATGCATTCATATTCATTTTCATGACCTAGGAGTTTAATTAATACGTCAGGCGTTTGAAAAAACCATTTACATCCTTGAGGAACAGAATTGTGAGAGGTTTGCGTCACTGTATGGTTTCCAAGACTGTAAGTGATCTCCAGTTACCACACCGCATCATCTTATGTGCCATTATCTACCTTTGTATATGTCTTTTTGTTATTAATGAAATACTCAAAAATACTTTCTGCTTCTGTTTCGCCTAATCTAAAACACACCATATGTCCAATTAGGTGACTTTGTATTCCATATTGCAGGAACTAATACAAACAAGATAGGAAATCAGGTGAACTGACATGACAGAAATGGAAAAACTATCACAAAAATGGACAGTACCAAGTTGGGCATGTCGGATAACGGGTCAAAACTGGTTCGGGTTGGAACGTGCTCACTTTAACCATGGGTCGAAACGACCCATAAATGTCTTTATATCTTCTTTTCAAAATTCTTTATATGCAACTAATGTGTGAACTAAAAATAGATTTGGGCAGACTTTCAACCCATTTCCTTTTAATTGTTTACATCTGACCCATTTGAGATGAACAACCCAAATTGACCCATTGGTGGCCGTCCACGAATAGAATAAGCAATCGGTAAGGCTTGTGGTTGTGAGAGCATACTCATGACCTTTGATGGTACTTTTCTGTGGTTGTAGGCCGTAAAGAAATTGTAGAAGAAGTTTGTACATCTATGACCCATTTATAACTCATTTGCAAGCAGGTACTATATATTACTTGAAAATGAATAGGAGATTGTTTTTGTTGACAGTTGGCTATAGCCTATATCAGCCAAGTACATGAGATTTTGTTGCAGTCTTGTTTGGTTCCTGTATAAAAAATAGCAGGTGGCTCACAACCTATATGACCATAGTACTTTAGTAAGCTGCCTGCTGAGGAGGTAAAATGGACGGTCGGACAGGTTGGGTAATGGGTCAGATGGGTTGGGTTAAGCCAGGCATTTTTAGTCTCTATTTTGTAGATTACAGTTATTCAGATGGTTGGGTATCAAGTCGATGGATAAATTTTTAGCAGAATCCAGGTTGATTAAAAAGGTTACTGCACAATGGTTAGCCGACTTGTCAGGTCAACATAGCTGCACTTTTTTTTTTTTTTCTCCTGAAATGGTGAATTTTATTAATAAATGAATCAGCAAATTACATGAAATTCAAGCAGCCATATATGAACATGCTCATATAGCTGAAACAAACTTTCCAACCTAACAAAACTGTTGGAATAGCTAATTCTTTGTAAAATTCAGCACCACATTCCAACTTTGCGCAATCCTCAACACTTGAGCTGACTTCTTTACATTTAGGCACATCAATTGCAGCTTGATATTTTCTTCAATGATCTTTACCAAGCTTGATCTTCCAATTTCTTGACCTCTAATTAGCCTTGCATTCCTTTCCTTCCAAATGTGATATACACTAGTAGCCAGACCAATTCTTCTAAGCACACTTCCAATGGTATTATTGCACTGATCATTAGCATATTGCTCAATGATAGTATCCCATGAGTTTGATATCTTTTCATACTCTATTTTAGACTTCAGCTCTTCCCATATGAACTTAGAATAGTCACACTCAAAAAACAGATGTTTGTGAGAATCATTCACTTTACTACATAAGGGGCACTTGTTATGAATGTGACTAAAACTCCTAAGGGTCGGTTGGTTTTTTGCTTAAGTCCTAAGCTACGCGTATTGAAGTCCAAATTGAATTTGAAGAGCCGTCTTCAAATCCAAATTGGAGTTTGCTTGCTTCCCCCTCCTCCACCTATAAAAGGAGATGAGGGGTGGAAGAGATTAGTACCTTCGAATTTGATTTGTATCTTTGAATTATAGTTGTACCTTTGAATTTCGTTTTGAATAATAGAAAAGCTTCCGCAAATTTGTCGATTGTTATTTCTTCTCTTGTTCTTCATCTTTGATTATTGGTTGTTGATTCTAACAGCACTTTATGTTAGAGTCATTGTTCCATTTCATAAGTCTGTCTTGAGTCTGCAGTCTACCCTTAATGGCCACCCACAGAATGAAAGCCATTCTTGGATTGCATTGAGAGAACCACACAACCTTATCCCACCTGACTTTTTCTTTCTTTTGACTGATATGCTCCCATGCCATTCTAGATGAAAATTCAGTTAGCCCACGATCATTATCCTTCCATTTAGTAATATCTTCTTTTGGTACTAATTGTGGAGCTGCAAGTTTATCAAGAATAGGGTACTGCACATGCCACTCATCTGGCCATCTCCATACATTATTAGCTATCATCTCACTTACTTTCATATTCTCAGATAGCCTTGCATTGTAGATGCTTCTAGTGGTAATTATATCCTTGAGAACTCCTAAATTGCTCCATTGATCATACCACATATTTGTCTTCTGCCCGGCCATCACCAATCACTTTAAAAATATTATACCTCACCTTGGATCTTAAATCCAGAAAAGTCTTCCATCACCAATCACTTTAACATAGCTGCACTTTAGGTGACTATAAGCCAATTGTTTATTTAACATTGTTGGGCTAATGTCTGACCCGAGCCCATGGGGCAGCAGCAGCTATTGACCCGAGCCCATGGGGTGAATGTCGGTTTTAATATTCTAGTTATATTAGAATTTTAGTAGGATTAGGAAAGCTTGTTCTATTCCCTATATATACAAACCGAGCTGTGGTTTGTCATTATGCATTCAATATCAGTTTTTGTAAGCAAATATTTTTCTGATTAATTGGAGAGCTTATTCCAAGTAACATTGGGTGTTTGTTGTTTCTGTTTGTGAACCGATCAGTTGTGGGTCTTGAATTGGTATCAAGAGCCAGGTTATTTAACAGCAGAAGGATCGACAAGGGTTTTAACCAAGAAGGATCACAAGGGTTTCACCAAGAAGTCGATCACAAGGGTTTCACCAAGAAGTCGATCACAAGGGTTTTACTAGGGTTCGACTTAAGCAAGAAGTCGATCAAAGTTTCAAACTTTCGACTTGGTTTACTTGGGCAGGAAGTAAATCACTCGACCTCTAGAACCTAGGGCTGGAAGGCGAACAAACAACACCTGTAACTTATAGAAGACGTACAAGAAGGATGGTGCAAGGCGAAGTCGAGTCAACCACCTTACGTAACATTCTAAAACGGCTCTTCAATGTCCAATGTTAACAAGCACAAATTATAACATATGGGCAATAAGAGTCAAAGCGGTATTCCGAGTCCATGGAATACTCGATGCACTGGAACCAGGGGAAGGAACACAAGTTGTTGCTAGGCAAGATCACATGGCGATTCGTTACTTTTCCAGCGATTCCGAAGAACTTGTTTTCAAGTTTCACAATTCAACACGACCAAAGAAATCTGGGAGCTTTGAAGACCATGTATGTGGGTGTTGATCGGGTTCGAGACGCAAGGTTGCAAACCTTGGAGACGGAATTCGAATCTTTAAAGATGAAAGTCTACGAATCAATCGATGACTTTGCGGCTAGGTTGGGCAAAATTGTAACAGAAGTAAATAGCTTGGGAACAATTTATGAAGACAAGAAACTTGTTAAGAAGCTACTTGCATCCGTTCCGGATAGGTATGTTGCAATTGTTGCATCAATAGAACAATTTGCTGACTTGAATACTATGTCTTTTCAAGAAGCAATTGGAAGGTTAAAAGCTTTTGAAGGAAGAATGAAGGGTGTTGACACCACTTCTGAAGATCAAGGCAAGTTGATGTTCGGAAGAGCTGAAAGATATGATAAGAAAGGTCGAGGAAGGAATTCCTCCGTGGCAACGGTAAAGGTCAAAACTTTTCTTCTCAAAACAAATCTCGAGGTAGTGGTCAAGCTAATAACCACAACCGTGGAAACCAAAACAACTCCGGGAGCAATACGGATAAAAAGAAGAACAAAAGTCGAGACCTTTCAAAGATTCAATGCTTCAGATGTGATGAATACGGTCACTTTGCTTCTAATCGCCAACGACGTGAACGAAGCAAAAGCATGAATCAAACCGTTTGAAAACGGAGGATGATGATGACCGACACTTTTATGATGAAAAGCGTTCAAGAAGTAGTTTTCTTGAATGAAGAAAAGATTATCCCAAACCAATTGAATACTAAGCCAAACGAAGAAGACACTTGGTATTTGGATAATGGAGCAAGTAATCACATGACGGGGATCCGAGAATATTTTTCGGAGTTGAATGAGAATATCTCCGGTAGAGTGAAGTTTGGTGATAACTCCTACATCGAGATAAAAGGGAAGGGTTCGATAATCATTGAAGGGAAAACAGGTGAGCAAAGGTTGATCACTGGAGTCTATTACCTACCCGAGCTAAAAAGCAACATAATTAGTCTTGGGCAAGCTACCGCAGGCGGATGTGACATTCGTATGAAAGGTAACCTTCTTACTATCGTGACTCGGATGGCAAGCTTCGATGAAGGTTCCTAGAACAAGTAATAGACTTTACAAGATAAAGCTCCAAGTTGGAAGTCCGGTGTGTCTCAAAGCAAAGATGGAAGATGATGCTTGGTTATGGCATGCTAGGATGGGTCACATTAATTTCGAGACGATGGAATTAATGGCAAGGAAGGGCATGGTTGAAAATTTGCCAATAATTCATCAAGAGAACAAGTTGTGTGAATCTTGCTTGGTAGGAAAACAAACCAAGAAGGCGTTTCCTAAAGCTGCAAAATTTAAGGCAACACATCCTCTTCAACTTATACATGCCGACCTATGTGGACCAATTTCTCCACCATCCATAGCACGAAAAAGGTACATATTTGTTCTTATTGATGACTTCTCACGGTTTATGTGGACTTTTACCTTGAAGGAAAAAGGTGAGGCATTTGAATACTTCAAAAAGTTCAAAGCTTTAGTTGAGAAGAAGTCGGGAAGCAAGATTATAACCCTAAGGACCGATAGAGGAGGTGAGTTCACTTCAAAAGAATTTACCAACTTTTGTGAAAACGAGGGTATAACAAGACATCTAACCACTCCCTACACACCACAACAAAATGGAGTCGTGGAAAGGCTAAACCGTACTCTTATGGGAATGACTAGAAGCATCTTGAAAGCACGAGACGTACCAAACTACATGTGGGTTGAAGGAGTTAGACACGCTACATTCTTGATTAATAGAGTTTCAACTCGAGCTCTAGTTAATCAAACTCCATACGAGGCTTTCAAAGGAAAAAAGCCTAACTTGGAGGGTTTGTGGGTATTTGGATGTGTGGCTTATGCAACGGGAACAAGGCCATATTTACATAAGTTAGACGACAAGTCAACACGACTCATTTACATCGGAAACGAGCCAGGTACAAAAGGTTTTCGATTGTTCAATCCAAGACTAAAGAAGATAGTGGTATGTCGTGATGCGGAATTTAATGAGGAACTTGGCCGAAGTATGTTCGGAAGCGAATCACACGAGCTAAACCCAGGTATGTTTGTCATAGAATGGCACGGTTCTATTGATACGGGTTGTGGATTTGTTAACCCATGTGTGACCGATGAAGTTGAGGTGAAGATCAAGAGGCTGAAAATCATCATGATGTTGATGAAAATCAACCGGTCAATACCGAACAAGAAGTTCAAATCGAGGCGGGTAATGACCCTAATCCTGTGACAGAAACTCAACCAATTATGAGGCGTTCTTCAAGGGTTTCAACTAAGCCAACTAGATTTAAAGACTTTATTATGGGATCTAGTTCAAGAACCTCAGTTGCTAATGAAGATCAAAATCTATTTTTGATTGAAGATGATGAACCAAGAACGTTTCAAGAAGCAAAAGTCTCAAGCAAGTGTATGGTTGCTATGAAGCAAGAGATTGAGTCTATCGAGAAGAATGATTCATGGGAATTAGTTGAAGCTCCGGTTAATGTTAATCCCATTGGATTAAAGTGGGTGTTCAAAATTAAAAGAAATCCGGATGGTTCAATTAATAAGTTTAAAGCTCGGTTAGTAGCAAAGGGTTATGCTCAAAAGGAAGGAATTGACTATGACGAGGTATTTGCGTAGTAGCACGGATTGAAACGGTGCGTTTATTGATCTCATTGGCCGCAAAAGAAGCATGGGAGCTACATCATCTGGATGTAAAGTCAGCGTTTTTACATAGAGAACTGAAAGAGCGAGTGTTTGTTACACAACCGGAGGGGTTCGTGAAGAAAGGAGAAGAAAGGAAGATCTACAAGTTGAAAAAGGCGCTTTATGGACTTAAACAAGCCCCAAGGGCGTGGAATACAAAACTTGATAGAGAACTCAAGCAAATGTCTTTCAAAAGATGCCAACACGAACAAGCGGTGTATGTGAAGAAGACAAACAAGTCAATCTTGATTATTGCAGTCTATGTAGATGATCTCTTAGTAACCGGTTCGAAGCTTGTCGAAATTGGTGAATTTAAGAGACAAATGCAAGAAAGGTTCGATATGAGTGATTTGGGAAAATTGAGCTATTATCTTGGCATTGAAGTAAAGCAAGAGGATTTGAGTATCTCAATAAGTCAAGAAAGCTATGCAAAGAAGATCTTGAAAGATGTTGGGATGCATGAAGCGAATTCTACTCAATGTCCATTAGAACCTGGAATGAAGTTAAGCATGGACAAGGAAGGAAAGCCGGTTGATGCAACATTATATAGGCGACGAGTTGGTTGTCTAAGGTATTTACTACACACTCGACCTGATTTATCTTATTCGGTTGGTTTGGTTAGTCGTTACATGCAAGAACCAAAAGAATCACATATGGCAGCTGTGAAACAAATACTAAGGTATATCCAAGGTAGTTTGAATTTTGGAATACGATACAACCAAGTGAAAACCAAGGAGTTAGTGGGGTTTAGTGATAGTAGTTATGCTATGGACCAAGATGATGGTCGAAGCACAACTTGGCACGTATTTTATCTAGGGAAATCACCTATCACTTGGTGCTCACAAAAGCAAAACACGGTGGCTCTATCGTCTTGTGAAGCCGAGGTCATGGCTGCAACTTCACCGCGTGTCAAGGGATATGGTTACGTGGATTGTTGAGTGAAATAACCGGAATGGAAGAAAGAGTGGTGGTCTTATTTGTTGACAACAAATCGGCTATTGCACTTATGAAAAATCCAGTCTTTCACGGGAGAAGCAAGCATATAAACACACGTTATCATTTTATCCGAGAATGTGTTGGAAGAGGCCAAGTACAAGTTGAGTTTGTAAGAGGTGATTTGCAACGTGCTGATATTCTGACGAAAGCTCTCGCAAGGATTAAGTTCAAGGAAATGCAAGAGTTACACGCTAATCTTCTTAAACGGTGTCGTAACATACACCTAATGTATTATTATACAATTATGTAATCGCAGATGTTGGTGTGATGGACTGACAATGCTGGTTATGAGCTGTTATGAAGCAAACACTGTGGAACACTTTTCTTAATTTTTTTATATAGTTTAAGCTGGTTATGAGCTGTGCCTATTCATACATTGTGGAATATTTGAGAAATGCAGATTCTTTTTCTTTGTATTTTGAGCAATGTTTTAAATGTTTTGATTATTTTTACTGCTTAAAAGAACAAAATATAAATGAAATTTATGTATTATGGAACTGCTTTTTGCAGGAAATTAGTGCCTTTGCTTACTAAAAAGTTTAGTCATTAAAGTGATGTTGTAGAAGACCTGTATGGCCTTCAGTGGGAGTTGAAAAGTTAGCTTCTAGTAATTTTTTTTTTTTTTTTTTTTTTTTTTTTTTTTTTTTTTTTTTTATCTTTTGCTCACATTTGCCTTTAGTGAGCAAATGCCATTAATTTTGTAGTGACACACTTGTTCTGAATGGTCTATGTTAATAGACTTGGTTCAAACCGCAACACATGCTCAGCTTTGAGTCTCTTTCCTATATCCAACAATCACCACTGCAAGTCTAAATGCTCTATGCCTGATATATCTTATGCGGTTCAGCAGGTTTGTCTCTTTATGCATGATCCTCGGAAGCCTCATTATTTTGCTCTCAAGCGGATCTTGTGGTATGTTCGTGGCACCTTGAATTATGGTTTGCAGCTTTATTCATCTTCGACGTCGTCCTTGGTTGCTTATTCTGATGCAGATTGGGCTGGGTGTCCAACTACACGTCGGTCTACTCTGGTTATTGTGCTTTTCTTGGCAACAATCTTCTATCCTGGTCCTCCAAGCGCCAGTTTACTCTTTCTCGGTCTAGTGCCGAGGCTGAATATCGGTGTTGCCAATGCGGTTTCGAAATTTCTTTGGTTACGCAATCTTTTACGAGAGCTTCATACGCCTTCGTCTAAGGCTACGATTGTTTATTGTGACAATGTGAGTGCGGTCTACCTTTCGTCTAATCACGTGCAACATCAACGCACGAAGCACATTGAGATCGACATTCACTTTGTACGTGTTCCTTCTCACTATCAGTATGCAGATATCTTTACGAAGGGTTTACCTATGGCCTTATTTGATGAGTTTCGTTCTAACTTGAGCGTTTGTGTACCTCCTGCTCAAACTGCGGGGGGCCTGTTAGACAGATTATTTGTAAGGGCTAAAGCCCATTTATTGTTTAGCATGGCTCATATATAGTTAGGCCTATTATGTATTATATATACACTCAACATTGTAATCATTATTCATTAATATAAGGTTAAATATACATCACCCGTTAACCTAGTTTTCTATTATTAGGGATGCATTTAGGTTGCATGTGATCCGTGGATGTGATCCGACGGCTCTTGATGACCCGCGTGGAGGTCATCCTATGGATAAGAAAAGAATAACACGTGGCGTGACGTACTTGGCTCTTGTCGCTATGATAATATTCATACTAGGCACGATCTACATGTCATAGCGAAATACCCCGCTATGTAGTTGTTGCCCGGATATTGATTTTCCGACCTTTAGTTTTATTGGTAGATTACGGTCATATGGGTTTTAGCCATTGGGCTAAAACTCCTTTACGCTATCAAGTCCCCCACTTTATTAGTATATTATACTCGTATGATATGGTGATGGACTTATGTTGTCCCTCAAATGTCTTTACTCTTATAATTGATAAGATGGTTTTACATGCTTTACAAGGTCTTTAATGCTTGTTAAGCCAGAAACTGTGAGGCAATTATTCAAACAGCCGTGAGCATTTAATGATGAGGAATATGTCTCCAGGCGTGGCCTGCTAGCCATTTAATGTTCTTTGTCTTTTCAAGACATCAATCTTCTCTCTTGATTCAGCTATTTTCAAGACATCAATCTTCTCTCTTCTTGTCTTTTTCAAGACATCAATCTTCTCCAGGCGTGAACTTGATTCAGCTATTTTCAAGACATCAATCTTCTCTCTTCTTGTCTTTTTCGAATATCATCATATGAATTCTGAAAAATATACTTGATTTGAGATGTCACTTAGATATTTTTCTTATCTCCTCACCTTCCTTACGCACCCATAGTGTGCGTGTATGTCGCGATCCAGTCGGAGAAGTTTTGGCCCAATGATTTTTGGACAAGTGTTCCTGGCCCACTTTGATTAGTATATAAGAAGGGGTTCTTTAACTTCTTCATTTTACTCTTTACTGTTGATTGATTTTGCTTTGTCATTTATGCCAAGCTCTTCCAACTTACGGATAACCACGGTTGGTAGTTTCCCTGCTTTCATTAATACTTCGAAAGCCTTTTCATATATGACTGTCTTTATGTTGATGATAGTCCCACCCTCGTAAAAAGTCAAAAGTTTAACAATTTTGTAGGTAAGTATCCGTGGATTCTAGTGGGTGATCAGGTTTGACACAGGCTCTCTAAGTCCGAAATCACTTATGATATTATAAAACATTTTAAATTTTCATGTAGGAACCTGTATTGAAAGACCAAACGTTGTCGAATAGGTAGAAGGGCTCGTTTGAAAAATCATGCACTTTGGCGTTCCAGTTGTCTTCATTGTCTTGTGTTTTGAGCTATTGCTAACGATTTTAAATGTCTCGTAATACATTTTTATCAACGTTAAAACCTAAAGAAGATTTATGTACATATTTGCACCAACAAAAGGATAAATGCATTATTATAAGGAGCGTCGATACAGATATCTAAATTTCATCTGATAATGGAAGGAAAACCGGGAATTCTGCAAATATTAGTGAGTAAAAAAAAGTCGGATCAAAAGCTAGTAAAAAACTTGATATTAGCAATAACGGTTTAAACTTCTAAAAACCATAAAGCGGGCAAAATCTTGAGTTGACCAACACGATTTCATCATTTACTGCGACAAAGCACAAGAGAAAATGCCGTACCAACAGCAAAACCGGCAGCTAATACTGCAACAGTAGTGATTACATCTGCGTAGCATACAACAAAACAGTGACGAACCACCAACTCCATTTCCCAAAGAAGTGTAATTCAGAATAAATCATGTACTTGTTGAACATTAAAAAGAAAAGCGCAGAAAGAAACTAAAGGTCCAAGTTGCAACAGTTATGATTTACCTTTGTCAATACCATCTTCAATTGATTTCTTGGGAGTTATTGAAGGCCTCTGTTCAGGTAAATCCTGTGAAATCCATTTTTGAGGATGTATTGAATAATGAATGTAGCATATAGATACATTTGGTATATATTTCTTCACAAGAGAAAATAAGCTAATGCACCCGTACGCAACTTAGCAGAGAATTATATGGTGCAAGCAAGTGCAACAAACTAAAGAAACTAATGTAAAATGGATGACCTCAACAATGCCCCGTCTAGCAGCTGAAGACCGGGAAGCAGCTGCTACTCCTGCTAGTACGTCAGCCAAAACACCAAACGTCGTGGCGGCAACATCAATTAAGGTGATTACTCGATCTGCATACAAATTTGTGAATCATGCATGTACTCTTTGAATACTCTTTAGAAAACTAAATAAAATTAGAAGGTAAAAGTTACAACGGTTTTTACTTACCTTTCCTCTTGATACGATCCGTAAGTACTTCCTTGAGAGTAAGTGCCTTCCAACAATTAGGTTTAATCTGTAAAATCAACATTTAACAAGTGCATTGAGTAAAGAATGTGGTATATGATTGCACTCGGTAAATAAATACAATAAAACAGATGTAAACACACTTATAGCCAACTTAGTAGAGTATGGTCAAAGCAAGTGAAGGACACTATAGTCACAAATCTAAAAAGGATAACCTTAATGCACCATGTCGGGTACGAAGCGTGATTAATAATAGACACCAAACAATATAATCATAAATTCAAACTCTATATGATAAAAATTTGAAACAATTATAGTCACAATTTGCGTGTTGTATTCATGTTCTGTCTGGTTTTCTTTTAATTAATGACAAGAACAATCCATCCATCTATGAATATACTCTACTAAAGTTTAAGATAAAATAAGGAATCCAAGCAACTACCATGCATATAGGAAAGTAGATTACATAAATTCTGTTTTAACTTTCTTTTTGTTTCCTGCAATTTCATGTCTGTGTGGAATTGTTGATCCCAAGTGTACGTGATCAACTTTGCAAGAGGTATGGAAAGGAAGGCTAAAGACTATTTCCTTTGCCAAAAAAAGCTTTTGTTGTCATTAACTTATGAGGTGTTTTTGGATGTAAAAGATCATACCTCCAAGCAAGTATCAACAAGGGTTGCGCTTTTTGGGTAGTCTCCACTTCTAAAATACCCCACAGTGAGTAAATACGTCTCTTTTTTCTTTTCCCTGGGATCAGTAGCGAATGGCAATGAACCTGTTGCAACCAAGTAAAAACTCAAATTAAATAAAAGTAACTTACTAGATACTTAGCTAATTAAGCACCACGTACATAAACCGACGGAAAAAAAGTGATCATATTTTAGTTTCTTATTGTACGTTAAACAATCCGAACATCTCCAAGACTTGTTCGTCATCCCAATCATAAGGAGGTAAACAAATAATTTAAAAGACTATCACCGGTTAATGAGAAGTGAACTTTCAAACTAGTAAATATCTTTTTCTACGTGGAGCTGAAATAATAATCGAACATGTCTAAATTCATCATATGTTCACCTTGGATCAATTCTATCCCACGTTCTATGTCTTCAGGTTTCCTTGAGGTAACAAGAGCTTGCATCAAGGGATAACGGACCTCAAAATTTTGTTTATCAAAAGAGCAAGCAAATTCGCGGTCACGTAGCTGTAACGAAATGGAAATTGAAAAATTGTCAATAACATGAAACCTGACTGTACAAGCTAACAAGCATATGTGAAACCTGCATATTATGACGGGCATAATGAGGTTCTTTTCATGTCAAAACTATATAATACTCGTACTTGCTACTGTAAGGGGTGAACAAAAGAATCTTTACATCAATTTTCGGTAAAGACAATTTTCGGGAAGTCGTGAGAAATAATCAAATTTCTAGACCAGATCATCAATAAAACTTAAGTCCAAAGACAATTTCACATCCCCGGAGTAGCATTTCTTTTTGTATTTAACTTGGAATTACTACCATAATTATTGGTTAGTCAATAGATAAAGTTTTCGGATCCAAACAAGAACCAGAAAAATTACGAATCCTTCCTGTAAGAAGAGATGTACTTTGATTTCATAAATCATATAGAACACACTTCAACTTAATATTTGTTGAGTATGGTCACACTTAAAGAGGTGCTACAATAATAAAAACCTGCATAATCACACTTATAAGTGGAAAAAGGACCACAAAACATGACTTGAAAGCCTCATGAAACTTGTAAGTAGAAGATTTTGCTACGTATCCAAGAACAAAAATTGCACTCAAAATAGATTACCAATCATGCATGTGACCAAAATAATAAATTTACGTCTCAACAGAACAATTCCATACAGCCGAAACCCTCTACACAATACTAACCTTTTTTCATAGAATTTGTATGACTGACATAGTCCAAAACCCGCTCTAACGAAGATGAAATTGCTCTATTTGTATCGGAATTTCAGTTTTCTCTAAACAATATGAAGTTACTACTACAATCCCTAGAAGAGTTTTTTTTTTTTTTTTTTTCTTAAAAAAAATGTTCAGCAACATACTTAGCTTATAGCGCGCAGTTTTAGCAAAACAAAGAATACAACCATTTAGCTAATACTGAAAATCAGCAATAAGCATTTCAGCATTCAGAAATTAAAGTTGGATGATGGTTATTTTATTTTCAAAGTTCACTTATGAATGTACAAAGATCAAAAACATCAAAGAAAGGACTTATGAAAATACATGAACAGTGTCGGAATCGGTCCAAGGAAGATAATCGCAGCTAGTGTACAAAGACTCCATTGAAATCAAGAAATGGAATGTCACGTATAATATGAATGAATGTATGACGTCAACTTTTACAAGCCGAGTATGAGCTTTATAATATCCCTTATATATAGGTTTTTATTTCTTGTACCATAATCTTTTGTTATTTTGTTGTTTATCCTTAACTTATTGATATTTATAATTTATCCTTTGCAATGCGCCAAATGTGATAAGCTCATCAAATTAATGAACTTCTAATTTTCGAATGAAACGCAATTAGTTTTGTTAAAATGCACGACATGAAAAGTTTTTAGGTGCTTAAGTTTGTCAAAAATAATAATAAATAAATAAATAAAATCAATTAAGACAACTACCTGGAACAACACTAGATATTGAAACCGGTAGTTATATATGAACTGATAAGTACTATCTATACTACTTATAAACTATATTGACACTTCTTTTCTATTAATTTTTTAAGACTCTTTAAAATAGATTTTTAAGTAAATATAAATAAACAAGCATCATTTACAAGTATTTGAAGCACAAATAAACTAAAAAAACATTATTACACATACAATTAATATACAATTTAATTCACCCATTTACCAAAATATACAACTATTTAATCACAGTGTATAATCTAATTAATCTTCCAAAACATAAATCTGAAATCCAGCAACCAAAAATAAAATAACATTTATTAGCTGAAAATTTAGTCACAGGGTACGCGCCGCCGCATCGCGCCAATATCCTGTTAGTACAAATTATTCAAGTATATTAGCCGAATAGATTTACTATATTTGTATTTGTCTAGTATTAGTACTATTAGTCATTATTAGCCCAACCCATTTATAGTCTTGGGGAATACGTTTTGTATCTGTATAAATATTTGGTTAATATGTGAATGGAGATCATGGGGATTATACCATTTATTATGGTATCACAGAGCTGTTGAGCCGCCTCTTCTATGTCACCCCGTCAAACTCTATCCACCACCATTTATCCATTTTCTAAATAAAATAAAATTAAGTCTATGTTTTGCTTTTATTTTTGTTTCTTTGCTTTTGCTGATCATGATGAATGGTGAAGATTAATTTCCACTTGCTGCTGGATGTCTTCATCAACAAATATGTTATTTGCTTTTGCTAGTGATTTGCCTTTGTTGCTGCTTGAAGAATTGCTTTCGCTTACTGTCGGAATTCTTCATCAATAAATTATGTTTTTATTGCTTTCATTTTTTTTTTAGTTTTGTAATCCAATCCGAACTTTTGCGATGTCGCCGCTCGAATTGCAGGAAAATATTAGACGTAGATGGCCCAAGCCCAGTTGTGTGGGCTTTGAGTTCGTTAGGGTTTCTAGGGTTTTATCAATCTAACTTGAGTCATCTACGTCTAATAAAGTATTGCTAACATTAAAGCATCCGGAGACACGGGACAAATCTACATACGTACTTCAACTAAAGAAAAAAAAGAAGGTGAAGACCAATGATAACGGTAAGGCAATCTTGGAATAGAACCGGTGGTTAATACTCATATATACGGTAAAAGATGTAACATTGGGAACGGGTTGAAATCTGCCCCGTATGTAAATGGGTCGAAATACATGTAGACGTCCCGGCAGCTAACTCAAGGAACTGATGAAACGAATAACAGACGCAGAAGGCACGTATCAAAGAATAACGTTTTTATCAATCAAAACAAATGCCAAGTTTTTATAACAAAAAATGAACATGTCTCAATTGCTGGTCGGCAAATCCAAAAAATCTACAAACAAGCTGAAGAGTAAAAGTTTGCCGGTAAATAATACTAATGTTTTCTATTCGTATACATTTCATCAAACAATTGGTGTAATAGTGTATGTCTCCTACACAGAAGCTCTTTATCTAAACCGAAGACATGGATTATTCAATAAAACGACCAAAAATAAAGTTACAATCTACGATTAATTTCATATATCACCCTATTTTCACGATAAATATTATAATAAAGGTTTTTTATTAGACTACCATGACCATTCGATACGATAACCCCTAAACTGGCAAAAGGCCCCACCATGTGGTGATAAAGTTGGAAGGTCTTCGAACATACTCAAGTCTGCTGCTTCTTGATCTAAATCTTCATCACAAACAAGTCTTACACCCATGTTCTTAACTTCAATATCTTCATTCTCATAAAAACAAAATGTTACAAAATTCTTTGATTCCTTCAATTTTCGTATTTCTTTTGTCGTATAATGCAACCATATCATATCTGACTCATGGATTCTTATTGACTTACCCTTAAAATATTCTCCATAGTAGAATGGATCGCATCGTCCCAAATAAGCTCCATCAAATTTCTTTACAGAGTATCCAAAAGATGTGGAAAGTCTTTTCCTCTTAAAAACAACACAAATTCCATATCCCCTTAACTTACTGAAGCTCCAATCTAATGGTAATTCGACCTTTACATGACTTCCCATACTTTTATTTGTAAACCAATTCGGAATGCTATTTCCATGATATATTATATCCATATTCTTAATGGAACTTTCTGGCAAATGGAACAATCCACATCCGTTATTCTGGATACCCGCATAACTAAGGAAAGAAGAAAATCGGTTTGTAGAGCCTTGGGAAGTTACAGATGAGTCGCGACATTGAGTCTCCGATATCGACACCTGGCTACCAATGGAAAGATTCTTAAACAATTTTGGACAATTGCTGAGATAAGTCCATTTGCTCGTGATTGGGTTTGATCTCGTAATTGAACATAAGGAGGTGCAATCACTTGTGTTAATGGTTTCTAGGCTATGTGGAAGTTCGGGCAACACTTCCAGCTTCTTGCATCCATTAAGATAAAGATATTTAAGATAAGAAAGTTGACTCAAACTTCCCGACACTTCTCTTAAGGAGGTGCAATCAGATGCATTAATACCACGTAGGCTAGGTGGAAGATCTAGCAACACTTCCAGCTTCTTGCAACTATCAAGTTCAAGTCTTTGAAGATGAGAAAGTTGACTAAAACTTTCGGGCAAGCTAGTAAAATTGTTCCCTTCCAAGTTTAGTTCCTTTAGACATGATAAGCCTCCAAGGCCATCAGGCACTTGTACTAAATTGCAGTACCTTAAATTGAGATACTTTAACATATGTAAACCTTCCAATGAAACTGATCTTTGGGGATGTTGTTGGCTCCATATGAAACAAGGCATTGAAGTCAACGAACTAGACCCTTGGTTGACATTCAAGCATCCCGAGAGATTCAAAACCTGAAGAGAATCCATTTCCACTTTGCTAGGAAAACTCCTAGCCCGTCTGCAGTCTCTCATATTTAACACAACAAGTCTCTTGAGCATTCCAATTGATGGATGAACTGTAACCATATTCACACAACCTTCAAGATCTAGCTCTTCGAGATTTGTAATCTCTGAGAAGTCAGGGGTGGTTGTTAGGTTACAACAATGCCTTAGCTTCATTATTTTCAACCTTCTTAAACACTGATATCAATAGAAAAAAGATTAGTTCTTATATCTCTAGGTGTCAAACACGAACACATCTATGAACAAGTAAATACCTTAGGTGTTATCCAAAGTTGTTTTATGTTGCTGTAAGAGAGGTCGATGGCAACAATGTTTTCTGGATCGAAATCTGAAGGTAAGTACTTGAAAGGGCATCCATGCCAACAAAACAAGCTTAGCTCATTGGACAAAAAATACAAACTTCCTGAGTACTTCACATTGTAGCCCTTCAATTCCACCTTCTGATCAAATTCTTCCTCAGCATAGATTTTGAGGATCCGCAAATTTTGCATAAGTGCAAAAGAATTAGCGTTTATGTGAACCTTTTGACTAGATTCCCTTAACAAAAGGACTAGAACTTCAACTGCTTCAGTCATTGCCACCTGAAAAAGCAAGAATATATGACTTAAATTATAAAGAGTAACATATGCAATTCTGTATAGTTTAATATTAATATGAAGGTAAAGAAGAATATGCCACTTCTTACTTTCTTTTCACTTGATACATTGTAAATTGCAGATGAGATACACAATCTTCTCTGTTTCCTAGTCATGATAAATTCTTCACGGACAATTTCCCTTGTCATTGCTTGAATCAAGTCATGCATTTGAAGTGACATATTGCTAGAAATCGTGATTAATGACTTATCAACTAGAACTTGCATGTTTGTAACTGCAAACAAGTTACAGCCATCTAGTACGCTTGCTACAAAATCCCTGTTTTCTCCAATGAATAAACAAGCAATATCAAGTAAGATATTTTTCTGATAGAGGTCTAGCCCATCGTAACTTAAACGAAGCACTCGTTGTATCTGTTCATTAGGATATACTCTGAGCTTGTCCAGTTCACTAACCCATTGACCCACAGTTTTGTCATAAAAAAATCGTCCTAAAACTTTGAGGGCCAGAGGGTGACCTTGCACATAGTTCACAACTTCCTCAGAAACTTCTTTGAATTCTATAGAAGAATCTTTTTCTTTAAAGGCATAGGAACAGAAGAGCTCAAGAGATTGTTCCTTATCTAGAAAGTCCATTTCATGGATTTCATCCACTCTATGTGATCTTAGCAACTGTTTATCTTTACCTGTGAAAATAATCAAACTTCCTTGGAAAAACCAATCAGGTGAACTTGCTAGTGCTTCTAACTGCTCATGATCATCCACATCATCCAAAACAAGCAGGATCGGCTTTGATGACATCATCTTCTTTATTACCAAAATTCCTTCACCAACACTTGATATCTTCAGATCTTTTGTTTTCATGATCTTTCCAATCATATGCAGTTGGACTTGAATCAGGCCTTGTCGTTTTGTGACTTCTTTGACATCCTCACAAAAGCAACTTCCTTCAAAGTGGACATACATCAAGTTATAAATTGCTTTTGCAAGGGTCGTCTTTCCTATTCCGCTTATACCACATATTCCAATCATGTTAACCTTATCTGACCCAACAAAGCGTGACAAGTCTAATTTTTCGAAATGGAAATCGATGCCAACAAGGTTCTCACCGACATGTAAGGGTCCGTCACATAATGTTTTGACGATTTCTCTGGAAATGGAATCGATGAACTTGGACTCAAACCTGTTAACCACAAAGACGCAATAAGTAAGAGAAACTACATAGAGTTAAGCTTTAGTAGAGCTACAAGAAATTTACCCATTTGTCATGTCCTGGAGATCCCATCCAGATAAGTTAGCCGCCATGGATAAAGCTTCTTTCCATTTACCCACCTCTGTACTATTTGAGACTTCGTGGTTAAGAAATGCTTCTGCATAACTTCTTTTTTGTTTCCTCACAACATCAGGCTTGGCATCATAAAAGATAATCCGAACCTCATGTTTTGGATTTTCAATATGCTTGCACTCAAGTATTTTGACAAGTTCCCTGAGACACCATGATGAAGAAGCATAATCTTTGGAGAAGATAACTATCAAAAATCTCGATTCGTCGATGGCTTTGTAGAGATGAGGAAATATCTCTTCTCCTTTAGGCAACTCTCTATCATCTCTAAAAGCATGAATTCCTTTGTGCTTGAAATCGTTGAAAAGATGATCCATGAAACTTTTACGAATATCTTCACCTCTAAAACTTACAAAAACATCATATTTCCACCGATGAATGGACGTAGTCGACATTATCAATGATGAGATCGAGCTGCGTTCACAAGTAAAGAAATTCAGAAAGATTGGGCATTATGAATAACAAAGATAGTGATTTTGCAGTTATGAAAATGAAGTTAAACTACAAATGGCATTTCATCAACAATTTGTTTCACTAAAAATGTGACTCTACGTTTTATCCCCCAAGAAAAATAAAAAACTAAAATATGTGATTTTGCAATTTAGTCTTGATGATTATTTTATACAATGTCCAAACTTTTGTTGAAATTTCGGAATTGAATAACTACACCCAAAAAATAAATAAATAAATAATTTAAATTAAAAAAAAAATAATAATAATAAAAATATATTGGACTAATATCTAATGTCTAGAAAGGGTTTTCTAACTTCTAAAATTTTTCCTTCGACTAAACGTGTCCAAAATGTGTGATTGCGTAATTCAATCTAATAAGATTATTATTATTTTTTTTTTATTCTTCATACTATGTAAAAAAATTGGACATTCTTAGTACATATCAGTCACACTTTATTCTATTTTTACATCCTATGTCTTAATAATTACCCGAACACATTGGACAATTTAACATTCGGCCCACCGATCAAATAGTAAATCACTTTTAATGCTTTAAAATAAGAATAAACACACAAAATGCTTAAAAAAAAAATATTTATACTTGGTATACAAACACAGAACAAGAAGTTATAATTAGATGAACAAATACAAAATGAACAAATAGATTAAAAAAGGTAATATATCAAGATCTAATAAGTTAAAAAATGAGACAATATCAAAAGTAAGTAGAGTATAAGAAGAAGACTTACAGTTTAGCAATGGATGAAAGTTTTTGAGATTGAAGTACTGTTGGTATGAATGAATGCAATCAAAATGATAGCTCAGGTAAAGGCAACTGGGGTTGACTCCAAAGTCAATTTTACATGTCTAAATTTCACTTTTAGTCCCTTGGTTTTAAATGATTTGCAATTTCTTGTATTAGGTTACATGTCATATTTAAAAGAGTAAATTACACCGTTAGTCCTTATGTAGTTGCCGGATTTCACGTTTAGTCCCCCTTACAAAAAAATTATTGCAGTCTTTCTCAACGTTTGAATTCTTGCACGCTGCTAGTCCAATTTTGTAACGACCATTATATAGGCTCGTTATCTCAAGTCACATGTTTGGCACACAAAAGTAATTTAGGGTGTGTTTGTTTCATTAAGATGTTTTAGGTCTGAATCTGACTACCACATCTTACTAGTAAGAGGTGGCTAGAAAGTCTAAATCTGAACGAAATAATATTGTTTTTTTTTTATAATTTTCCGAATGATTTTAAGTGCTTGTTTCTACAATTTATTTATTAAATCAACGCAATACGATAATAAGTAACTTATGTAAATATGCAACAAGACTTTTTATCATAAATATAACATAGTTAATAAACCATCAAATATATTATATTAGGGTTAATATACAAAAAAGTTACTAAACTTTCAAAAAAATTTGTCCTAAGTCACTAATGTTTATTTTCTGTCATCTAGGTTACTATACTTTATGTAACCGGTTATCTTGGACACCAATAGTGAGACAACCTTTTTTTACCGGTATTTTGGCTGACGTGTATACACACCAAGTTGTGGCACATGTTATCTAGGTCACTAAACTTTGCGAAAAATTTGTCTTAAGTCACTAATGTTTCATTCCTGTCATCTAAGGTACTAAACTTTTGCGAAAAATTTGTCCTAAGTCACTAATGAAAAATTTGTCCTAAGTCACGAGTTGTGGCACATGTTATTGAACCTTTAAAATTATACGTTTTATACGATTTTATACACCTTTTAAACGTTTTTATTCATTTTCATTCGTTTTTATACGTTTTTGTTTGTTTTCTTATGTTTTGTCGTTTTTATACGTTTCGTCCTTTTGTCCCATTTTACGTCCATTTTTATACGTTTTATGTTTTCATCCGTTTTATACGTCTTTGTCCGTTTTATATGGTTTTGTACAATTTTTATACGTTTTATTCGTTTCATACGTTTTATTAGCTTTCATCCGTTCCGTTTTTTACGTTTTAGTCCATTTTCTTACGTTTTGCCCGTTTTCTATGTTTCATTAGTTTTCGTCCCCTTTTTATGTTTGAAAACATAAAAAATAGGCAAAACGTAGAAAATTAACAAAAGCGTATAAAAGCGGATGAAAACATATAAAACGGATGAAAACGAATAAAAGGTATAAAAATGTACAAAACCATAAAAACGGACAAAACGATATAAAACGGATGAAAATATAAAACGTATAAAACAGACGTAAAAAATGGGACAAAAACGGGCAATTTAAAACGTATAAGCGTATAAAAACGGACAAAAACGTAAGAAAACAAACAAAAACGTATAAAAACGAATGAAAATGAATAAAAACGTATAAAACCGAATGAAAATGAATAAAAGCGTTATAATTTTAAAGGTTCAAGAATATGTGCCACAACTCGTGACTAAGGACAAATTTTTCATCGCTGACTTAGTACAAATTTTTCTCAAAGTTTAGTACCTTAGATGACAGGAATGAAACATTAGTGACTTAAGACAAATTTTCGAAAGTTTAGTGACTTGGGTGACACATTTATTGAAAAAGTGTGCCACAACCGGTTGCCCTTCCATGTAGTGACTAGGGTGGCACATATAAAAAAGTTTAGTAACATATGTGAAAAACCTGTGAAGTATAGTAACCTGATTAAAGAAGATAAACATTAGTGACTTAGGACAATTTTTTTTGAAAGTTTAGTAACTTTTTTGTATATTAACCCATTATATTAACACAAGTCTTCAATCTTTTATCGAGTAAGAGGCAGTAAGACAAGTTCCCCACCCCTTACTGAGTAAGATGTTATATGTCTAACTGGGTCTGAATCAAAAGAAAAAACAAACAAGCAAAACGTCTGTCCTCCTTTTACTGATAAAAATAAAAGGGTTAGTAAGATTTTTTTAAAAAAAAAAACAAACACACCCTTAGTCATTTTGCTTTTTGTCCTTTTCCATCTTTAACTTGTATCATTTTGCTTTCATTATTTTTTTTATTCTTATTATTACATTCAAATTAATCATCAAACCACCACCATTTTCATTCACTACAAAATTCAAAGCTACCAACAAATATTTCCAGCAAACATCATCTCATTTTTTATCATCTCAAACAATACCTAGATCCCCATTCAAACACAAACCCAACCACAATTTGCAATTTATTTATATTCAACATCATAAACCACCATTAAAATTTTTGAGCAGAACTAAAAATTGATTAAATATGAGTGTAATATATGTGGAAAAGATACATATGTCTTGGATAAAGCAAAACTAGACTATACCGCTAATGTGCGGTATATGAACTTTTTCTCTCACCTCTAACAAACTTTCCGTCCAAATACTCCGTTAAAAAACCTTCCACCATCATTTTGATCTTAAATCAATAAACTAAACCATACAATCTCTTCAAATTGCACTATCTTTCATTTTACTGATTTAATTTTTTAAATTTAGTGATTTTTTTTTTTGTCATTTTTTCACTAGTTTGTTTTTCACATTTTATTGATAAAATGTCAAACAAAAAGAGATCGTTGACAAATAAAAATCCCTAGGAAATATGTTGATTCGGTTTGTTATTTGAATACAAAGAAGAACTATCCAAAGAGTTTAAAAAAGGATGAAAGCAAAAAATATGCAACATATTTATACAAAATAGACGATCTACGCAACGAACTTTAAAAATTACCAGCATACGCAATATACTTTCAAATTGTGAACAAAATACGCAATATGTCTGGGAACTAGCAAGTTACCAGGTTACCAACATTGAAAAGTTACACTAATGGTTCATGTGGCTTGCGTTGACTTTTACCGGTCATCCATTGTCTTTTTTCACTTAGAAATGTTACAGTAATGGTCCCTATGGTTTGCATTGACTTCACTTTAAAACCTTCTCTATTTTTCAATTATAACTTCTTTTTTTTTTTTTCATACAACTTTTTTCTTTTATTTTTTTTCTCTTTTTTTTGTCAAATTTCAAACCAATGTACATAATATGATCACTTTTACACTTATTATACATATACTTGTCATAATTTTGTTTTTTTTCCCTTTTACACTTATTATATATATACTTTCACGCAACGTTTAGAGAAAAAAAATATTTTTACTTTTTTTTTCATTTATTCATAAAAGGTTTTTTTTTTTTTTTAACTGATAATTGTGTTTCTTTACTTTTACACTTATTACACATATATTTTAATGCAACGTTAAGAAAAAGTTCTATTCACCTTTTCACTTATAACTCACTTTTTTTCTTTTTCTTTTTTTTCCATTTATTCATACACTTTTTTTTTACACTTATTCACACACTATTTTCTTACACTTATCACACTTTTTTTACTTATTTTCTTTATTCATACGCTGAATTTTTTAAACTCAGAAAAATGACACTAATTTTTTTACACCTACTGTAATTATGCTCTTAACTAAACTCGAGAAGAAAAAAAAAATCTTTTTAGAAAAAAAAATTCTAAAACTTACGTTATTTTTATACTTATACTTTACACCCCTCATGTGACGTATATTTTTATACTTATACTTTACACCTCACATTTCTTTACAGTTGATGTTGAAGACGGGGATTTTTGTAAAGATATTGGGGATAATGGAAGAGTTAGGGCTCAAAATAGTGAACTTTTGGAAAGTAAACAAAGTTTTTACATATTTGCCAATACACCGAGTAAAAATTAACCTAGCTATCCAATCATTCTAACTAAAGTGATTAGTTAACTTCTTCACATAGTTGATGTGTTTATAAATTGATTGTTTAGCAGGGGAGAAAATGTTGTCCGTTTTGGTAGTTTTCACAAGGTGAAAATTCATTTGGGTACAGCACGTTCAAAAACAGGAGAGTGAATTTGCGTAACTGTTGTTTTCTAATATGGGAAAATTGTGACTCAGTTCTCTTTAATCCTAAATATAGGGTGAACTTGACAATTTAAATGCCTTAGTTTCACGGACGATTTATGCAGTTTTATCCGTTACTCGTAATCATAGGCACATACCCTTATTTTGCAGTACTGTGCAAACAATCAAGCTTTTCACTTGTAACCTGAAAGTGAAATTTTTTTACTTCAATAAGTTTCTGAGATTAACATGTGGGTCTATAACTATGTATTAGTGTTGTACAAAATATCTGAACAAACATGTGTGGCCAAGAGTTTGTGAACAAAAAATGGCTAATGTAAATGTACAAAAGACGAAACACCATGTAGTTGCTCAGATAGCCCCAAAATGTGTCTTACTACAGACTTTTCTGTTCGACAGCGGCAATCATGTCTATACAATTCTTCATTAATGACTTTTCCTGCTCATTCTTTTCAATCTCCCACTGATGAAGAAGCTCGCTCTTAAAAGGTACTTCAGATATGGGTACTTCCGGAAAGTCAATGTATAGTTTGGTGAGTTCCTGAAGACATTCTGAAGCTGCAACGTGTACCTGAGTTTTTAAAGGATAAACGATGAACGAGATAGTTGATAGCTTTTGTACATACTAGTCATGCAATTGTTTTAGGTTTTCGTCACAAAAAACATAGCAGAAAAATTTACTTCATATTATAAATCGGATTCTCAGAACTCTAAACTAACAAGTGCTTTTTTAGTAATTACTACTGGTCTAGGCTTAAAATACTTTGACCTATCACAATCACAACACTAATCAATAAACTATAAATAATGACCACTGGAAGTCTAAACTAATAAGCAGAAGCAATAGAAACTGACTAATAGAGGTCTAATCTAATCAAGAATATATCATTTATTATGTGTCAAGTTTAAAGCGGATAAATGACCATTAAAATTCAGAAATAAAAATATAGAACACCAGTCATTACCAATCACAGATTAAGAGCCTAGTGTTACGAGCCGAATCTAGCCGCCCCAATCCGAAGAAAACCTCGACGTGGCGACATAGATAGATTGATCTAGAATCATACACCTAAAAATAAGGGTGAGCATTCCGACCGAACGGACCGGACCGACCGAAGGACCGACCGGACCGGTCCGGACCGAGACCGGACCGACCACATTCGGTCCGGTCCGCGGTCTTGGCATTTGGTCTAATTCGGTCCTCGGTCCGGTCCGGACCAAAACCGAAGGATTTAGGCTAATTTGGACGGACCGACCGAAGGACCGACCGGACGGTCCGGACCGAGACGGACCGACCACATTCGGTCCGGTCTCGGTCTAGGGTTTATGCCGAAGTCGGTTTTCGGTCCGGTCCGGTTTTGAGACCATGCACGATACCTAAAAATATCTAAGATACTTTGTCTAAAATATCCTATAAATATCTAGGATATTTAGTAGGAATAATCTAGAATAAGCTAGATACTAGTTTATGTGAAAATCTAAGATAGTTGTATTAGAAATTTCTAGAACCAAATAAGCCCTTAGTATAAATAAGGGCTTATCCCTCCCATTTGTAATCATCTACTTTGTAACCAAAATTCTAAGTGCAATATATCAAGTATTCCCGACTACATCCGCAAGTGTTCATCATTAATCTCTTTCATACTTTTTGGCTTACTTAGTTGTTGAAACCAATTCACTAAGTGCCGCACGGACATTGAGAATTAGTCCCGTGACAAGTGGTATCAGAGACAGGTTCAAACTTTGATATACACCATTGGAAGGAACACGATGGCAGAATTTGTCCTTGAATACAATCCGAGTGATGGGGTTGAAACACCGACACATGATGAAGGAGCTTCAGGGGAACAGCTTGAAGAACGTGTTGCGATTGTGGAATCTTATGTCGTTGAAATAAAAAAACAAATTGATTCTCTCCAAGAAGCTGTCAACTTGATGAAACAAGAAAACGTTGAAATAATTGAAGCAGCAAAAGCTTTGTTCCGAAATGTGGGCGGTGACTTCAAGAAAGAAATCGAAAAGATGACCCAAGATTTGTTAAGCGCTAGAAAATTTGTAGAGGACGAGATCTTTACGAAGCAAGTGGTAGCAAAGGTACGTCTTTCTCGCCCCTAAAGGTCCCAAAACCAGATATGTATAATGGTATTCGAAATGCTACTCTAGTGGAAAACTTTTTGTTCGGACTCGAACAATACATTGAAGCGATTGGAGTAATGGAGGATGCTGCTAGAATCAGCAATGCCCCTGGCTTTTTGCGTGAGTCTGCCCAACTATGGTGGAGAAGAAAACATCACGAAAGGGAGAAGGGCACATGCATCCTCAACACATGGGATCAGTTCAAGACTGAGCTGCGAAAACAATTTGTCCCCCATAACGCTGACTGCGAAGCCAAGGCTAAGTTAAGACGACTTCACCACATGGGTACGATTTCCGACTACATAAAAGAATTTACTACGATTTTACTGGAAATTGTGGATGTACCAGATCAAGATGCCCTTTTCTACTTCAAAGAAGAATTAAAAGAATGAGGCACGAATCAAAATTGATAGAAGAAACGTCAAGACATTAGACGAGGCCATCACAATAGCCGAGTCGATTGTGGATTACTCCAACCGACCAAATAAACCTTTAACAAATAAAGAGAGGGTTGAGCGATGGTCGGCTAAGAGATCGGACGACTGAATAGATGGGGGCTCAAAGTTTGAAAGGTCGTTTCAGAAAAAAGACATGTCCAAACCCCCACCGAAGCCATGTTTTATTTGCGATGGACCTCATTGGACAAGGGAATGCCCAAGTCAGAAAGCTATTAACGTCCTGGTTGCTGAGATGGGTCCGAAGATAGACGAGTCACCCCAAGAAGAATTGGGGTCAATTAGACGACTTAGAACCTTAAGAAAAATGCTTACTGGAGCCGAAACTAAAGATCAAGGTTACTCTTTACGGAGCTAATGATGAACGAAAAGAAGACGTTGGGACTCATCGACACTGGTGCTACCCATAACTTCTTGGACGTTAAGGAGGCCGAACGATTAGGAACAACTGAAAAAGGACGATCAAGACTGTTAACGCAGAACCAAAGCAGATCGCCGGGACAGCTTAGGTAAAAGTTTGTATCGATAAGTGGACTAACGAGCTAACATTTTCAGTAGTGTCGATGGATGACTACAGGGTTGTACTTGGCCTGTATTTCTTTGAAAGAGCCCGAGCTTTTCCTATACCCGCCTCCAAAACACTGGTCATCCTCGATAACGAAGTGTACCAGGTTACAAAATTAAAGAAGCGGGGCGAAATACAACCCCTATTATCGGCAGCCCAATTTAAAAAGGCCGCCAAGGAAGGAGAATGTTATTTGGAAGCCGTAAGGGAATTCCTCGATGATGAAACCGCAACATCCCAAGTCCCCGAGGCAGTCAAAGGAGTTTTAGAAGAATTCCAAGATGTGATGCCAGCAGAACTACCAAAGAAATTACCGCCTCGAAGGGAAGTCGACCATCAGATTGAGCTTGTCTCAGGAGCTAAGCCCCCTGCCATGACTCCTTATATAATGGCCCCACCTGAACTTGCAGAGTTAAAAAGACAACTCAAAGATCTACTTGACTCAGGATACATCCAACCATCAAAGGCCCCTTATGGAGCACCGGTACTATTCCAAAGGAAGAAGGACGACTCACTTAGAATGTGCATAGATTATCGGGCTCTTGACAAAGTCACCGTAAAGAACAAGTACCCAATCCCGCTAATCGCAGAACTTTTCGATCAGTTGGGAAATGCCAGATACTTCTCTAAACTTGATCTGCGTTCAGGATATTACCAGGTACGTATTGCAGAAGGTGATGATATAACTTGTGTGACTCGCTACAGTGCTTTTGAATTTCTTATCATGCTGTTTGGTCTAACAAATGCGTCTGCCACCTTCTGTACACTCATGAATTGAATTTTCATCCTCTTTTTAGACCAGTTTGTAGCTGTCTATTTGGATGATATCGTTGTTTATAGCTTGACGCTCGAAGAACATATAGAGCACTTAAGGCAGGTATTCAAGGTCCTTTGAGAACACCAATTATTTGTCAAACTCGAGAAATGTGACTTTGCGAAACAGGAAATTGAATTCCTTGGCCATCGAGTAAGGGAAGGACGGCTCATGATGGATCCCTCCAAGGTTAAAGCCATCCAAACTTGGCAAACTCCAACCAAAGTTCCCGAGCTAAGATCATTCCTTGGATTGGTTAACAATTATCGGAGATTTATAAAAAGTTATTCGGGTGTTGTTACTCCATTGTCCGAGTTACTAAAAAAGGACAAGACGTGGGAATGGAGTCAAGAATGCGAAGACGCCTTTCAAAGGCTAAAAGAGATCGTATCCAAGGAACCGGTCATGGCTTTACCGGATCACTTGAACTTTATGAGTACGCATACTGACGCTTCTGATTTTGCGATTAGTGGGGTTTTGATGCAAGAAGGACATCCAATTGCTTTTGAAAGCCAAAATTTAAACAATACCGAGCAGAAATAGACGGTACAAGAGAATGAAATGACGGCCATTATCCACTGCTTAAAGGTTTGGAGACACTATCTTATAGGGAATCATTTCACCATTTTGACTGACAATGTCGCTACTAGTTATTTTCAGATAAAAAAGAAACTAAGCCCCAAACAAGCCAGGTGGCAAGATTTTCTTGCAGAGTTTGATTACGAGCTAGTATGCAAGCCATGAAAGATGAATGTAGTTGCTGGTGCACTTAGTCGTAAAGCAGAACTTGCTACTATCAGTCATCCCCAAACCAACTTGCTCGAGCAAATAAATCAAGGGTTGGGGCAAGACTGAACGACAACAAATTTGGTGTGATTGGCGAAGGAAGGCAAAACTCGTCGATTTTGGCTAAAAGTTGGGTTGTTATACATTGGGATAAACCGAGTCTACGTCCCAAGATGGAAAAATCTTTGAAAAGAAATTCTTAAAGAATGCCATGATCCTCTATGGGTAGGACACCCTGGTATGACTCACACTCTTGCCTTACTTCAACAATATTATTATTGGCCTAACATGCAGGATGATGTGGAAGTATACGTAAGGACTTGTTTGGTTTGCCAACAAGATAAAGGAGCACAAAAACATCCTGCCGGGCTGTTAGAACCTCTTCCCACGCCCAAAAGACCATGGGAAAGCGTATCCATGGACTTTACTGTAGCTCTACCTAAATCAGAAGGTTACGGAACTATTATGGTGGTGGTTGATCGATTCAACAAATATGCCACCTTCATCCCTGTATCGGCTGAATGTAAAGTTGACGAAGCCGCACGAGATTTCTTTAAAAATGTGGTTAAGTTCTGAGGCTTACCAAAAAGCATCATCAGTGATAGGGACCCACGGTTCACGGGCAAATTCTGGCGAGAGTTGTTCAAGTTGATGGGGACCGAGCTAAATTTTTCAACAAGCTTTCCCCGCAAACTGATGGGCAAACGGAAGGTATCAATGACCTATTAGAAATATACCTTAGACAATATGTTAGTGCCCATCAACGGGATTGGGAAAAACTACTAGACGTCGCTTAATTTTCATTCAACCTCCAACGAAATGAGTCGACAGGCAAGAGCCCTTTCAAAATCGTTATGGGACAACAAACGCAGACTCCAAGCTCAAAATCGTAAAAGAATGGCATGAAGAAGCTGGCGAGACAAGAGCGTTCTTGGACAAAGCTGCAAAACAGATGAAGAAATGGGCATATACAAAGAGAAGGGACGTTCAATTTCAAGTTCGAGACAAAGTCTTGCTGAAATTGCTTCCCAATTAGTTCAAATCAATGCGATCAATGCATAAAGGATTGATAAGGAAGTACAAAGGGCCGTTTGAAATAATAAAATGCGTAGGCAAGTCCGCATATAAGCTTGAGTTGCCTTTACGGTTAACGATTCATCCGGTAGTACACGAAAGTCTTCTAAAAGAGTACAGTGAAGACAAGGAAGATGAACAATGAAACATCTCCAAAAGAGCACCCCCGGCTGTGGCTACCGCATTCGACAAAGAAATTGAAACAATTATGGCAGACCGTAACGTACGGAAAAGGGGAGTTCCTTATTAAAAAGAGTACTTGATCAAATGTAAAGGACTACCAGAGGAGGAATCAAGATTGGAACGAGAAGACTTATTGTGGTAGTTCGAGGATCAAATTCATTGCTAAAAGGATGAAAGCATGACGAGGACGTCGTGAATTTAAGTGGGGGATGGTGTTACGAGCCGAATCCTAGCGATAAGAATTTAAAACGTACACTTTTAGGGGGTCATTTAAGCCCTATTTTGACACATTTTATATCCGTTACTGCTTAATTTAGTTCCTTTTTACTTTTTAGGTCTTTTAGAAGCAAAATGCTGGAATGAAGCACATTTGGACAAAAAGGGGCAAAAACATGAAGAAAACGGCAAATTCAAGATCGAAAACGGCAAAAACATGCAAAAGGCGACGCCGTCGCGATTGTAAATCTATATATAGAATTCAAATTTTCTGTATTTTAAGAGGTAGAATTTTGGAGAGCAAGCCATAACTCATTTGTAATCCGACTTGGACAGTATTCTAGGGTCCCATACCCTATTTTACACATCAAGATAAGTTTGTTAATCCAATTTATCATTATGTCTACCCCATGTTCGATTGATTGTGTGTATGCTTGCTTGTCTAACATGTCTAGCTAAATTACTTGTGTGTTTTCTTAGATCTATGAAACCTAGTTATTGATTGTTGTTAGGTTGTTTCTTGTCTTAATTGAAATTGGCTTAGAAGTACATCTAGGCTATCGTTGTATTTAATGCGTGAGTATGCTTAATGATGATATGGTGCTCGGATGGAATAGCTTAGGTTTGTTGAGTCCGTGAATCACATACGAGAGATAACCTCATAGAACTAGGGAATACGCACACCCTACGAATTTTAGGAATACAGCGCGTTAAGATAAAGGATGTGACAACTCAATCAACCAATAAAAGATAACTTGGGAGTCATAGCATCTAAGTGAACACATCTTTAATCATCATACAAGCACACCTCAATTAAACATAGCTATCCGTAGTAATTAGATAATTAGTAGAAGTAAAGTAATCGGTAGAAGTACCACCCCCCAACCAATTGCCCTACGATCCGACACCATCTGGTTGGTGCAAAACAGATGTGCAATCCATGGACTTCGTTTCGAAGATCCTAATCAGCATCTCAAAGATTTCCTAAAAATCGTTGACTCTATCAACCTTGATGATACCACACAGGAGACCACGTGCATGCGTCTCTTCTAATTCTCTCTACGGGACCAAGCTAGTAATTGGCTTAAGCGACTTCCCGCCAGATCCATCTCAAGTTGGGATGATCTCACCGCTCGTTTCCTCGCCCAATTTTTCCCACCAGGAAGAACTACCAAACTAAGGAATGACATCTTGATGTTCCAACAACGTCAAGGCAAAACTCTCTATGAGGCGTGGACTCGATTCAAGGACTTGCTCCATAAAGTCCCTCATCACGGCATCGATCTTTGGCTTCAAGTCCAAATATTCTATGATCATATCAATCTCTCAACTAGGCAAACCATCGACCAAGCAGCCGGTGGCAAACTTAGTGAACTTACCGCGGAAGAATCGTAAGGTACAATAGAGGACCTTGCCCTCTATGACAACGAATGTTGGAATGACCCCCCTGAGTTGCCCAAAACCGTTAAGGCAATCTCCTTGCCTCCCATTGACTCACAACCTTCCAATCGTAGGATGCTCGAACTTAAAGATCAAGTCAAATTCCTAATGAGCTCCTACGAAATTCCTAAGCCCTCACGACAAGTGAACAAGGTCTCTTCCTTGTGTAAGTTATGTAGTGGTCCCCATGACACTCGTAATTGCACGAGACTCCCCAAACAAGCTTCTGTAGACTACGCATCCTCGCATACCAATGGAATGGGAGGAAGATTCCCCACAACACCCGGACCTAGGACTTTCAATGAAGCCCGAGAAGCATGGAGGAGCAAGCTCGACTATAATTGGGGTCAAACCAAAGAATTCACCTCTAACGACTCCCCATGGCCCCAACAACACAACCAAAGCTCTCATGGCCCTAGTCAACAAGGCCTAAAAGGGATTATGCAACACCTAGTTACATCCCAAGAAGCCTAAATAGCCAAGCTTTCGGACCGCTTTAACCAACAACAAGCCGAGATGGATAGGAAGATAGATAACCTTTTGAAAGCCATAACCAATAATGATAGGAAGACCACCGAAAAGGTTAATTCCATCTCGCCTCATTCTCCGAAAGCTTCTGGTGTTAAGATTAAGGACCCGACCAAGTACTTCAAAAATAGGGACCCGTCTCCATCAAAGCATGCTCACTTCGTCAATGCCATCACCCTAGTAAGACCCAATAGGAATAGTGATGAAGTGAACCATGAGACGGTACTTGAGGTTAGTGAGACTCCTAAGGATGAATCAACCAATGAAATAGACGAAGTAGGTAATGAATACTGATTGTACAATAGATTGCACTACCAGGCTTCGATGATGATCAAAGGTATGAGGGATGTATGTTCCAGCCAAGACTTTCCTTTCACCTGAGAATAAGTAATCTGAAACACTACGTTAAGTGATTACGCGGGTATGACCCACGAACCACCTCCGGCATGAGAGTAAGTATGAGTTATGGTTGTGTAAGTGTGTGTAAGTAAAGAGATGAGTGTGAAATAGGCATATCATAATCCATTGCCCGTCCAACCTATTTATAGTGGATGAAATAGGATTGAGACACGCATGAATGTCAGAGATCATGGGGGCGTCCCATGATTGTGGTAACCGCTAGTTTGACCCACGTTCTCGGACTTGAAGGGAAGCCAAGAGAGAGATCGTGGGTTTGACCAAGTCGAGGAGGTTCTCTATCAATGCTTCTTCGTCAATATCCCGAGGTTAGGGCTTCGAATAGCCGATTACTGAGGTAACCTTCGTGATAACGAATGGTTTAACACCTAAGGATATTTTGGAATCCTAACTTGGGCCATCGAATGGAAGGGCTTCGACCGTCTGGGAGGTGTCCTTGAGCTACTTTCGGGTACATCATCAAGCCCCGGTCGAAAGTGATGTATGAGGAGACATTGATTTCGACTTCATGCTTAGAAAAATACCATCTGCTGCGAATTGCATTAGTTAGAAGATAACAATGCACCTAACTTAGCGCATTTAATGCTAATTAATCTTTTTTAATTTTGCCATTCTGAGGAATCACATTTTCGGTTTACAGGAGACCAAAAGTCTTCTTTTTTCAAAATTTAAAAAATTTACATCGGATAAGAGTAATTTGTAGGACTGCGTGTGAGATGCAAGAGATGTTGAAGCGAGAAGAAAGTTTGTGAAGTCGACCTTGAGTTACCGTCAGGTGGAGGTTCATGGTAGCGGTTTTTCATATGAAACATGTGAAGTGATAAGTGTCAAAATTAACTTAACCTTTATACATTGTATTGGTGGTAGGCCTTCGAGCAGAAGAACTTCCCGAATGCTTTTGGCCTATCACTAATTGTGGATCATGTTACCCCCTCAATGGAAGGTTCTTTGGATAATATGTCCATTGAAGGTTTGTGATATGCATGACAATGGTGTAGCGGCGGCGGTGTTGGATAATCGCTTGAATACGGGGACGGGGAGTTGCTGGTACGTGACCAAGGCTAGAGGAGATGGATGTTATGTTAGAAAGGGAAAAACATAGGGATCGGGAGTATCTGAATTGGAGGCCGTGATGAGATTGAGAAGGACACGGAGAAGAATCCTCTCGTTCAAGACCTCAGTCAAAAATTGAAGAGTTGACAGCAGGAATTGTTAGACTCAAGGTGGAGGAGGGTAAGGTAGCAACTCTCATTGGTCAAAATGATGTGCTTGACGCTAAGTGTGTTAGTGCGGAGGGTGAGAGGCTAGGCTCGGAGAGGTAGAAGTGAAGTTGAGGGAGGAAATCGATGGCTTACAGATGAGGTATAAAATCTTTAAAAGGATCATGCGGAGGTCGTTTCAAAGGTGGTACATTACATAGCCATGGAGCTCTACCATAGTGATGATATGGGAGCTTCCGGATGTGGAAGGTCATCAAATCTGACCATTTTCATAGGCGGTGCTTGAAGTTGGAGGTAGGCGCCAAAGCGGTAAGCCCGTGGACCTTTCAAGATTGAATGCTACCGTCCTACTTCAAAGTGAGTATGATGAGGCAGGGAAATCGTTAGCAACCGCGAAAGTAATCCTTCCTTGCTGAGGCTACCAAAGATCCTATGGCACCCTCGAACCTCCTTTCAAGAAACCTCGAAGGCTGAAGCCTACCACTTCCACCAAGGACTATGTCTACCAAGCCTGTCTCCGTTCAACCATCCCCCACTCCATCTCCAAAAGAATGAAACGCCATGTCGAAATGTAATTTGGTTTCAAGGGTAGCATGTACCCTTTAAGACAATTTATCTTATTTGACAATGCTTGTCTTGTTCTCTAAAAAATTTGAATGTTTGTGATGTATGGCCATGGGCCAAAAACAAGGACTGCGCTAATACTCTCCATTGAGGATGCTAAGTACATGAACAACACTTCGCCTTTGATTGGAACAGTGTTGGAAGGATTTCGATGAACTCCTTCATCTTACGAAAGGCGACCGGCATCCGACTCCAGAAAAGTTTTCTTATCCACATCCCTTGAGTATTTTGAAGAATGGTAGGGACACAATGCCCCTTTCGACAAAAACCGGCTTAAAAGTGCCGCTTCCCATTCAGGGCTCGCACATCTTTAGACACACTTTGGGGCTTGGAGATTTGAAATAGCCTTGGCGTTGGAGGGATTAGCCTTTATCCACTGCTTAGTGATCAAATGTCCTAGGAATTGTCCCTCTTGACGCGAAGGAGCATTTCTGGGATTGACTTCATGTTAATGCTTGTCGGGGGTTTCTGTACATGAGGAGTAGGTCCTCCTCTGTCTTGCTTTTGATAACCATGTCATCAACGTATGCTTCAAGATTTCTGCCTATTTGTTTATTGAAGGCTTTATCTACGAGATGTTGGTAAGTGGCCCTGGTTCTTTAATCCGAAAGGCATCTTTACGTAACACTAGACACCTTTGCGTAGAAGCTATCTTTTCTTTGTCCTCCTTTGCCATCCGGATCCGATGATACCCTTTGTAGGCATCTAGGAAGCATTTTAACGGAAGCACGCCAAGGATTACCTTCGTCGATTTCGGTAGGGGTAGCAATCAACCGGGGCATGCTTTGTTGATGTCGAGAGAAGTCAGCGCACATGCGCCACCATCCGTAAGCTCTTTTTACCATTCTTGGGTTAGCTACCCAATTTTGGTACTTAACTTCCCAGGGATGCTGCTTGTGTGAGTTAGTCAACTTTTTGCGGTACTGCAGCGTTTCTTTAGGGCTAGGCTCCTCCTTTACGCTTTATCGGCTCAATGTGTTTGTGCTCATTGAGTTTACGTTAGAAGGGCTGCGTAAATCTATCGGCAATGTTGCGGGTACCCCTGTCATGTGGCGAGAATATTTCCAAGCAAAACATCAAGGTTAGTCAGCGGTTCCGTGAAGCTTAGGCTTTGAAATTCACGGTTGCTTTCCTACCACCGTTTGTTGAGGGGTAGCTGGGGTTAACTACAACTGCTCCTCGCATCACAATGCAGCTTAGAATTGCTATCGGAGGCTCCTCAGATTCTTTGATATTTTTGACACCATATACACCCTTATCAGCCCATAATTAGAATGAGCAGTTCCTACTCCGAAGGGTGTTGGAACTTAGCGGCATGTATGGTGGAAACAACATGCGCATAGTTGTTCTCCTATAACAAATTATAAGGAGAGTGGGCTATACCGAAGGTGAGTGTTTACGTGCGGGGATAAGGGGCCTTAATGGTGATTTAACGGTACTTCTCCCGGGGCCATGAGTTTCGCCCGGAGAACCCTACGATGGTGTTTTCGAGTCCACCCTCGTGGCGCGTATGGATGACTTGAGCTTTAGGAAACATTGCTAATAAATGATCAGCGAGCTTCCACAATCCATATATGCTCGATTTACCTCCTGTTTGAGATTGTACCTTGATAACCACGGATCGGTGGTGTGCCAAGATGTAAGGAAGGTTATTTCCCCAGCTTCCCAGCTCCCGTCTGCTTCCTTCCTTTCAAGGTTGGATGTGTCTTTGCACCATTAGTATCGGAGCCTGGGAGCGGCCTCCTTCTTGTTCCCCTTCCATTCACCCGGTAGGTATCGGAGAACTTGTCCTTTCCCTTTTGATGCCTTTAACCAGGATGTGCTAATTGTCAGGACCTCACCGCCTCTTGATCTACTTCTTTAGTTCTCTGGTTGTTCTTGTCGTGTCCATGGTCTTTATGGAAATGGCGTGCTTGGACATGTCTCGGCTTTGATTCGTAACATCATGTCAGGGTGGTGGATCGAAGGACTTTGTCTTCTCGGTTGCGGGGATCTCCATGGCGGATTTGACTAAGTTAAGCCAAGAGTCCGTGGTTGAACCTTTGTTGTATGGAGTGGTTTGTCTGTTCTTCTTCTTGTTCTTGAATCCTTCCTAGGAGGACCCTCGAGAGAATTTGTCAGAAGCTTCCTTTTGCTCTATTGGAGCCCCGTTTTCTCCTACCTCTTTGGACTCAATCCAAGTGTAAGTCTTCTCTATCGGAGCCCCGTTATAGTCTGACCTTACTATAACGAAGGTGAGTGTTTCTCGATAAGGGGCCATACGCCTATGGTGATTTCAAGCGGTACTTCTCGGGGCCATGAGTGTTGTGGAGAGAACCCTACGATGGTGTTTTTGAGTCCACCCTTTCGTAATGCGTATGGATGACTTGAGCTTTAGGAAACATTGCTCATAAATGATCTCATGAGGAGCTTCCACAATCCATATATGCTCGATTTACCTCCACATTTGAGATTAGGTACCTTGATGACGGGGATCGATGGGGTTATGCGCCCAAGGCGTAAGGGAAGGTTATTTCCCCGCTTCACTTCGTCCCCGTTTGTTCCTTCCTTTTCAAGGTTTGGATCGATGCACATGCACCATTAGTATCCGGGCCTCTAGAGCGTAGCCTCTCGCTAACTTGTTCCCTTCCATTCACCCAGTTAGGTATGGGAGA
>OU343219.1:4808572-4872585 GCA_910596185.1 Chrysanthemum makinoi
GTTTGTTAAGTAACACCGTAGTTGACGGACGGGTCTTTACCCACTGTATGCCTGATACATAGCCCGTAGGTGGCGTTTATTTGTAATACACTATAAATACCCTCTACCTCCCAAGGTAGAGGGTTGGAGCTTCAATACCATTTTTCTTTGTTTCACATAGTTCCCAACTCTCTTCCCTTTCTATCTCTAGAACTTTCTCTCTCTAAACATATTGAACGCCCCATTTGATTATGGTTTAGTGTGTTTGTGAAATCCTATATCCTACAATTGGTATCAAGAGCCATGGTTTGATCACTCATCTTTCATGCTCTTTGTTTATTGGATTTCATAAGGTTTTTGGGGTTTTAAGTGTTTAGGAGTGTTTGATTCATTTGGACAAATTCTAGTGTTAAAGTTTGAATTTTATGTGTACTTTTGTATTTAGGATCATCATATGTGTTTAGGTTTTTAATTGGAAGGCTTAAATCATTGTGGTTTGGTTGTTTTTGATTGATAAAGTGGTTATTTGTGAAAGTTGTACGAAGCGAGTTGAGTCTCGGATTTTTGTTTCTTCATGAGCGAGTTGCTTTGTTATTGGAAGAGAGTTGGTATATGCGACTTGGCTATTTATCGAGTTGACTCTTTATGCGACTTGGATTCTAAGCAAGTTGTTTCTTTAAGCGACTTGAGTTCTAAAGCGACTTGGCTATTAAGCGAAGTTGTACAAATTTAGCGAGTTAGTTTAAGTGACTTGGTGGTTAAGCGAGTTGTCTCTGCTTTGCACTTGGCTATTGCGAAAGTTGTCTCTATATGCGACTTGGCTATTGCTTAGTTGGTTCTTGCTTAATTTGTTTCTTTGCCGAAGTTGGTTGTTTAGCGAGTTGTTAACTAAGCGAGTTGGATCAAGCTTAGTTACTTGTCTATTGAGACTTGTTACTTCTTCGTGTTACATTTTTATGGTTGTTCTTTTGGTTTAGTAAAATCCCGTGAAAGAATCAATTTCTGCTTTAATCAAGGAATAGTAAAATCCCGTAGAACTTGTAATCATGTCAAACATCGCACCTACTATCGCTTATTCTCAGTAGTCGAGGACGTTCAAGCACCGGATCGATACTCGTCCACCTATGCTTGATAGAACTGATTATGTCTCATGGGCTCAACGAATCCGATTGTACTGTCTTGGAAAGGAAAATGGGGTCAACATTCTCAAATCAATTGATGAAGGACCTTATCGATTGAGACTACAAGAGACATAATTGATACTGCTGCCGATGGAACAATGATCTTTGACCGACGACCAAAACGTATGATGAGCTCAATGATAAGGAGAAAAGAGATTCGATGTTGATATCGTGGCTTCTAACATTATACTTCAGTGGTCTTCCAAAAGATATCTACAAGCTTATCAATCATAACACCGGCCAAGGCGTTTGGGATAATGTCAAGATGCTTCTCTCGGGTTCTTAATTAACTAAGGAAGACAGAGAATCACAACTGTGTGATGAGTTTGAGCACTTCAAGATGAAACCAGATGAGAGTGTCTATGAGTACTACGTGAGATTTCATAAGCTTGTGAATGATATGAGGAATATCAAAATGACCATGCCAAACATTCAACTGAATTCAAAGTTTGTAAACAACATGAATCCCGAATGGCACAAATTTGTCACCTATGTGAAGCTAACCAAAGGACTAAAGAATACAAACTATGAGCAATTGTATGCCTTCCTTCTTCGGAATGAGAGGCATGCTATGTTTGAAAAAGGATTCGGATCAGTTCAAAACCAATCAGGGAGAAACAAGCTCACCAAATGATTCTACAACTTTCTACACCAATGTTGGTATTACCACCAAAGCATCTCAAGTCATACCCATGGGTAATGGTAATTACAAGCTCATTCCCCGATCCAAAGATATAAGCCTCCCGATTTAAACACACTCATGGAAAACTTCATCAATCAACTGTCTCTCATGGTTAGTCAAAACATGAACTCTCCCCCACACACCAACAATAACCTCGAACAAAGATCCAATCCACACAATCATGCTACTGCCGAGATGGGAAGGTTGTGGTACAACCAGTTCAAGAAAGGCAGTATGAATAGGGAAGCGGTGGAGTTGGTAGAGGATATGTAGCAAATCAGAATCGTGGAAGAAATCTAAATCAAGGACATGCGAAGCCAGTCAAATGCTACAACTGTGGTGGTGAGGGACACATTGCTAGGAACTGACATCTCCAAAACGCGCACGAATGCGAATACTTCGAGACAAGATGTTGCTCGTGCAAGCTCGATAATGGTGCAATTTGGATGAAGAGGAGTTGTTGTTTCTTGCCGAGGGCAATGCCAAGACATATGATGCGATGTGGATGAGCACCAATTCAAGAAATAGGTCACAATCATCGAATGCCTTTCAAGTCTCCGATCGTGATGCATACGACTGACGTCGATGATGAACCTACCGCACAAACAATTTTCATGGCTAGCATTTCTCCAATGGTCTCTCCTAAGGTCTCATCATCACAACAAGCTGGTCCATCCAAAGAATCAATCATCTCAGAGGTATTAAAACTATATGATGATGTTGATGAGCAAAAGATGCATAATAAAGTACAATCTCTTGAAACTTATGAATCGGATATTGATGATGAGGGTAATAGCAATATTGTCCCATATGATCAATATGTGAAGCAAAGTGAAAGTGAGGTTGTACCAAGTAATGCATCTTCTCGCAAGTCAATGATGATTATATTTTTAATGAATACACCGCATGTGCCCCTGATGATTCTGTTATCTCCGAACTGAATGCCTATAAAGAACAAGTTGCTATTTATGAACAACGTGCTAAGTTTGAGTTAACCACCCGTGAGCAGGAAATGGATGACCAAATGCATACAATTATTAGAAAAGGTAATTTTAGAGAAGAAGTATTAAAACAAGAGTTAAACTCCTTACAAGAAAACTTTCTAAAACCGCTAAGCAAAAACAAGAACTTCAAGAAAATGTTAAAATGCTTAAGCAAGAATTCAACGCTAAGGAATCAAAAATTTTGAATGATTTTTCCAATCTAAAACTTTAAAAACAAGCTCGAAAATAAGTTGTACGCATAAGGGAATACCATTCATCCGCCACTTGATCACTAAGCATAGAGTCTTAAGCAATAAGCATAGCATTCCCCTTGTTGTGGAACCTAATCCCGAGGTTGTTAAAAAGGCTAGAGCTGCTCATAATGTAATCTATGATGGAAATGAGATTCTTAAACCTAGACAGAAACCTAGTTGCATTGAGTGCATTGAGGAAGATAGAAAATTAGATGATGCATCTAGGGAGAAAATGAATAAGAAGCTTGAAGATCCCGAATGTAAAGAGAATAACATAACGATCAAACCCCATGATTACAAAAAGGAAAATTGAATTTCCTTGAACAAGTTTAAGCCTCAAACGTTGTTAACACCAACAAGTGTTCGGAAAAGGATTTAGATAAGCTAAAAGCAGAGAATCTTGTTGTAACAAACCCTCCCCTTAGGAAAATGCCTTCACGACTGTATCCTCCTCGAACACACCAATGCATCTAGTCCCTAGAACTATTGCCACTAAAAGCAAGACCTTAATAAGTCAATATGTTATTTTTCAATTATTTGTTGATTTTGAGAAAACTTGTAAGAAAAGGATCACACCCATGGATAGCAAGGGGAAAGGGGTTTTGAGCAAACTAAAGAATGCTATTTAACCGAGGTCATGCCTTTCTTTAAACAACTAAAAGATCAATTTGAGAGTCTTAAAAGGGGGATGGATTCAGATATTAAAGAAATGGAAAAGGAATTTGATGCAATGTTGGTTGAGGTTAGTGACTATGAGCTAAAATTAAAATATAATGAGATTGAGAGGAAGAACTTGCATACATTGAATGAGAATCTTATTTCTGAATGTATTACTCAAGATGTATTTTTACATCGCTACAAATTGTTCCATTAATGCTTCTCAATTTCATGAATTATTCATTCGAAAGTCTCCCATGATCGTGTCATTGAGCTTGAAAAGATTAATTCTAAACTAAATGAGAAAATTGATGATCACGATAATTTGGTAAAACATCTTTCTAAACTAGAAGTTGAACATTTTGATTTACAACTAAAATATCAACATCTTAAAGAAAATGTCAAAACCTCAAATATCAAGACATCCTCGATGCTCCGAAGTTTGATGCGCTTTTCGATAAACAAACGTGACGAATGATTTAAGCTCATTGTAACACGATCATAAAGTTGAAAGCCCAAATCTCTCAATTAAAGGGTGAAAAGAACAATGTGACCGGCTCCCAAATGCCTCCTCCTTTAGATTCTCAAGGTTCTCAAACTTTTCATCTTCAAAACTTGGTTAATGCTTTACAAAAGGAAAACGAAAGTTTTCTAGAAGAAAATGAAAAAGTTAAACGACACTTTAAAGAGTTATATGATTCAATGAAAGTCACTCGTGACAAAAACAACAAAAAAATAACGTCTTTACAAAAAGAAATTGAGAATCTGAGGAGTCGGGAAAAAGGGAAACCGCCACTTGTCTTTAATGAGAATGTTGCATCAAAGTCATCCTCAGACTGCAAATATACTGTGGATCAAGTAAATACATCCTCCTCATCTTAGTAATAATGAACTTGTGTTTCATAACTATTGTGCTCACCTTAAGGATAGTCTAGAATGTCTCCGTGAGATTGTGGAAGAGGATTTCATAAATAAGCCTCTTGATAGAGAAATTAGGTTTGCTTGCATTCAGCCAAACGATCTCGAGTCGCTAGAATGTTTAATTACAACATGTCCTAAATCCTTAGGTGCGAAAGGAAAAGCTGTGATGCCTTGTTCTATGCCTAGTGCCAAGCATTCAAACCATTCTATGCCCAGTGTTAGAAAAGTGAACACTAATGTGCCTTCAAGTAGTTCAGATCCTTGCACGTCTAGTTCAAGAATGCAAAAAGTAGATCAACCAACTAATGTTCCCATAATTCCCTCTACAGGAGTAATCAGTGACATAAAAGCAAGCGGGTCAAAGCCTCTAGGCAATACCAAGCAAGATAGGACCTCGCAAGCTAAGAGTGTGCATTGGAAGAGAATAGAAGATCAACCTAGGAATATTAAGTTTGAGTTGAATAAAATGAACCGTGTTGATTCTAGTATTAGCTATAAGCGCATCGATTAATTCGAATTTGCTACTATTCGCAAACCATGTAATGATGACCGCTTGATTTCTGTTACTAATCATGAATGTGGTGTGAATGTTTTGTCTAATGTCAAATGCCCAGATTAAAATTGTTAATGTCAAAAATCAAGTTAAGAAGGCTAAAAGGCAAAGGCGAAAGAAAGTTAGAAAACAAAGGAAACCCACAGGAAAGAAACTTAGTAATATAGGTTATCAATGGATACCTACTGGCCGTAAGATTAATGAGCTTTGCCCTAAAGTTGCTAAATCAATTCCCACTAGAAAATGGATGACTACTTGTAGAACTATTCCTTTAAGAAGTTTAACATATTTTGAATAGGTCAAATACTTTACACTAGCATTGCATCTATTTCTAATGAGTCCATTGTTTCTACCTCTGATGTAGGTGTTCCAATCATCAAGTTACTAACCAAGTAGAACCCATTCTTGCATGGGGATCCCAATTATCCACTTATCCATTCTTGTCTGTGTTCAACTACGATCGTCAAATCGCTCTCGTGGTACCTGGACTCAGTGCGCTCCAAGCATATGACTAGAGACCGTTGCGGCTCATGAACTTCGTGAGCAAATTCATCGGGACCAGATTCGGGAATGATCATTTCAGTGCAATTATGGGTTATGGAGACTATGTTGTTGGTGATAGTGTTATCTCCAGGGTATATTACGTAGAAGGTCTTGGTCATAACTTATTCTCTCTCGGTCAATTCTGTGATTCTGATCTAGAAGTGGCCTTCACAAAACATACTTGTTTCGTTAGAGAACTTGATGGTAAAGAACTTTTAAGAGGAACTCGTGGTTCAAATCTATACACCATCTCTATTGAAGATATGATGAAGTCTTCTCCAATTTGCTTGTTGTCAAAGGCTTCAAAACCAAAGTCATGGTTATGGCATCGTCGTCTCAATCACTTGAACTTCGACACCATCAATGATCTCTCCGGAAAGGACTTAGTTGTAGGTTTACCTAGACTAAAGTATGAAAAGGATCATCTTTGTTCAAAGATGCCAATTGGAAAAAGCAAGAAGTATGCCCACAAACCCAAACCTACAAACTCGCTACGTAAGTTCTTCATACAATTCACATGGATTTATGTGGACCCATGAGAGTGCGTAATATCTTTGGGAAGAAATATGTGTTAGTTGTGGTTGATGATTACTCTCGATTCACCGGGGTTAAGTTCCTAAGGACAAAGGATAAAACTCCGTGATATCATCATCAAACTTATCAAACAAATGCAGGTTCAACTTAACAAAACCGCCGAATCATCCAACAGACAATGGAACTAACTTTGTTAATAAACAACTTAGTGAGTTTTATGAAAGTGTTGGAATCAGCCATCAAAGAAGTGTTCCACGAACTCCTCAACAGAACGGTGTAGTTGAAAGACGAAATCGAACTCTTGTGGAAGCCGCAAGAACAATGCCGATTTACTCAAAGGTTCCAATGTTTCTCTGGCAAGCCATTGCCACCGCATGCTACACTCAAAATCGATCCCTAATTCACACCGCTCATGGAAAAACTCCATATGAACTTGTCCACAATAGAAAACCTAATCTCTAATTCCTTCGTGTGTTTGGTGCATTGTGTTATCCAACTAATGAGGGCCAAGACTTAGGAAAACTTAAAGCTAAAGCGGACATTGGAGTATTTGTAGGATATGCACCAAACAAAAAGGGATATCGAATCTACAACAAAAGAACCCGAAATATCAAGGAAACAATTCACGTTACGTTCGATGAGCTTACCGGTCCAATGGCTCCAGGACAACCTAGTTCTAGACCAGCATCTTCAAGTAGTCCCATCAGTTCTACTCTTGTATACGATTTTTCGCTAGCAACTCCTTATGTACCTCATTCGGAAGATGACTTGAAGAAACTGTTTGATCCAATGTTTGATGAACACTATGAGCCAACTGCTAATGATCTGTCAATTCCATCATCAGAGGCTGCTACTATCCCTGTCAATGAAGTTAACCCTTTAATTTCTATGACACTAAGTCAAGAAGCGCCGCCGATCACTCGTCTCATCAACAAATCCTCAATCATCGAAAGTGTACATCATGGAAATGTTTCTGGCACCCTTGATGGAGAGAATCCCTTTGCTACTTCTGAAGATGTACCATTTGAAAACATATTTGCTCCTGAATCATCATCGAACCATCTTCATCGAGAAAACGACTCGCTACTTCAGTTCCTCTACAACAACCACATGAACACCTTAGAAAGTGGACACATGATCATCCATTGGACAACATCATTGGAAACCTCTCATCCAAGATCTACACGGAAACAACTTGCAACCGATGCCTTATGGTGCTTCTTCAACTCAAGAGACTTCTAAGGTCGAACCAAAAGATGTTAAAACTGCCATGAATGAAGACAACTGGTTTAATGTCATGCAAGAAGAAATTCATGAGTTTGATCGACTTGATGTATGGAAATTAGTACCTGCTCCAGATTGTGCTATGATCATTGCTCTAAAGTGGATCTTCAAAGTGAAACTTGATGAGCAAGGTGATGTTTTAAAGAACAAGGCTCGATTGGTTGCAAAAGGATACCGTCAAGAGGAGGGTATTGACTTTGAAGAATCATTTGCTCCTGTTGCTCGTATCGAAGTTTATCAGAATCTTCTTGGCTAATGCAAGTAAGAACATGGTGGTTTATCGATGGATGTAAAGACGGCCTTTCTTAATGGAGATCTTAAAGAAGTCGTATACGTCAGCCAACCTGAAGGCTTTGTGAATCCAGAACATCCTACTCACGTCTATTGTTTGAAGAAGGCTCTTTATGGTTTAAAGCAAGCTCCAAGGGCATGGTATGATATGCTATCAAAGTTTCTTCTATCCACGGATTCAAAGAAAGGAGCAGTTGATTCAACATTGTTCACCAGAAAGTCAGGCAAACATTTAATTCACGTTCAAATATATGTTGATGATATTATATTTGTTAGGAATTAGAAATTCCCGGTATTAAAGAGTCGGTCACCTCAAGTATATGTAATCGTTAGAATGCTCGTAGTCATAGTTATATTTAGTTAAGTAGTATTTTGTTAAGTAACACCGTGGAGGACTGACAGTCTTTACCCATCAGTATGCCCGATCCACACCGCTGTGTGGCTTATGTAAGACTATAAATACTCTCTACCTCCTAAGGTAGAGAGTTGGAGCTCATAATAATATCTTTCACTTTCTCTCACTAAGTTCCCTAAACCTCTAACTTTCTCTCTCTAGAATTCCACTTATACGCCCACTTGTGTTAATGGTTTGATGTGTTTGTGAAATCCAATATCCAACAATTGGTATCAAGAGCCATGGTTAGATCATATCTTACACATCTTTGGATTTCTAGTGGTTTTTAGGTGGTTTTTGAGTTTGAAAAAGTTTAGTGGTTTGTGCATCATTTGGTTGATTTCTTGTGTTAAAGCTTGGATTTTGTTAGTACTTTTATGTTTAGAATCATCACAAGTGTTTAGGTTTTCATTTGGTAAGCTTGAATCATCTTGGTTGGGTTGTTTTTGGATTGAAAAGTGATGTTTATGTGATTTTTCTTGCTAGCGACTTGACATACGGACTTCTTTCCTTCAGTAGCGACTTGCTTCACAATTTTGTAGCGAAGTTACAGCTTTTGGAGCTAGCTTACTTAGACCTAGCGACAACAACAAGTAGTGGACTCTCCACTACGGGTAGCGACTTAATTGGTGGTAGCGACTTGGTCTCAGAGCGAGTTGCTCTTTAGCTTACTTGCGCTTTTAGCTTGAGTAGCGAATTGCTACCAAAATTTTGCTAGCGACTTGAAGGTTAGCGAGTTACTACTTAGTCACTACTTAGCTTAATTTGTATTTGTATAGCGACTTAGAACTTTAGCGACTTGGGGGTGTAGCGAATTAGGTGTTAGCGACTTGGTGCATTATCTTCTAGCGACTTGGGTGATTGTTTATGGTTTTCTCTTGATTTAGTAAAACCCCGTGAAAGAATATATTTCCCGGTTTAATCATTGAGTTATAAAATCCCATATAATCTGTTAACATGTCTACCAACGTTCCTACTATCATCTCCACTGTTGCCGAGGATGTTCAAGCAAATGGTTCAGATACTCCCCACCCATGCTTGACAGAACAGACTACGATTCTTGGGCTCAACTAATCAGATTGTACTGCCTTGGAAAGGAAAATGGTGTCAACATTCTCAAATCCATTGATGAAGGACCGTGATCGAAGTTGAGACGACTAGAGATGTACTTGATACCAAGATGGAACTCGATTTACGGAATGGACAGGCCTAAAATGTATGATGAGCTTGAGGATAAGGAGAAAAAGAGATTCGATGTGATATCGTGGCTTCTAACATTGTTCTTCAAGGTCTTCCTAAAGACATCTACAAGCTGATCAATCACAACACAAGCAAAGGCAAAGATGGGATAATGTCAAGATGCTTCTCTCGTGCTCGAATTAACTATGGAATACAGAGAATCACAACTCTATGACGAATTTGAACACTTCAAGATGAAACCAGATGAGAGTGTCTATGAGTACTATGTGAGATTTCATAAGTTGGTGAATGACATGAGGAACATCGGAATGACTATGCCTAACATTCAAATTAACTCAAAATTTGTGCACAACATGAATCCCGAATGGCACAAGTTTGTCACCTCTGTGAAGCTCACTAAAGGATTGAAGAATACAAACTATGAGCAACTCTATGCCTTCCTCCTTCTGAATGAGAGACATGCTATGTTTGAAAAATTGGTTCTTAATCAGTTCAAAACCAACCAGGAGAGACAAGCTCGCCTAATGACTCAACCGCTTCTATTCAAACATCGGCATCACAACCAAAGCCTCACAAGTCATACCCATGGGAAATGGTAATCACAAACTAATTCCTCGATCCCATGATCAAACAAGCCGATGCCGATACACACGTGGGAATTTCATTAATCAACTAGCTCTTCGATCGTCAAAACATGAATTCTCTCCCACAAACCAATAACAACCTCGAACAAAGATCTAACCCACAAATCAAGCTACTGTTAAAGATGGGAGGATCGTGGTGCAACCAGGGGAAAGACAAGATGATCAAGGAAGAGGTGGAGCTGGTAGAAGTTATGTTGTTAATCAGAATCGAGGAAGGAATGGTAATCAAGGTCGAGCTAAGCTGATCAAATGTTATAATTGTGGTGGTGAGGGACACATTGCAGGGAACTGCACATCTCCAAAGCGCCCATAGAATGCCGACTACTTCAGAGATAAGATGCCGCTTGTGCAAGCTCGTGATAATGGTGCTACTTTGGATGAAGAGGAATTGTTGTTTCTGTCGAGGGCAATGCCAAGACCTATGATGCATGTGGATGAGCAAATACTATTCAGAGATAGGTCACAATCATCGAATGCCTTTCAAGTCGCTGACAGTGATGCACGATTCTGATGTGGATGATGGACCTACTGCACACACACAATCTTTATGGCTAGCATTTCTCCAATGGTTTCTCCCAAGGTCTCCTCTTCAACACAAGATGGCCCATCCAAAGACACAATCATCTCGAGGTACTAAAACTATACGATGATGCCGATGTGCATAAGATGCATGACAAAGTACTATCAACTGAAACTTTTGTTTCAAATAGTGAAAATATGGGTAATATCAATGTTGTCCCATATGATCAATATGTGAAACAAAGTGAAAGTGAAGTTGTACCAAGTGATGCATCTCCCGCATAACAATGACTATATTTTTGATGAATACACCAGTGCCCCTGATGATTATGTAATATCTGAATTAAATGCCTATAAGGAACGTGTTGCTATTTATGAACAACGTGCTAAATTTGAGTTGACCACTCGTGAGCGGGAAATGGATGACCAAGCTGCGTATAATTATTAGAAAAAGCAATTTTCAAGAAGAAGTATTAAAACAAGAGTTAAATTCCTTGCAAGAAAAACTTTCTAAAACTGCTAAGCAAAACCAAGAACTTCAAGAAAATGTGAAAATGCTTAAGCAAGAATTTAATACAAAGGAATCAAAACTCTTGAAAGATTTTTCTAATCTGAAAACTTTGAAAAACAAACTTGAAAACAAGTTGTACATACAAGGGAACACCATTCAGACTGCTCACATGATCACTAAGCATAGGGTCCTAAGCGATAAGCATAGCATTCCCTTGTTGAGGAACCAAATCCAGAGGTCATTAAAAGGGCTAGAAATGCTCATAAGGTTCTTTATGATGGCAATGAAATCCTAAAACCTAGACAGAAACCTAGTTGCGTTGAGTGCACCGAGGAAGATAAGAAATCAGATGAAGTCACTAGGGAAAAGATGAACAAGAAATTAGATGATCCTAAATGTAGAGAGAAGAAAATAAAGATCACACCCCATGATTACAAGAAGGAAAACTGGATTTCCTTGAACATGTTTAAACCTCGGACATTGTTGACTCAACAAGTTTTCTCGGAAAATGGATTTAGATAAGCTTAAAGCTGAAAATATTGTTGAAACTTAATCCTCCTCTTTGGAAAATGCCTGGAGCGATTGTGTATCCTCCTAATACACCAATGCATCTTGTTCCAAGAACAATTGCCACTAAAAGCAAGACCTTAATTAGCCAATATGTTATACTTCAACTATTTGCTGATTTTGAGAAAACTTGCAAGAAAAGGATCACACCCACAGGTATTACGGAAGGAGAAAGAGGTTTTGAGCAAATGAAAGAATGTTATTTAACTGAGGTCATGCCTTTCTTTAAACTTCTAAAAGATCACTTTGAGAGTCTTAAAAAGGGGATAGAAACTGATATTAAGGGAATGGAAAAGGAATTTGATGCAATGATAGTTGAAGTTAGTGACTATGAGCGAGCACTAAAATATAATGAGATTGAGAGGAAGAACTTGCATACACTAAATGAGAACCTGATCTCTGAATGTATTACTCAGGATGTGTTTTTCTGTAAGTTATAACTTTTCACATACACATCATAACATTAACACAAGGTAGCATATAGATGGAATTCTAGAGAGAGAAAGTTAGAGGTTTAGGGAACTTAGTGAGAGAAAGTGAAAGATATTATTATGAGCTCCAACTCTCTACCTTGGGAGGTAGAGAGTATTTATAGTCTTACATAAAACGCCACACATCGGGCTGTGGATCGGCATACAAGGGGTAAAGACCCGTCCGTCCTCCACGGTGTTACTTAACTAAATACTACTTAACTTAAAATAACTATGACTACGAGCTTTCTAACGATTACATATACTTGAGGTGACCGACTCTTTAATACCTGGAATTTCTAATTCCTAACAATCTCCCCCTAAGGGAGGTCACCTCAATCATGCACTAAAATTACATTGAATACAAACAGATATGACATTAACAATTGTTCTTGCATTCTTGATGTAGTCCTTTGTTCCTAAGCTCGTAGTCATTGATTCTTCACATTGCATGTTTGGTTACTTCAAGTGGAGGTCTTTACTGATCCACGGATAATAATTTTGAGCCATCATTTGAGATCATCACCATAAAAAATCTCTGTGGCATCCTTTGTGGTGTTGGTATTATGTGATGTTGTGACTTTAGGACCGACATGCTCACATTCGGATCATGATATATTCTCATCGAGTAGCGGAAGCATTTGTTGATTCATGATATTGGCAGAGCGAAGCATGGAGTAAAATATCGAGTCATTGATGCACTTATCATGATTTCTTTTGAGATGAATGTGTTAGGTGAGCATGCGGCTATGGATTGACCGCTTCATTCGATCACCGCAAACGTCGGGTGTACCTGCATAAGACAGTTAGCAATAAAGCGCACGAAAGTGTCTTTGATCACTTTCGATGAATTGAGGTACACGCCCACGGTTCCCGTTGATCAAGTACAAGTACTGCCTGTGATCGTATAATTCGAAGAATTTCCTTGACAGGGTTTCACAGCTCTAGTGTTCTCAAACCGAACGTCTCAAAGAAGACAACACGGAGTGAGTGAACCAGTAATTTTCGTCCAATCGATTGATGAAAAGATAATTGAAAAACAATCGTGTATTGCTCAATAGAAATTGTTTTTGCAATATAACGAAGGTTTTAATGAAAATCAATTATCAATCATAAAACACCTTTTGATTTGAAAATTAGTACACGGTCGACGTGCTAATGAAAAGAGTTTTAAAGCACAAAGACCGGTTTTCAAAGGTATCCGTCAATCCATAACCTGAACCAGGATTGATTCAAAAGATTGAATCGCCCCATTGTTTCTGTTCAGTTGTCACATGGTTGATCTGTATAATAGATCTCACATGCCACCTACCAGGAGCTTGTTAGATGTTGGCTCCAGAAGGCTTTCCATCTTCATTGTGAGTATGTTTACATATCACTCAGATGTTCTGGCAATACCACAAGGATAATGCGTAGGACTCAAGATATAATCTCTTTCCACATTGTGTGAAACAGAGAGTCTTCATTGAAAGTGTCCTAATGAGATTTATTGATGATCTCGTGGCTCTAGACTCAATTTGTGCATATTTGGATCCTATATCGGAGACTAGGGAGAGGGTCTCCTCCTTCAATATCAACAATCTCTAAGAGAAAGTCGATAGATAATGTCGGTTCCCGTGAGAATGAAACAAGTCCTTTTAAGAGGAACTTGAGTGGTTTGGGAAGTTGAAGTGCAAGGCCACTGGGTCCATGACGTCTTGTCTTCAATACCGATGTTACCATCAGTAGCATATGAATTGAACCGGTTTCTGCCCTAAGGTTGAATAAATGGAGGGCTATTTGTTTTCACCCTTTTCTCATTCAATTCTTTTTAATTCTTCAACCCCTTCAGCTTACCGAGACTTCATAGCTAGAACCTTGTTGGGTTTATTCCATTAGACTAGCTCATCTTAGTCCGCACTCTACCCATATCTCATTTTTCTCCTTTTATCATCATACCTAAGAACTCTACACTAACTAGTGGATTGTCCCTGGGTAGATCCCTCCGGTTCTGGCGGATCATGGGAACCAATACCTAACCTTATCATCCTTATATCACCATACATAAAGTAAAGTTGGTCGGTCTATTTGGTATTGTTCATCCGCCATTGGAACCAATTGAAAACCATTTGAAAATCAATTCAGATACTTGTGATATATTATCAAAGCATTTTGTACCTGAATTGTTTTTGATATTTTAGAACGAGAACTCCCCCTCAACATGTGCATCAAGTATTTGAAAATGTTTTGCACACGGAGGCAAGAGAAAGAATTAACTTCTTTGATTACCATTTTCTAAAAGATATCAACATCACTTCCCTAATCGAATCAAGTAGATAAAGCATTTTGGGGAAGGATGAGGTTTTCATGATTTTGCTCCCCTCAATATGTGCCTCGAGATTTGAAAAGAGTTTTGCACATACTAGAGGGAACCTGCACATTGAGATAAGTGATCACGTTTCAAATCATTGTGGTTTAATATAGATGCTCCCCTCAATGTGTGCATGGAAAATTTGAAATCGTTTGTCACTTACGGGAGGCAAACATGCTAATCACTTAAGAAACCATTTATCGAATTATCAGTTTAAATCCTATTTAAATCACAACTTCTCCCCGATCACAATTATTTAAACATTTGAGATTTGTGATCTCTGTAGATTTAAATTGATTTTGAAAGCTTTTAAGGAGAATTGTGACTTGATTATGAAAGCGTTTTAACTGATAAGGATCTGATATTGAGATTTTAAACTCCATTGGTTAAACATGCATGTACATCTTTTGAAAACAATTTAATGCCAAATAACATGGCTCTGTTCTTTCTTTTAAAACCGGGTTATTGCCTGAAAATGACAATAAACCATTTTCTCTTTCTCCCAAAAATATTTTTGATTTTTTGATTTTTTTTTAAATTCGAACAACATCTAAAGTCCCGTGTCATTCTTTGAATGACAGCACAAAGACCGTAGATATTATCGAATCGAGAAAAACATGACAAAATGACAATATTTTTTTGAAGATTTTTCGAATTTTTCAAATTTTTATGGATTTTGAAAGTTTTATATTTTTCTATTTTGTTTTTCGAATAAATATTTACAAGAGATAGATGAAGATAGACCTTTACTCCTCGTCTTCCTCCTGAAGACGTTTGAGAGTTTCTGGTTGAAGGCTTTTCAAGCCAAGACGTGGAAGAATAAACTCAAAACGTTCTCTTGGAAGAGCTTTGGTGAAGATGTCCGCTAACTGATATTCAGACCTCACAAAATATAGTTCCACCACACCTTTTTCCACTTGTTCCTGATGAAATGATGTCGAATGTCGATATGCTTTGCTCTTGAGTGTTGAACGTTGTTGCATGAGAGAGCAATAGCACTTTTATTATCACAGTAGAGAGGGATTTTGTTGAATTCAAAGCCATAGTCAGATAATTGAGATCTCATCCATAAGATTTGAGCACAACAAGATGACATGGCTATGTATTCAGCCTCTGTAGAGGAAATAGAAGTACTCATTTGCTTCTTTGAAGACCAGCTCACAAGCTTATCACCCAAAAACTGAGCACCTCCAGATGTACTTCGACGTGTATCTTGACAACCTGCATGATCAGCATCTGCATAGGCCGTTAGTGACATACCGGTGTCCTTCGGGTACCATAGTCCCATATTGATGGTTCCTTGAGATACCGAAAGACCCGTTTAACCGCTTCAAGGTGCTTTTTAGTAGGCTTAGCCGGGTATCTAGCACACATGCAAACAGCGAACAAGATGTCTGGTCTACTAGCCGTGAGGTACATCAGGGATCCAATCATACTACGATATTTCGTTTGGTCAATCATGATCCCTGAGTGGTCCTCATCTAGTTTGGTTCGATCAATCATGGGGTGTCAACAGGGTCACTTGAATCAAATCCAAATTTCTTTAAAATCTCTGTTGCATATTTAGATTGATTTATGAAAATGCCTCCGGAACTTTGTGAAATTTGTAATCCCAAGAAAAATGACATTTGTCCCATCATTGACATTTGAAACTTTGAACTCATTTCATTAGAAAACGATCACATTCCATTGGGTCAGTCGAGGCAAAAATAATATCATCAACATAAATTTGAACATGAGTTAAATGTTTGCCTGACTTCCTGGTGAACAATGTAGGATCAACTGCTCCTTTACTGAATCCGGTTGATAGAAGAAACTTTGACAGTGTATCATACCATGCCCTTGGAGCTTGCTTTAAACCGTAAAGAGCCTTCTTCAGACGATAAACGTGAGTAGGATGCTCTTGATTCACAAATCCTTCAGGTTGACTGACGTAGACGACTTCTTTAAGATCTCCGTTCAGAAATGCCGTCTTCACATCCATCGATAAACTACCATGTTCTTACTAGCAGCGTTAGCCAGAAAGATTCTGATTGCCTCGATTCGAGCAACAGGAGCAAAAGATTCTTCAAAGTCTATACCCTCCTCTTGACGATATCCTTTAGCAACTAAACGAGCCTTGTTCTTCAACACATCACCATGCTCATCAAGTTTTACTTTGAAGATCCATTTGAGAGCTATAATCATAGCACAGTCTGGAGCAGGTACTAACTCCCATACATCAAGTCGATCAAACTCATGAATTTCATCTTGCATGGCATTGAACCAGCTGTCTTCATTCATGGCGGTTTTAACATCTTTTGGTTCGATCTTAGAAAGTACGGAGTTGAAGAAACACCATAAGGCATCGGTTGCAAGTTGTTTCCGGGTTGATACAGGACGAGAGGGATTTCCAATGATGTTGTCTAATGGATGATCGTGAGTCCATTTTCTAAGGTGTTCATGTGGCAGTTGTTGAGGAACTGAGGTAGCAGAGTCGATGTCTCCTGAAGAAGATGGTTCTGATGATGATTCAGGAGTAGCAAATATGTTTTCAAATGGAGCATCCTCAGGAGTAGCAAAGGGATTAACTTCATCATTGATGCGAGAAACATTTCCATGATGTACATTTGAAGAATGATGATTTTTTGATGAGACTGAAGGATTGACTTCATTCACAGGAATATGAGCATCCTCTGTTGCAGGAATCATTACCTCATTAGTATTTGAATCATACAGTTCATCAAACATAGGATCAAACAATTTCTTTACATCATCTTCAGATGGAGGTACATATGGAGTTTCTTGAGTAGAGTTTGGAACAAGAGATGAACCAATGGGACTGTCTTGAAGTGCGGGTCCAGAACTGGATTGTCCAGGAGCCATTTGACCGGTCAGCTCATCAAACGTAACGTGAATGGTTTCCATGATATTTCGGGTTCTTTTGTTGTAGATTCGGTATCCCTTTTTGTTTGGTGCGTATCCTACAAATACTCCAATGTCAGCTTTAGCCCTAAGTTTCCCTAAGTCTTGACCCTCATTAGTTGGATAGCACAATGCACCAAACACACGAAGGAAAGAGAGATTAGGTTTTCTGTTGTGGACAAGTTCATATGGAGTTTTTCCATGTACGGTGTGGATTAGGGAACGATTTTGTGTATAGCATGCAGTGGCGATTGCTTCAGCCCAGAGAAACATTGGAACCTTTGAGTAAATCAACATTGTTCTAGCGGCTTCAACCAGAGTCCGATTTCGTCTTTCAACTACACCGTTCTGTTGAGGAGTTCGTGAAACACTTCTTTGATGACTGATTCCAACGCTTTCATAGAATTCATTAAGTTGTTTGTTGACAAACTCAGTTCCATTGTCTGTTCGACAATTCGACGGTTTTGTTAAGACGAACCTGCAGCTGTTTGATGAGTTTGATGATGATATCGGGAGTTTCATCCTTTGTCCTTAAGAACTTGACCCAGGTGAATCTAGAGTAATCATCAACCACAACTAACACATATTTCTTCCCAAAGATATTCTGTACCCTCATTGGTCCACATAAATCCATATGAATCATATGAAGAACTTCTGTGACAGAGTTAGTAGGTTTGGGTTTATGGGCATATTTCTTGCTTTTTCCCAATTGACATGCTGAACAAAGATGATCCTTTTCATACTTTAGTCTAGGTAAACCTACAACTAAGTCCTTTCTAGAAAGATCGTTGATGGTGCCGAAGTTCAAGTGATTGAGACGACGGTGCCATAACCATGACTTTGTTTTTGAAGCCTTTGATAACAAGCAGATTGGAGAAGCCCTCATCATGTCATCGATAGAGATGGTGTAAAGGTTTGACCCACGAGTTCCTTTTAACAGTTCCTTACCATTAAGATCTCTAACAAAGCAGGTATGTTTTCTGAAGGCAACTTCTAGATCGGAGTCACAGAATTGACCAACAGAGAACAGATTATGACCCAACCCTTCAACATAGTAGACTCTCGAGATGACACTATCACCAACAACATAATCTCCATAACCCATAATAGCACCGAAATGATCATTACCAAATCTAACAGTCCCGATGAACTTGCTCACGAAGTTCATGAGCCGCGACCGGTCTCCAGTCATATGCTTGGAACAGCCTGAGTCCAGGTACCACGGAACGATTTGAACGATCTGCAGTTGAACACAGATAAAAATGGATAACTGGATAATTGGGATCCCCATGCAAGAATGGGTTCCATTTGGTTAGTAACATTGTTTGGAACACCCACATCAGAAATAGAAACATCCATATCAGAAGTAGAAGCAATGGAATCATTGGGAATAGATGCAATGCTAGGTGTCAACATTTGCCCTATTCAAAGTATGTTTACTTCTTAAGGGAATAGTTCTACAAGTAGGCATCCATTTTCTAGTGGGCATTGTAGTGTGAGAACAAACGATTATTCTTATGGCTAAACGGTATCCAATAATAACCTATCTTTATAAAAGTTCTTCCTGTGGGTTTCCACTGTTTTCTAACAGTTTCTTTCGTTTTGCCTTTTTGCCTTCTTTGCACGAATATTAGCATTAACAATTTTAACTGGGCATTTGACATCATTAGACAAAGCATTCACACCACATTCATGATTAGAAACAGAATTCAAGCAGACATCATTACAAGGTTTGCAAATAGTATCAGAATTCGAATTAATTACAATACGCCTAAGGCTAATACTAGAATCAACACGATTCGTTTTATTCAACTCAAGCTTAAAGTTCCTAGATTGGTCTTCTACTCTCTTCCAATGCACATTCTTAGCTTGCAAGGTCCTATCATTCCTTGTATTGTCTTGAGACTTTGACCTGCTCGCTTTAAAGTCACTGATTACTCCTGTAGAGGGAATGGGAACATTAGTTGGTTGATCTAATTTTTGCATTCCTGAACTTGATGTGCAAGGATCTGAAGTACTAGAAGGCACATTAGTGCATACTTTCTAAAACTAGAGGCTGTGATTTGAGCTAATTGCAGGCACACTAAAGTTCACTTTCTTAGCACTAACATATCTGGAATCTGAACTACTTGAAGGCACATTAGTGTTTCCTTTCAAAACATGGGCATAGAACATTTCCTGCTTGGCACTAGGCATAGAACATGGCATCACAGCTTTGCCTTTTTCACCTAAGGTTAAGGATTTTGGGCATGTGGCAATTACACATTCTAGCAGCTCTTGAGATCGTTTGGCCTGGAGGCAAGCAAACCTAATTTCACTATCAAGAGGTTTGTTAATGAAATCCTCTTCGACAATCTCACGGAGACATTCTAGACTATCCTTAAGGTGAGAACAGTATTCATGAAAAGCATGTTCATTATTCCTAAGATGAGGAGGAATATATTTAACTGATCAAAGCATATTTATTATAAGGGTGACTTTGAGACAACATTCTTATTGAAAACAAGTGGCATTTTCCCATTTCCCTGACTTCTCAGATTCTCAATTTCCTTTTGTAAAGACGCTTATTTTTCGTTGTTTTGGCCACGGGTGACTTTCATTGAATCATATAACTCTTTAAAATGTCGTTTAACTTTTTCATTTTCTTCTAGAAAACTCTCGTTTTCCTTTTGTAAGGCATCAACTAAGTTTTGAAGATGAAAAGTTTGAGAATTCTGAGAATCTAAAGGAGGAGGCATTTGGGAGCCTGTCATATTGTTCGTTTGACCCTTTAATTGAGAGATTTGGGCTTTCAACTTTCTGATCGTGTTGCACTGAGCTTGAATCTGTTCATCACGTTTGTTAATTTGAAAAACGGCATCAAACTCTGGAGCATCTGACGATGTCTTGATATTTGAAGTTTTAACATTTTCTTTAAGATGTTGATATTTTAGTTGTAAATTAAAATGCTCAACTTCTAGTTTAGAAAAATGTTTAACCAAATTGTCGTGATCATCCAGTTCAATTTTCTCGTTTAGTTTAGAATTAGTTTTTCAAGCTCAATGACACGATCATGGGAGACTTTCAGGGCAACAGATAGTTCATGAAATTTGGAAGCATTAATAGAGCAATTTGAAGCAGGGAAAAAAATATCTTGAGCAACACATTCAGTAATAAGAGTCTCATTTAAGGTATGCAAGTTCTTCCTCTCAATCTCATTATATTTTAGTGCACGCTCATAATCACTAACTTCAACTACCATTGCATCAAATTCCTTTTCCATTCCTTTAATATCTGATTTTATCCCCTTTTTAAGACTCTCAAAGTGATCTTTCATAAGTTTAAAGAAAGGCATGACCTCAGTTAAATAACATTCTTTCATTTGCTCAAAACCCCTTTCTCCTTCAGTTATACCAGTGGGTGTGATCCTTTTCTTACAAGTTTTCTCAAAATCAACAAATAGTTGAAGAATAACATATTGACTAATTAAGGTCTTGCTTTTAGTGGCAATAGTTCTAGGAACTAGATGCATTGGTGTATTAGGAGGATACTCACGCTTTAGGCATTTTCCTACAAGGGGGTTCTGTTTCAACAATATTTTCAGCTTTTGCTTTTCTAAGTCCATATCCTTTTTCCAGAACACTTGTTCGGGAGTCAGCAATGTTTGAGGCTTAAACATGTTCAAGGAAATCCAGTTTTCCTTCTTGTAGTCATGGGGAGTGATAATAATCTTTTCTCTTTGCATTTCGGGTCATCTAGATTTTTGTTCATCCTTTCCCTAGTGACTTCATCTGATTTCTTATCTTCCTCAGTGCACTCAACGCAACTAGGTTTCTGCTAGGCTTAAGGATTTCATTACTATCATAAAGCACCTTATGAGCATTTCTAGCCTTTTTAATTACCTCTGGATTCGGTTCCTCAACAAGGGGAATGCTATGCTTATCGCTTAAGACTCGATGTTTAGTGACCATGTGAGCAGTCTGAATGGTGTTTCCTTGTATGTACAACTTGTTCTCAAGTTTGTTTTTCAAAGTTTTCAGATTAGAAAAATCTCTCAAGAGTTTTGATTCCTTTGCATTAAATTCTTGCTTAAGCATTTTCACATTTTCTTGAAGTTCTTGTTTTTGTTTAGATGTTTTAGAAAGTTTTTCTTGCAAGGAATTTAATTCTTGTTTCAATACTTCTTCTCTAAACTTACTTTTTCTAATTACTGTACTTACTTGGTTATCCATTTCCTGCTCACGAGTGGTCAACTCAAACTTAGCACGTTGTTCATAAATAGCAACACGTTCTTTATAGGCATTTAGTTCAGAAATAATGGAATCATCAGGGGCACATGCAGTGTATTCATCAAAAACATAGTCATTGTTGACTGCAGAAGATGCATCACTTGGTACAACTTCACTTTCACTTTGTTTCACATATTGATCATATGGGACAATATTGATATTACCCATATTTTCAATATTTGATTCAATAGTTTCAGTTGATTGTACTTTGTCATGCATCTGGTGCACATCAGCATCATCGTATAGTTTTAATACCTCTGAGATGAGCTTGTCATGGGATGGCCCAGCTAGTGATGAAGAAGAGACCTTGGGAGAAACCATTGGAGAAATGCTAGCCATAAAATTGTGTGTGCCGTAGGTCCATCATCCACATCAGAGTCGTATGCATCACAGTCACCGACTTGAAAGGCATTCTGATGATTGTGACCTATCTCCTGAATAGGCTGCTCATCCACATCTGCATCATAGGTCTTGGCATTGCCCTCAGAAGAAACAACAATTCCTCTTCATTCAGAGTAGCACCATTGTCCTGAGCTTGAGCCAGCAGCATCTTATCTCTCTGAAGTAATCAAGCATTCTCGTGGGCGCTTTGGAGATGTACAGTTCCTTGCAATGTGTCCCTCTCCACCACAGCTATAACATTTGATGAGCTTAGTTTGACCTTGGTTACCATTCCTTCCTCGATTCTGGTTTCCAACATAACCTCTCCCAGCTCCACCTCGTCCCCGATCATACTGTCTTTCCTGAACTGGTTGCACCACGATCCTTCCATCTTTAATAGTGGCTTGATTGTGTGGGTTAGATGCGGTTCTGAGGTTGTTGTTGGTTTGTGGGAGAGTATTCATGTTTTGACTGATGAGAAGAGCTAGTTGATTAATGAAGCTACCCACGTGAGTATCAGCATCAACTTGTTTGTACATAGGATCAGGAATGAGTTTGTGATTACCATTACCCAAGGGTATGACTTGTGATGCTTTGGTTGTGATTCCGATGTTTGAGTAGAAAGCTGTAGAGTCATTAGACGAGCTTGTCTCTCCCTGGTTGGTTTTGAACTGATTGAGAATTAATTTTTCAAACATAGCATGTCTCTCATTCTGAAGGAGGAAGGCATAGAGTTGCTCATAGTTTGTATTCTTCAATCCTTTAGTGAGCTTCACAGTGGTAACAAACTTGTGCCATTCGGGATTCATGTTGTTCACAAATTTTGAGTTCAACTGAATGTTAGGCATAGTCATTCTGATGTTCCTCATGTCATTAACTAACTTATGAAATCTCACATAGTACTCATAGACACTCTCATCCGGTTTCATCTTGAAATGCTCAAATTCGTCATAGAGTTGGGATTCTCTGTCTTCCATAGTTAATTCGAACCTCGAGAGAAGCATCTTAACATTGTCCCAAACTGCCTTAGCATCTGTGTTATGATTGATCAACTTGTAGATGTCTTTAGGAAGACCTTGAAGAACAATGTTTGAAGCCCTGATATCTGCATCAAATCTCTTTTATCCTTATCATCAAGCTCATCATACATCTTAGGTCTGTCCATTCCGTAAACAGTAGTACCATCTGCATTAGTATCAAGTATGTCTCTAGTCGTCTCAACTCGATATGGTCCTTCATCAATGGATTTGAGAATGTTGACACCATTTTCCTTTCCAAGGCAATACAGTCTAATTCGTTGAGCCCAAGAGTCGTAGTCAGTTCTGTCAAGCATGGGTGGACGAGTATCTGAACCACCTGCTTGAACATCCTCGGCAACAGTGGAGATGACAGTGGGAACGTTGGTAGACATGTTAACAGATTATACGGGATTTTATAACTCTATGATTAAACCGAAATAGGATTCTTTCACGGGACTTTACTGAATCAAGAGAAAACCGTAAACAATCACTCAAGACTCTAGAAGATAAAATACTAAATCGCTAGAAGATAATGCACTAAGTCGCTAGAAATTAATGCACTAAGTCGCTAACCTAAGTCTAACCCTAATTCGCTACACCACTTAGTCGCTAGAGTCCCAAGTCGCTAACAGAAAAGCAAGTCGCTAAGTAGTAACTCGCTACAGCCCAAGTCGCTAACCAAATTTTGGCAGCAATTCGCTACACAAGTCGCTAGAGACACAAGTCGCTAAAGAGCAACTCGCTACTGACCAAGTCGCTACCACAAGTCGCTACCCGTAGTGGAGAATCCACTACTTGTACTTTAACTCGCTAGATCTAACTCGCTAGCTTCAACACTGTAAGTCGCTACAAAAATGTGAAGCAAGTCGCTACCAAGAAACTATTCCGTGAGCTAAGTCGCTAGCTTGAAAAACCATATAAACCTCACTTTTCAATCCAAAACAACCCAACCAAGATGATTCAAGCTTACCAAATGAAAACCTAAACACTTTTGATGATTCTAAACATAAAAGTACCAACCAAATTCAAACTTTAACACAAGAAATCAATCAAATGATGCCAAAACCACTAAACTTTTTCAAACTCAAAAACCACCTAAAAACCACTAGAAATCCAAAGATGTGCAAGATATGATCTAACCATGGCTCTTGATACCAATTGTAAGATATAACTTTTCACATACACATCATAACATTAACACAAGGTAGCATATAGATGGAATTCTAGAGAGAGAAAGTTAGAGGTTTAGGGAACTTAGTGAGAGAAAGTGAAAGATATTATTATGAGCTCCAACTCTCTACCTTGGGAGGTAGAGAGTATTTATAGTCTTACATAAAACGCCACACATCGGGCTGTGGATCAGGCATACAGTGGGTAAAGACCCGTCCGTCCTCCACGGTGTTACTTAACTAAATACTACTTAACTTAAAATAACTACGACTACGAGCTTTCTAACGATTACATATACTTGAGGTGACCGACTCTTTAATACCTGGAATTTCTAATTCCTAACAGGTTCTCCTACGTGACTTCATCACCGTCACCTTCTTCCTCATGACGGTCTCTATTGGGGGATTCCATGTTGTAAAAGTGCCATATGATGCACCTTTCTAAGAGGTCGTCCTTTCCCCAATCGGTTCTATATTTCGGTCCTAAGTTCAAGCAATTCTTGTAGAATCCGAAAATCTTGGCCATAACATAATCTACTCATTTTTTCTTATCCACATCATTCCTATAATAGACCGATAGTTTAAGTTCCTTTTCATCATTGGAGAGTGATGAAAACTTCTCAATCTTAAACGGCATTTGGTAAGCTACATCATCGGTCTCATCCTTGAATCGCACTATTCCTAAGGAGGGATCATAAGTCATCCTGGTGTTTTCTATGAAAGGTTTTCCTAGAATAACGTGGGACAAGCTAGGATCTATGGCCGTGCTAATATCATCCACAATTATGAAGTCCGTAGGAAACGTGAAACTACCTACATAAACGGGCAATCCCTTAATTCTACCAAGAAAATTACACCTAACCCTAGGATTATCAGGGTCTTGCCTAGTTGGGATAGGCTTCTTCATTACCCAATTATAGTAGGTGCTAGTCATTATGTTTATTGGTGATTTGCGGTCAATGTAGGCCTTTGCCATGAAAAGGTGTCCTATGCAACATGGTATATTAAGATTCCAAGGGTTCCCAAACTTGATCCTAGGGCTTTTCCTAACATATATGTGACGGAGGTCACGCACTAAGTGAGGGTGGCGAGATAGCTCTTCTTCCGTAGGAAATTTATTGAAATATTCATTGTCTACTTCATCTACTTCCTCGGTTGTTTCATTATCCTCAAGTATAGTTTCATGGTCCGCTTCGTCATTTGTTCTATTAGGCTTCACTAACGTGATGGTATTGACGAATTGGATGTGTTTAGCTAACTTACTTGGGTCCTTAATCTCTATACCGGAAGTTTCGGGAGTTGAGATAGCATTAACCTTCCTATCACTATTGGTCATGGCTTTCAAAAGGTTATCTATCTTCCTATCCATCTCGGCTTGTTGTTGGTTAAAATGGTCTGAGAGCTTAGCTATTTGAGCTTTTTGGGATGCGACTAGGTGTTGCAACATCCCCTCAATGTTTTGTTGGTTAGGGCCATGAGATGGGGGCCATGAGAAATCAGTGGAAGTGAATTCTTTGGTTTGTCCCCAATAAAAGTCGGGCTTGCCCTTCCATGCTTCTCGGGCGTCATTGAAAGTCCTAGGTATGGGTGTTGTAGGGAATCTTCCTCCCATTCCATTAATACGCGAGGATGCGTAGTCAACGGAAGCTTGTTCTGGGAATTTGGTGCAAGTGCGCATGTTACTACATGGCTCACACGAGGAAGAAACTTTGTTCACATGGCGTGAAGACTTAGGATTTTCGTAGGAACTCATTAGGAATTTAACTTAATCTTCAAGTTCGAGCATCCTACGGTCGGAAGATTGTGAGTCCATTGGAGGCAAGGAGATTGCCTTAACGGTTTTGGGCAACTCACGGGGGTCATTCCAACTTTCGTTGTCATAGAGAGCAAGGTCCTCTATTATACCCCACAATTCTTTTGCGGTGAGATCACTAAGTTTTCCACCGGCCGCTTGGTCAATGGATCGCTTGGTGGGGAAGTTGACATGATCATAGAAAAGTTAGACTTGGAGCCAAAGATCAATGCCGTGATGAGGGACTTTATGAAGTAAGTCCTTGAATCGAGTCCATGCTTCATAGAGAGATTCACCTTGACGTTGTTGGAACATCAAGATGTCATTCCTAAGCTTAGTGGTTCTCCCCGGTGGGAAAAATTGAGCAAGGAAGCGAGAGGTGAGATCATCCCAACTTGAGATGGAGCCGGAGGGAAGTCGCTCAAGCCAATTACTAGCTTGGTCCCATAGAGAGAATTGGAAGGGACGCAGGCGCGTGGTCTCCCGAGTAGTAGCATCAAGGTCGATGGAATAGAAAATTTTAAGGAAATCCTTAAGATTCTGAATAGGATCTTCGGAACGAAGTCCATGGAATGCACATCCGTTTTGCACCAACCGGATGGTGTCGGATCGCAGGGCCGTAGTTTGGGCTTGGTCGGGAAGCTCAATGGTGTTTCTAAAGCCTAGGTGGCTTGGTCTCGAGTATTCACCAAGAGTACGGCCTCTTGGCGGGGTGGTAGGTTGATGAATGGTGGTTGGTTATCACCTTCCATGATGAAAAAGTGATGGGGTTACGAACAAAGGTCACGAAGAAGGGGGATAGACTACGAGAAAGCTAAAAAATGAGAAAAAATTTACTTGATAGGAATCAAGAAAAGAAACCTAAATGAGGTGGACCACTAACTAGCTATTTTATTCTCCGGCAACGGCGCCAAAAACTTGATAACGTTACACGCGTCGTTCGGGGTCAAAGGAACTTCCTTTTCTTCGAGCAAGTTTTATAACACCCTAGGCAGTGAACCTAATCGTTGTAGTGTAGTATTAGGGTAAGCCACGGGTATTGATATCGTTCTCTAGGGGAATAGGAATGCTAGTGAGAAGTTACTACGCTAAGGTTGGGGTTGAGGAAGATTATTTTTTATCTTTTTATGTTTTTAGGAAATGGAAAGGTACGAATCTCGGGGTTTGAATTTGGGGGTTGGTATTTCTACCGATTACTCTACTATTCTAATTATCTAATCTAAGGTGTGGATAGTCTATGTCTAATTATTGTGTGCTCGTATGATGGTTTAAAGATGTGTTTACTTAGGTTTTATTACTCCTTAATTATATCCTATTGATAGTTGAATTGTCACGTCCTTATTCTTAATCGCGTTGTGTGTCTAAGGTCATAGGGTATGCGTTTATCCCTAACTCTTTGAAACTATCAAAGGGTCTCGTCTAAAAAATCTCTAGGATTTATAGACTCTAACTCTAAGGCACTCTTTGGATGGGTTAGCCTACAACTACTCTAGGTGTTATAGTCTAAGGTTCGCAAAGATTAATCAAGCATTAACTACACAACGAATGACCTATCGCATTACTAGATCATTAACAATTAAGATAAGAGACAACCAATCAATATTCAATAATTAAGTTTCATATTCCCTAAGCAAACACACAAGTAAATTAGCCGGACATGGAGAACATGCAAGCATACACACAAATAATTGAAGACATAATTGAATTAATGAAGTAAAACACTTATCTTGGTGTAAGATAGGGTTTGGAACCCTAAAATACTATACAAGACAGCCTTGGTTCGGTTTAGGTTTTTACTCCAAAAGACTACACAATAAAACTGAAAAATTCGGATTCTATATATAAGATTACATTCGCGACGGTGTCACCTTATGATTTGTGACGTCGTCGGGTCGCCGTCATTAGGGTTTCGTCTTGGCCACGTTAGTCTTGCGACGGCGTCACCTTGTGCTTGTGACGCCGTCCCCTTTAGTCTCTGACGCCGTATGGATCAAATCTAGGCCGTCTGAGTTGAGACGACCTACTCTTTTAAAGCCTGACGTCGTCCCCTTGTATTTCAGTAGCTTGAGTGTCTCGATTCTTGACTTTGGCCATTTTCTTCGTATATCCGCGCCTTTTCGTCCAAATAAGTGCCATTCCAGCAATTTGCCTTCAAGAGACCTAAAAAGTGAAAAGGAACGATATTAAGTAATAACGGATACAAAAGTGTTCAAATAAGGGCTTAAACGACCCCTCAAAAAGGTACATTTTAAAACCTTATCACATTAACTAAAACTAAAGCATAGACTATAATCATGTTGTCAGCGTCATTTGGTGAAGACACTTGTTTAGAAATGGAGTTGAAGGCCACATTGCACATTTCAAACAATAATGGGAAGACCACACCAAAAAAGTCTGGATTTTTTAAGGCTTTTAGTACCTATTACATGTCAGCCAAGTCACTTCAGAAATCATTGCTTGAAAATATGAGTATATCAGAAGGTGCTCAAAAAGAAATTTGTGATCACAAATACAAACTCTAATAATAGACCCATCCACCAACAAAGAACTCAGAAAAACAACTCTCATAGAGGGAGAAGACGCCAAAGTGAGAGGAAAATAGCAGTGAAGAAGCATTGTGATACTATAATAGGAAAGAAACAAACAATTCCATCTAAAAACTTCAGCATTTAGCAGTTGAAGATTCTTGTATTACTACCAAAGTACATTCCAAAATCTTACCCCCACAATGAGCCCAACTCACCACTCAAGAAGCATCCAATTGGATATCACAAAATCGCAAGCAGTGTTTCCTCATTTTGTGCAAAATCAATAATCTGAACTCTCCATCCTAATCATTTGATTTTTTTATGTTTATTGGACTTATAGGATGTCTTCGTTTTATTTTTTATTTTTTTTAAAATATAAAAAATAATAATAAAAAGGAAAAAAGCTATAAATTCATAACGTACTTTACAAAAAAACTTATTATGCTCTATCTACTTCATTTATTGTCATAATACATAACCGTTTTCATTTTATTCGGTTATTTTATGTCCATTTTTATCCGTTTTCGTAATTTTTTGTCTGTTTTTATCCGTTTTCGTAAATCATCCATTTTTATCCGTTTTCATTTTAATATGTCCGGATAAAAACAGATAAAAACGGATAAAAACCGTTTTGACGTGGATAATAAAAACAATTTTTATCAGGACAAATTAAAATGAAAATGGATAAAAATGGACGATTTACGAAAACGGATAAAAACAGACAGAAAATAACTGAATAAAATGAAAACGGTTATGTATTATGACAATAAGTGAAGTAGATATAGCATAATAAGTTTTTTTTGTAAAGTACGTTATGAATTTATAGTTTTTTTCCTAATAAAAATTGCTTCAATGCTAGGGTTTATGGGTTTATGATATAATGAAATAGATATACTTTCCCATTGTGGATTGCTCTAAGGGCTATATGGTGATAGTTATTTTAATGCACATATACATATTCATACATAGAGCATACAATTTAGAGAAATGTTTTCTCTTACCTTATCTAGACAGAGAAAGCCTGCATCACGGAACTTCTTGGCTTTCTTACTACATACTGACATTACAACACTCAAAATGGAATTTTCAAAGGATGGATCAGCAGCAGAAATTGCTATAAGACATGACGTACAAAGAGAATACAATGCTTCCAATAGATCCTCCTTTCCCTGTCAGATTTAACCATTGATTGGTATATCACAATAAGTAACTTCTCATAGACTCGTAAAGAGTGGCATGATTTTACAGGTTAACTTCGTAAGAAACAAACATTTTGGTAGCTACCATAAATACCAGGAGCTAACAAGACTTGATAGTCAACTATGACCTACTGATGTTCCAAGTAAAATAACCAGATGGGTTGAACCCTCTTAGGGGATTAGAAAGAAAAAAAAAAGAATTTCAAAAATACATCTATGAGGTTTTCATGTTATCTATTGCATCCATGCAACCTACCAAAACCGAGTGGAGGCCATAATTGCTATTTGCACATATATCTGGAGCATCTAGATGCAGCCAAGATTTAGAGTAACCAAATAACCCGTAAGATCAGTTGTAGATTCTTTTTTATTGATAATTACATTTTACATGTGAGTAAAACAAAATGAAAAATAAGTTCAGTCATGCAGACTTTGAAAATAACAAGGAACTAGAGCTATGGATTGAGCTAGGTAGATTATTTGAACCTGATCCTCTTGACAGTCTGTGGAAATTTCATATTTCTGACAGAGCTACTACATGGAGATTATATGACACATCTGGTGTGAATCATGTATCTACAACTGATGGTATAGATGTGTTTATGCTGGTAGAACAAGAATACGCTCTCAGAGTTGGAATTTTGGTGTTTATGTTATCTGAAAAACTTACTGTGGATGAAGACTCAGAGATGGCAAGAGGACTAATAAGGAAGATCAAAAATCAGCTTGACCAAGAAATGAAGACTGCAGGAAAAAAGTAGTGTTTGAAAGAATCCCCCCTCATCAGAAGAGTTAAAGTTTAATTGAAGAAACTCAGTGATTTGCATAGAAATCATAAGTTTAGGGGAGGATTGTTGGGAATTAAACATTAGCAGTACTAATTGTGCTTGATACTGCTAAGTATACAAACAGAATAGTAAAGAATACACTAGCAGTACTAACTGCTAGTATATATAAGGTTTGTACTGCAGGATATGCACACGCTTTGTATTTTAAGAATAGATATTGTATATCTTATACGATTTTATAGTGATAGTTTTCTTGTAAAGGACTCCTTGTCCTATAAAAGAAGGTCCTAGGTTATATTGATAGATACACCAATACACAATCAACTAGAACAATCGTATTAAGAACTTCAAGGTTGTATATCCTGATACTAGCATTATTGCTTAATAATATTGTAGTGTTTTGATTATTACCTTGTCCATTGCATATTCACTGTTCTATTGATTATTCTTCTCAGTGTTATCAAGTAGATTATGCATACTTGATTAACATTAAGCTTTGTTTCATTCACAATTATTTTGGATTTGTTGGATCAGTCCTAGATAGATCTTTTGAGCAGGTTGAAATAGGTAGAATACTTATGTAATCACAAGCAAACTACAAGAGCGACTCTAATAATAAACTGATGTTTACGCGGAATATAAACAACAGAGTTAAAGAAGAATAACTAAATAACAATGATCCTCTATGGATCTATATTACTAACTATTAAAAGTGTTTTCCAAGGTCTCCATTCTTCATAGCCATGAGTTTCTTTTATACTACAAGAAAACCTAAACGGCATTTACTAGAAAACGTGTAGAGGAGATATGCATGATCACTTCCTAATATATCTCATGCATATCTCTTTCTCTAACAAACTACTAAACTTAGACGGGTTTAACTATTAATAACCCGCAGAAACAAAACTAATAGCATAAACCAATCTGCATTAACAGCAGAAACTATATAAGTACTATACCAGCACGAACTACATATCTGCCAGCAAAAACCAAAACTATTACATCAGCAGCAATGAACTATTACAATATAATAATTCCTAACAATCCTCCCCTAAACTTGAATTTGACGCGGTTAACTTCAAGTTTCTAGATAGATCTGGGCTTCTAAAGCATGAGGAATGAAACATGATCTTTACCAGCAGCAACAAACTTAAGCATCAGCAATGATAAGACACCAGCAGCAACATAAGCGGTAATCAGCAGCAGCAAGAGTAGATTTGATGAGCCTTTACCAAGTAGCTACTCACTCTTGGGCTAGCCAGTCCTTTGGTGGAATCATGCCATCACCCTGGTGAACTAGTAACCAGTCCAACTCTTTGAACGTGAATCATTGGTGAGTTGGGAAACCCTAATGATTTTAGGCAAATCATCACAGCCATCAACGGATTTGATATGTCTTTACCTGAAGCCGTTAACTTAGGACTAGCCATGGTTTTCCACTGCCTTTACCACAAGCCTTGAACTTGTGGGCTAGCCAACTCTTCATCTACACAGATATGGTGAGTTGAGCACCATACAATTTTTGGAAAATTATCAGCATTCAACGAATTTGATTTCTCTTTACCAGAGTCGTTTGCTCATGGAGTAGCCAATGTTGTGGTGTGTCAGACCATGGTACATTGAGAACCATCTGATTTTGAGTAAACATGCAACTTCCAACAGATTTGATGATCACACCAGAGCTGTACCCTTATGGTGAGTCAACTATTTCTTTTCTGTTAGACATGGTGATTTAAACACCATTTGATGTGTGGTGATTAACCAACACTCAAAACCTGAAAAGAGAGCACTCCAGAAAAAGATGTATTAGATGCAGGTTAAATTTTCTTTTAACAAAATAACAAACTGAATCTACACACAAGAAAGAAGAATAATAAAAAGAACCAAGATATACAACATACCATCAGTCATCATCAGGAACCTGAGCAGCAGCAAGTTGATGCTTAATGAACCTAACCAACTGCTCAGCAGTAATTAAGTCATTACCAACAACCATCTTTCCAATCTCCAACTTGTGCTTAAGCATCCTGTCTATAAGCCTGGCTGACAAAGGATATGGCACATCCACAAACATATATAGCACTTCTCCAGTCATAGTCTCCAATACGTGAACATTGGAAAAGGCGTATAACCTCCAACTCCTCACCTGCCAAAACTATTGGTTGGACCAAACTGAGTAACCTACTTCGCCTTCAAGAGAGTCCAACAATACCTATAAATCACCCCAAAGCATGAGACCAACCCCTGTAGCAGTGGAAGTTGCATAATGATGACCCACCATTCCATAGAGTAAGATCAAGTCTTGCCTATCCACCAAGATGCAAAGTTTCCCGAAGAAAGGTAAAGTACTTGGTGACACCATCAACCTTGTATATGGCATTGACCACTCCCAGATGTGTAGACACAACCTCCCATGCAGCAATAGCAGCCTAAAGAAGAGGGGGATCGTCATCAGGTTCACTCTCAGAATCAAACTTAAGAAAAACCTGATCATCCAAATCCTCAATTGGCATAGGAACACGCTTCTTAGCTACAAACTTCCATCGCTTCCTTGAAGAGGTAGGGGAAGAGATGTCCTGAGTAGAAATAGAAGGTATGGGAACCTCAGGTGTCTCCACAGAAGGAACAGCAGGAACAGAAAGACTAGCAGCAGCATCAGGCATAGATGGTTCCTCTGGTGTAGGAGCAGTAGAAATAGAGGATGGTACAACAGCAGGAATGGATGGTGTGTCACCAGAAGAAACAGATGGAGCCTCTTATGTGGTATGACTAGGAACATATGTTTCCGCTGATGATTTTTCAACTGTGATAGAAGCAGGATCACCCTGAGAAGAAAAGTGGCATCAGCAGGAGGTTGAGTAGACCAATCCTGTGGAGAAGAACCAGCAGCAACCTCAGCCAAGGAGTTATGAAGATCAGTAGTCTTAAGCCTTTTGGGAGAAGATTCATCTAACAGAGGCTTAGGTCCGGCCAAAGTCTTCCTAAACTGCAAGATCTGAGCTTTCTCAAGGGCCCTTTGAAGCTTCTTATATTATGCCCTTACTTGTTCATCTGGTAACCGCTTGACTTGAGTCATGGTCCACCCAGAGCCATAGAGAAAGCAACTCTAATTTTTCACAAAAGTTCGCATGTACTCCCTTTGCTAAGCTTGAGTCATGGGCATGTCCAGTTTTTCCTTAGCAAGACGTTCAGCAACAGCCTGCCTCTTCTTTTTCATCAATGCAGCCATCCGTGCAAGCCAGTTCTCCTTTGTCTCATCATCTCCTAACAGTTGCTCAGTGAGAGAAGGGTTTGTTGCAACCTGATCCATGATATTAGCCCAGTCATGATCAGTGTACACTAAAGATTCAGCATCCAATTCTTGTTGTCTTTGGCTGGTTAAGTTGATAGTCATTGGTGCCTCTTTCTTAGGTTGTATTTTCCTTGCCAATTCTGCCTCTTCCTCAGTCAGAATTCTCTTTGCCAATTTCTCTCCAAGTCTTTCATTTTCTAAATTTTTGAAAAGCCTTTCTTGATCAGAGGAAGTGTCATCATCCAGCATAGGTGCTTTGCCTTTGTTAATGGTGCCAGAAGAAGCACTTGGGGCGGCAGGAGGATCATTAGGTATAGTTGTACCAGTAGAAGCAATACTAGCAGAAGCAATACCAGCAGAAGCACTGGCAGAAGAAATGGCATCATTGCCAGTAGGAACAGAAGTGTCAGCAGGAGTATCATCACCAGGAGGAACAACATCATCACCAGGAGCAACTGGTGAGCTCCCAGCAGCAAAATCAACTAGAGGAGAATTAGCAAAAACCACACCACTACCCGCATCAATAAAGGTCTTATCAGCAGAAACTTGGGAACTGAACCTCTCAAATGCTGAGACAGCAGATAACCTCCTTAGTCGTTTCAACGGTCTGTGTCTGGTATATGACATGTAAGATATGTCTGGTACTGGAATCTCATCATTAACCACAGCCACCTTGAAAGAGAAATCAAATGCCTCCGTTGATGCAGGATCTGCATCCTCTGTATTGGCATCAGCGAGTGAGACACTTGCCAACACGTGGAGTGCATCCATGTCAATGTCATCCTTTGGTGCATCTGTGTCATCCTCTGAGTCAGAAAGCACTGCAGTTCTCTTGCGCCTCTTAAGTTTACCCTTCAAATGCTTAACTCTGGCAATCAAAGTAAGAACTGCACGACCAAGAGTTTTCCTGGTGTCCCTGAGTTTTGTCTCCAAAGCATCAACCTTCTTCATATATCTGTCAAGTAAAGAGGACATAGACGTGAGAGTAACAGAATCCTCAGATCCACCAGCAGGTTTACCCGGTGAGTGTGAAGCGTCATTGGACCTGGGAGGAGAAACATTATAAACACCACCTGAAAAGGTATCATCCTCAAAAGGCTTCCTAGTTGGACTAGGAGTAGGTTGCCTTGTAGAGGTGGCTGGGTCAGCAAATGTGGTATGTCTAGGAGGTGATGGTGGATTAGCACCAGCAGCATCAGCTGCACTAGGATCAGCAGTCTCAAGGGAAGAAGGTGGTATAAAACCAGCAGCAGCAACAGCTGCACCAGCACCAGTAGTACCAGGTGTGGGAGGTGGTATATTACCACCAACAACAACAGCTGCACCAGCACCATCATTGCCAGGTGTGGAAGATGGTAGATTACCACCAGCGGCAACAGCTGCACCAGCACCAACATTGCCATTAGACAACATAGCTAGCAACAAACGCATATGGACCCCATCAAACTTAGTTTGCATGGTGGCAAAAAATTTTGAGCTAAGCCTAACCATGGGTCTGGGTGAAGTATCAGTGGTCTGAATACCTAGTATCATTTGAAGAAACCTAGGATTCATGAGAAATTTAGTCTTTGTAGCCCTAATGTTCCCAACCATCTCCCTAAAAATATACCTAGAAAAATTTTAGGTCCTCTGTAGGATCTTACATATTATGTTGTTTGATGATTCGGGTGGTCTAGGATGGTGATATATCAAGAAAGCCATATTAGAGAGATGAAGAGAGTAGAGAGGGTGTTCTAGAGAGAGAAAGTAAAACAAAACATGAAAGGCTACTTTTCCTGTTAGCCCATAAGGATCGGACACCCATATGCCAGGACCATATAAGCCTGTTACATGAAATGCACCAAAACCAAAGCAAGCCACACCTGCAAGAAATAAATGTATTCCAAAGATCTTGGGCAAATCCAAAGAAGGTTTTCCTGTACGTTCATCACTAAAAATTTCTAAATCCCAATACACCCAATGCCAAATAGCTGCCAAAAAGCACAACCCAGAAAACACAATATGGGCTCCAGCCACACCTTCGTAACTCCAAATACCCGGATTCGTTATAGTCCCTCCCGTGATACTCCAACCGCCCCATGAATTGGTTATTCCTAAACGAGTCATGAAGGGTATAACGAACATACCCTGTCTCCACATTGGATCAAGAACAGGGTCAGAAGGATCAAAAACTGCTAATTCATATATTAGAAGCACCACCCCTTCCAAGGATGGAAGGGGTATTTATAGTTACAGACTACTCGTCCTCCTGTCGGACTGTGGATCATGTATACAATGGGTAAAGACCCGTCCTTCCTCCACGGTGTTACACTAAACTAATAATTAAGCTAATAAACAGTAAATAACGATACGTCTACGAGCTAACTTATGCTAGACTATAATTGGGGTGACCGATACTTCCTTATGGAATTTCTAATTCCTAACAATCTCCCCCTAAGGGAGGTCACCCCATGATTTACATTTTGAATCCTAACATTCTATTTTGTCTTCAGTTCTGAGCTCGTAGACTTTATTCTTCACTTTCGCAATCTTTGTGCTTTAGTAGTGATACTTCAAAGTTCGAATACTTTGTACTTTCAGTGGAGGCCTTTGAACTGATCTACGTCTTGATGATCTTTGAGCTTTCATTGAGATCATCAGCCACAGCAAATCTCTGGATCACACTTTGATATGTTGCCTTCATGTGATGTTGTGACTTTGGACAGACATGCTCACACTTTCTGGATCATGACATCTTTTCATCAGAGTATCGGAAGCTTCGTTGGTTCATGATATTTGCAACAGCGTAGCAGAAGCATAGTACGAAAATATCAGAGCCAGGTTATATAGATAAGCACTTGTAATGATTTCTTCAATTAAGTGTGAATGTTGTGAGCATGCGGTTGTGAATTGACTTCTCAATATTGATCAGCTGCAACCGTCAATAGTTCCTGCAAACAACAGTTAGCAATAAAACACACGAAAGTGTCTTTGTTCACTTTCGTTGAATACAGTTGCAAGAACTATAGTTCCCCGTTGATCAGTATAAATATTTCCTGTGATCAGGTAGAGTTCCGAAGAATCTCCTTGACAGGGTTTCGCAGCTGTTCTAGCCGTTCTCAAACCGGAGCATCCCAAAGTAGACAACACAGAGTGAGTGAACCAGCAAATTGATATTCACAGATTGATGAAAAATGATTTGCAAACAATCGCGTATTGCTTGAAGAAAGAGTTTTGCAATACGACGAAGGTTTTTAGAAGAAAAATCAAGTTTCAATCATAAATACCCTTTTAATTTTGAAAGATTAATACACAGTCAATGTGCAAGAGAAAAGATTTGTTAAGTACACCGACCGGTTTTTCAAAGTATCCGTCAATCCATTTCATGGACCAAGGTTGATTCAAGAATGAATCGCCCCATCGTTTCTATCCAGTTGTCACTAGCTTGATCTTTTAAAAAGATCTCACATGCCACCCACCAAGAGCTTGTTTGATGTTGGCTCTAGAAGGATTTCCATCTTCATCGTGAATATTTAACATATCACTCGGATGTTCTGGCAAGATCACAAGGATAATGCGTAGGACTCTCAAAATATATTCTCACTTTCCACATTGTGTGAAACAGCAAGTCTTCATGATTTTTGTGTCCTAATGAGATTTTGTGGATGATCTCTTGGCTCTAGACTCAATTGTGCACATTTGGTTTCCTATGTCGGAGACTAGGGAGAGGGTCTCCTTTTTCAATATCAACCATCTCTAAGAGAAAGCCGATAGATTATGTAGGTTCCCTGTGAGAATGAAACAAGTCCTTTTAAGAGGAACTTGAGTAGCTTGGGAAGTTTTTAGTGCACTGCGTCACTGGGTCCATGACGTCTTGTCTTCAATACCAGTGTTACCTTAGTAACCACCAGTAGCATATGTATTGAATCCGGTTTCAGCCCTAAGGTTGAATTATTGGAGGGCTATTTCTTTTCACCCTTTTCACATTCATTTCTTTTTCATTCTTCAACCCCTTCAGTGCTTACCGAAACTTCATTACTAGAACCTTGTTGGGTTTATTCCAGTTCTAGCTCTATCTCAGTCCGCACTCTTCCCATTTCTCACTTTTCTCCTTTATTCAATATACTTAAGGACTCTACACTATCTAGTGGATTGTCCTTGGGTAGATCTCTCCGGCTCTGGCTGTATCGTGGGAACTAATACCTAACCTAATCATCCTTATAAAACCATGCATAAAGTAAATTGGTCGGTCTTTTGGTATTGTTCTTTCCTTCTTGAAACCAATTGAAAAATCAATCAAAGTACTTGTGATATAATATCAAATCATTTTGTACCTTAATTGTTTTGATCATTTAGAAATGCTCCCCCTCAACATGTGCATATGATTTTGAAATTGTTTAGCACATGGAGGCAAGAGTTCTTTGAAATAATTTCTTGATCACAATTTCTGTAGAAAAAGCCTTTTGATTTTCTTGGTAAATGCTCCCCCTCAAAATGTGTGTTGGTTATTTGAAATCATTTAACACATAGAGGAAAGAGTTCTTTGAAGTACTTTCACGATCACACAGCCATTAAGAAACCATTAGAAAATCAATCAAGGTACTTTATGTTGAAACATAGAAATCTTTGTACCTTGAAAGTTTATTTTCTTTTGAAATGCTCCCCCTCAATATGTGCTTCGAGATTCGAAAGCGTTTAGCACATACGGGAGAGCAGTCTACACTTTTGAATCAAATTGATCATCATTTATCAGATTTCATAATTAAATCACAAATTCTCCCCCGATCAAAAATATCAAACACCTTGAGATTTTGGATCTCAAGTGATTTAATTAGGTTTAGAAAACATGGGAGAAAATGTGTCCTGGTTTAAATACTCATCTTGTTTTTGGATAAATGCTCCCCCTCAACATGTGCATTATGTATTAGAAATCGTTTGGTACATGGAGGCAGGAGTGCCTTTAAAGGACTAAAACAAACATCATTTAAACAGATTAGAGATTTAAATCACAATCTATCCCCCGATCAAAATTTTCAAACCATTTGAGATTTGTGATCCCAATTGATTTAAATCATTTAGAAAAGTTTTGGGAAAGACGTGGCCTGATTTAATTTTGAAAATAGCTGATAAGGATCAATTTTAGACATTAAAGATTGTTAGTGTCAGGTATGATAGTTTTAAGAGATCTTTAGGTAAAATAAAACAGTTTCGCAATCAAACAAGAACAGAAAAAATTTCATTTTGAAAGATCTTTGAGTTTTAAAGAAAATCATACCATGACATAACATTAAATCTTTAGATCACCACATATTTTGTACAAACGGACATGATAGATGAAATATCGTTTGAAAATATTTAGTTTGAAATCACTCTCCCCCTCAATCCATGATCGTAGTCGTTGATTGAGTGACTTTAGTTTAAAAAATGAAGTCCGGTTGATTTCCAAAATTTGAGTCCAATTTATTTTCAAAACAATATTTTTCCATTTTCAAAACAACATTTTCAAAATTGTTTTATGAAAAATTGTATCATCCACTACTTTTCCTGCACAAAGATATGTTAGGTGGATACGTTGCTTCTGTTGTTGCTGAGAGGATGAAAGAAACCCATATGCTGAACCAGTGAGACCTTTGATGTTGCATCTATCATGCCAACTCTTCATAGAGGTCCAATTAAGTTTCGTTTCTTCTTTTGTCGACCCACATATAGTTACCCTTTCCTTTCAGCATCCAATCATCTTCTTTTGCGGGATCCAGATCGGGAACATTCTTATGAACCATGAAATATGCATGCGTTAGTAAAAATACAAACAGATATATAGTGGTCGACAACACCCAAACAACAATCGATTAATAAAAGTCAATTCAACATATCAATCAGATCATAAAAGGCATGGAAATTATGTATTCATTAAACTCTAATCATCTAATCCTAACAATCATATCCTAGATTTCTAGTCCTTCAACATAGGCAAATATCTTTTTCTGTTAAGCACATAGGATGATTATATAAGCCAGTTAGATGATATAAATTTGAAAACATTCTCCCCCTCAATCAATGTCTCATATTCTGAAAAGTTTTAAGACAAGCTGAAGTCATTGATTGGGTTTTGCAAATTTTATGAAAATTCCAAATATGATTGATTTTAAAGCAACTTATTTTCCACCATTTTGAAATACAACAAATATTTTTCTGAAGAATTTTAGAAGGAAAAACATTTTTGTAGGAACAGCAGTCCTTCGACATACTTTCCTCATTTAGTTTTAGGATAAGTGCACGAATTTTGTGAAAATCGTTTAAGCGTAGCACTTTCCTTCTTTAAAAAACGGGTTGCTATCTGAAATAATAGCAAACCATAGTTTTAGCCCAGGTTACAGTCTAAAATAACTGCAAGCCATTGTTTTAGACATGTTTAGAAAAGAATATTTACACCTTCTACTCGAACTTCATCTATGGTCCCGTGCCATTGTTGAATGACATTTCTAAGACCGTAGATGTTATCGATACCAGAAGACATGTCTTGAAAAAAAAAATATTTTTGGCATTTTCCAAATTTTTGATTTTTATGGGTTTTTGTTGGTTTTATATTTTTCTATTTTCCTTTTTGTTGGTTTTATATTTTTGTATTTGGTTTTTGATAAATATTTACAAAGATAGAGTAGATGATATAGTTTAAGAAGATGATGATACGAGTACCGAGATAAGGATATCGAACAGCACGTCGTAGAGGATATAATTCGTCATCTCTTAAACTTCCACCACCAAAGCTTCCGAGACTCCAGAATAGAAGATAGAACATGAGCCTTTGAGAAAGAGAGACTTTGGCAGCTTCCCCCCAAACCGAAAACCTTCTTTGTTGAGCAGATTCAAAGCTTTCTTTCAAGCTTGCCTTAGCCGGGTGCACCGAGGAGCACACCATTATCATCGATCTTGCTGCTACTTTTAAGAATGATTATCGCGATTCTCCATTCGGGGTTATATCATCAAGATAGAACAACAACGTATCATCCCACATATGAATAACTCTTCTCAAATTTCTTTCCACTGAGGTCTGAAGTGATGCATACCAAAAGTTGTCAAGAGACAAATTCCCCCAAGTAGTTGAATTGATGCAGTTAGTCTCATTGTATAATGCTCAAGAACTCTCCTGAATACACATCATGCCCGGAAAACTAAAAACACTTCCCCAATGTTCACATTTATCTTCCCTGATGATCGTGTATGAAGCTCAAGAACCCAAAGTACACAAATACCCAAAGAAATAATAACTGGTAACACCTCCCCCATGTACACAATCTTTTTTCCCTGAATATATCCCCCACGTACACATTTTACTTCCCTGAAAATGTCACACTTGTGTACCTCTTTTTTCATCAGAAACTGAATCTCTTACATCTCTTCCCCCACGTAGTTGAAATACGAACACTAAACGCCACGAGTCAAACACTGAGTTTCTCTGTGGTCATGACCTTTGTCTTCCCGGGATATCTTCAGTCACTTAGAAGAATTAAGTTCATCAACTTTACTCGTTTTGCATTTAGATGCGTGTCGCCTTCCCCCTTGTTGGTTTTGATACAATCAGCAACACTTTGTAAGCCCATATACTCAAAACCTTGTGAGAAGAATACCATTTGAAATCTTGTGGGAATCAACTTGCTGAAGAATGATGTGAGCAAATCTAATTAGGGATTAAATCTAACGTTTCACTCTCCCCCAATTAGTGCTCTCCCCAAAACTGACAATCCTTTTGATAAATGCCCAGATTAAGAAGAAGTCTTTTGATAATCAAATGCAACTCGTCTTTAGTCTTCTAACATGCAGCAGAATATGTAGAACATACTGTAGACTCGACCTTCTTCAAGATTGTCCGTTTGGGGAATAGAAAGTCAACATCTTCATCTCACCAGAAACATTCCAATTAACTTACATTTTGCAAATCCCCTTAACAAAAATCCCTCCCAATCAAACAAGAACAGAAAGATGTTGATCAAGGAAATCAGCAATCAGCTCGCAACGAACACATGAAATGGTAATGCCAAACAAACGATCACATCAAACAAGAACATAAGGTTGTTTGGAATCATCATGTTGATGTATATGTGAAGCATTAACTGGAAACTCTGTCATTAAACTCATCAGTCAGTGAGAAGATGTCAACCAACGGCTCTTAGAAGAAACTCCATGTGAAGATGACCCAATAAGAAGGAGATCGGTTCTTACATGAGTTTGGATCCGTATGACCATTTATTCATAGATGTCTATCAACATGTAGTAGTTTCACACTTCATCTCCCCCTCAAGAATTGCATATGGAGTTGCCATTCTTGATTAAACAAGTGAGTATCATCCAAATGTAGTATATTCACACTTCTCCCCCTCAAATGTTGCATATGATGTCGCCATCGTCATTATAATTGAGCAAGTGGAATGAGAAAACAATCAACGGTAGTTCGGTTCACTTGATAACTGAGCGCGCATGGAAAGCATGAAGCATGTTGATGAGAATGGTCATAAACGAGAAGATTTCTCTTCTTCTGAAGATGAAGCGCACTGAAGCATACACTTTTCTTTTCTTTAGAGAACGAGGCTTGAACTGAAGTGTTCAAACATCATAAGAAGATTTCTCTTATTCCGAAGATAAAGCGCACTGAAACGTACACTTTTCTTTTCTTTAGAGAACGAGGCTTGAACTATTGTGTTCAAACGTCATTATCTCTCTCTTTACCTCATCTCTTGGAAACTTGTAATCAACCCCATTATCATTCAGTAGGCTCTTTATCATGAAAGCTGATGGAGAAAACCCAATATGATGAATTTGACCCTGAAGTAAAATAACCCGAACTCGTGACTTAAACTTGCACATATGTAACAAAGAGCGGTGCCGAGAGTTCATCCCCCTTTGAATCCCTAAGTACTCTATACTCTTCATCCAACCAACCATCAAGTATAAGACGTACGTCACCTCTTGAAAATCCACAATTTAATGTGACACTGAGCACTACAACTTAACTCCTTAAAGTGATAGTTATTTTGTGGTGGTAAAAAGAAAAAGAAAAATCACCCAAAAATAACTAGATTTCCAAGTCTTCGTCTTTGAAAATGCTAAAAGCTCGAACAAGAATCTCGAAGAATCTTCATCCAACCATCCCCGATACCTTCAGATACTAAGTACACTTGCCCGTGAAATTTCACTTCAACCTCAAATAAATAATAATGAATTAACGCCGTTGTCACATCTTCTGGTTAAAAGCTCAAATCTAGCCTCATTTGACGTTTTAAATGAACTTTGATAATGGTTTCATCCTGACCTTTGTTAAAAACACATAACCCCGTAAAACCTAGTAATAACCAATCTGCCATGAAGAAAATCCAAACAGTCACCCAATTCATAAAGTACACCCTTTATCCCTTCTTCGAAGCAGAAACCGTAGCAGCAGCATCAGATAAGATCTAGACATAAATTTTCCTTTCTCCAGGATGGTTCTATGATCACGGGATTTTACAATTCTATGGTTTAAACCGAGAAATAGTTTCTTTCGCGGGATTTTACAAAACCAAGAATAGACCGAGAGATAGATCTGGAAATGCACTTAACTTTTATCAGGATGTTTCCATTGTCACGGGATTTTACAAGGCTATGATTTAAACCAAAAAATAGATTCTTTCACGAGATTTTATAAAATCAAGACTAAACCGTAAACACTGTCAGCTTGAATGTGTAATGACCAAATTGGTTTCGGTGAATATTTGTTTTAGAGGAACATGTAGCGGTTCATCAACGGTTCATTCTCCATCATCAACAATTCTTTACCCATATGTAGACAACTTCACAAACCATACTAAGTCAAGTAGTATACACTCCTTCCCTTTGGAGGTTGATCATAAAACATCAAAGTACACGTTTCTCCCCCATGATGGTTTTGAACTTTCGGAAGCATCATTGACGTGTACGATCATTTGCACGAAAAGTTCTTGTCATAAGCAAACATCTTGAAAAGTCATGACTGACGCTGAAGATTCTTGAAAGATTTTGCTTAGACTGTGAAGTATCATTGACATTCAATGGCATCGAATATTCTATGGGAATTGTTGATCACATCTCAACCATTAGCTCCTTTGGTAAACACATCATCTACAAATTCTTTCGGCTATTGTTGTGACTACATGGTGAAGTAAACCCGATATACCAAACTTGAACATGAAGAAGAATTCCCTAGATTTGTTACTTAAGCTTGTACTAATCCTTGTGAAGAAGAAACGGTGTACCCAATGTACAAAACCTCTTGACGTATCCTCAACTGCGTGAGCCACCGAAGTGATAGTTACGTTGTGGGTTAAGTGAGAAAGGATCACAAAGGTAACTAAATAGCCAAGTCTTTATCACACTTGTTAATACAAATAAACCGTAAAAATGTTTATAAATATTTTGCGATCTCTTTGTGTTTTGTTGATAACAAATATAATGTTATCTTAAGTATAATTATAAGGATACATGTTATTTTTGTAAAGCATTTACATATAGCCATTTAAATACAAAAATGTAGTAATTAAGCATTTGTTGTAATAGTTTATTAGGATGGGTAAAAACCATAACCCATGGACCATAACCCATGGATCTTAACCCATACCCAAGAAGACTAGATACAATGTATACTTAGATACATTGAATCTAAAGAAAACCCATGGACCAACCCATAACCCATGACCCATAACCAAAAAACCCATGGGCAAAGAGGAGCGTTCCACGGATCCCTAGGATTACACTAGACGGATCCCAAGTGGAAGGGATCCGTGGGATCCGGGGAACAGTGAAGATTGTTTCCTATAAATAGAGAGCCATTTCTTCATTCTAACTCACCCCTCTTCTTACTAAATCTCTCAAACACTCTCATTCTTCTCTAACATATAGATCACGTGATCTAGAGAGTTGTTCTTCTTTCTTTCTATTGTGATCCTCATATAGGTCCTTCTCTAAGGCGAGATCACGAGCATTCTACAAGTCATCCAAGCAAGGGGTCCTTGATTGATTTGTCACTCCGCAAGATTTCTGTAGCAAAGATCTTGTATTTGATATTTCACATATTTGTTGTGTAATAGTCGTGTTGGTTTGGTCCACCGTGTTACGGACTCGGTATTTAGCTTCGTACCGGATAAAGGTGTAAGCAACGTTGTGAAGGCTTCTCCGCCAAGTGAAGGAGTTTGTTGACATAGTGCTTGAACTCTCGAGTAGGTGACTCGGGGAGTGGAGTAGGGCAAGGAAGGTGTCCTTGTAGCCGAACCACTATAAATCGGTTGTGTCATTTCTATCCCTTAACTTTATTTATTTGCTTGCATTATCATTAGATCTATACGTTCTCAACATCCATACGATTTCACATAATATTGAATCTAAAGTTTTTGAAATCAACTTAAAATCGGCAAAACTATTCAACCCCCCCCCCCCCTTCTAGTTTTCCACAATTGGCATCAAGAGCTAAGTTTATAAAAGTTTTTAAGTAAAATTGTATTTTAAAACCTTTTCGATCACTATGGGTTCTGAAAATTATAAGGAAGGGCAATCTATGCAACGACCACCACTACTTGAAACTAATGGTTTTATATATTGGAAAAATAGATTCGAAACATATGTGAAGTCTAAAGATATTGATCTTTGGTACATTATTGTTGAAGGAGATTTTGAGGCTACCTCAAAAGATGATAAAGGGATTTTAGTTAATATACCTCATGATAAACTAAATGATGTAATGAAGAAAAAGCTTTCTAAAAATAGTGAAGCAAATATGGTTTTATATAATGCTTTACGAAAAAGGAATTCGAAAGAATTTCCATGCTTAAAACCTCTAAAGAAATTTGGAACTCTTTAGTTGTAACTCATCAAGGCAACCAACAAGTTAAAAATAATAAAATTGATTTATTTGTTCAAGAATATGAACAATTTTCAATAGCGGATGAGGAGACTATAGATCATTCATTTGCTAATTTTAATACTATTATTACATCATTACAAGCACTTGATGAATCTTTTTCTAGCCATAACCATGTTAGGAGATATCTAAGGGCACTTCCATCAAAGTGGAGATCCAAGGTGACGGCAATAGAAGAGTCAAAAGATTTGACAATCCTCACCCTTGATGAACTCATAGGCAACTTAAAAGTCTACGAGCTTGTCCTTGCAAAAGATTCCGAAGCCTCAAAGGTGAAATAGAAACACAAATCTCTTGACCTTAAAGCCAAAAAGGCTTCAAGCGATGAAGAGAACTCCTCCTCGAGTAGTGACGACGAGGAGTACGCTATGGCGGTAAGGGACTTTAAAAAGTTCTATAGAAGAAAGGGAAGATACGTCAAACAACCATATGAAGATAAGAAAGGCTTTCGGAAAAGCAAAGAGGACGAGAAGCCAAAGGATGATCGTACTTGCTTTAAATGTGGGGACCCAAACCACTTTATTAGTAAGTGTCCCAAACGAGATGATCAAAAGGCGTTCGTGAGCGGCATGTGGGGAATGAGCGACGAGGAGGACGAAGAAATTTGTCTCATGGCAAATGACGCGGTATGTCACGAATACTATAGTAGTTCATCACTTGATGACGACTCATTGCATAATGAATATGACAAACTATGCAACATTAGCTTAAAACTGATTAACAAAAATAAGCTTTTAAAGAGTCAAAACCAACGTTTAGATAAAGAAGTCATAGAATTAAAAGCAAAACTAAAACGTTTAGAAAAGGGTAAAATAGCAAGTGGTGAATGTGAACTTTGTGTTCAACTTCAAACACTAGTTGATCATCTAGATTCTAAAATTGCTAGAATGAGTACAAATACTTTAGATACAATACTAGATGGTGTTAAAACCGGTAACAACCAAAAAGGTTTAGGGATCCAACAACTTGATCCGTCAACTAGTGAAAGTAAAGAAACAAAATTTGTTAAAGCACTAGAAAAACCAGCCACTGTTGTGGCGGATCCCACGGATCCCCCAAAAAGGGAACCGGCTAGTGTACAGACAGGGATTCGTGGATCTGATGTAGCAAACAGTGGTAATAACGTAACTTCTTCATCTAGAACTGAATTTGTTATTGTTAATAGGAAGAAACCAACTCATGTCACCACTAGACAACCACCTCCAAAATATAATCCTACTTTTACAAGAAACAAAGTTCCATCTTTTTCAAAACCTAATCCATCTAGGAGACCTAATAACGTTTACCCAAGAAGTAACCATCAAATGGGATGGAACCCAAATGTGCAAAATGGCTTTCCTTTTCAAAACTTTGCTCCATGGAATGCATACTCATCTTATCCATACATGTATAACATGAATGGAATGTTTAACACTAATGGACCCATGAACAAATGGGGACCAAAATTTTGAGTTTATTATTTTCTTAGGTGTGCTTAAAGGTCGACCTAGACCCCGATGAATGGGTCAAGGATAGCGGGTGCACGAGGCACATGACCGGCAATAGGGATCTATTCTCCACATATGAATCCTTCAATGGAGGTAATGTGGTGTTTGGAAATAGCAAAAGTAGAATCATCGGTAAAGGTACGATTTCTAACAAATCTCTAACCATTAACGATGTGTGTCACGTAGAAAACCTAAACTTTAACCTCTTAAGTATAGGACAAATATGTGATAAAAAGTGCAATGTACTTTTTACCGAAACCGGTAGTAAGATATTAAAAAATGGCATAACCATAGGAAGAGGAATTAGGAAACATGGAGTCTATGTCATTAAAATCGGTAATGAACCTAAAGACAAACTATGTCTTACCTCTATGGATGATACTTCGACCTTATGGCATCAAAGATTGGGTCACGCCAACATGCGACTTCTTCAATCGCTATCATCCAAAGATCTAGTAAGAGATCTACCTAAGTTAAAATATGAACATCACTTTTGTGATGCTTGTAATGTAGGAAAACAAGCTCATTCTAGTCATAAAGCTAAAAACATGGTGTCTACAACTAGGTGTCTAGAATTACTACATATGGATTTATTTGGTCCATCCGCTATCCAAAGTTATGGAGGCAACTACTACACTTTGGTCATAGTGGATGATTACTCTAGGTATACATGGACAAAATTTTTAAAGAACAAAACGGAAACCTTTAATTATTTTGAAATATTAAGCAAAAAAATCCAAAGACAACTAGGAAGTCCTATAGTATCTATTAGGACGGGATCATGGTAGAGAATTCGATAATGAAGTGCAATTTGGAGCCGTTTGTGACGCTAATGGTATTACTCACAACTTCTCGGCTCCACGTACTCCACAATCGAATGGGGTAGTAGAAAGAAAGAATAGAATCCTACAATAAGTGAGTCGAACCATGCTTAATGAACAATCCATACCTCAAAAGTTTTGGTGTAATGTCGTTGATACTTCAACGTATATACTCAATCGAGTCTTAATTAGACCAATCTTAGGTAAAACTCCATATGAGTTACTCCGAGGAAAAAAGCCTACGTTAAATCACTTTAGAGTCTTTGGAAGTAAATGTTTCGTTCTTAACACTAAAGATTACCTTACAAAATTTGATCCTAAATCAACTGAAGGTATCTTTCTAGGTTACTCTCCAAATAGCAAAGCTTACGTCATATTAAACAAAGAAACAATGAAGGTAGAAGAGTCATTAAATATAAAATTTGATGAAAGTCCACCAAAACCCTCTCCACCTCTTGTCGATGACAAGATTGTAGAAAGTGAAGCTATAGTAATAAAGAAAAAGATAAATGAAGAAGAAGAACCTTTAAATGATGAAGTCATAAACATTAAAGAGTCCAAAGATCACCCCGTAGATAAAGTCATAGGAAAGCTAAACGAACGAACATTGAGGTCTCAAGTTCAAAACCAAAGTAGCTTGTTTTGTTTCGTTTCAACCTTAGAACCTAAGAATACACAAGAAGCCATAAAAGATGAGAGTTGGGTAATGGCTATGCAAGAAGAACTAAATCAATTCGTTTCTAATGATGTTTGGACACTTGTCCCTCCACCTAGTAATCAAACCATAATATGAACCAAATGGGTTTATAAAAACATTAGATGCAAACGGAGTAGTGTCTAGGAACAAGGCTAGACTCGTTGCCCAAGGGAATAACCAACAAGAAGGAATAGACTTTGATGAGACCTATGCCCCCGTGGCTAGATTAGAGTCTATAAGAATACTTCTTGCGTATGTTTGTGCTAATGATCTAAAGCTTTATCAAATGGATGTCAAAAGCGCTTTTCTAAATGGATTTATTAATGAAGAAGTATATGTAGCTCAACCTCCGGGCTTCATCGATTTTGAAAAACCCAAACATGTGTATAAATTAAAGAAAGCCCTTTATGGTCTTAAACAAGCTCCAAAAGCTTGGTATGATAGACTCAAGTCATTTTTAATTAAACACAACTATACCATGGGGTTAGTTGACAACACACTTTTTACTAAGAAAAGAGAGTCATGCATGACGAGTTCGAGATGAGTATGATGGGAGAACTTAGTTTCTTTCTTGGTCTACAAATCAAACAAGTAGAAGATGGTATCTTCTTTAATCAATCGAAATACATAAAAGAGATGTTAAAGAAATTCGGTCTAGAAGAGTCGAAACCAATTAGGACACCAATGTCATCCGACACCAAACTCACAAAAGATGAAGACGGCGAATCCGTAGATAATACTAAATATCGTGGCATGATAGGTAGTCTTCTCTACCTCACGGCAAGTAGGTCGGATATCATGTTTAGTGTTTGCTTATGTGCTAGGTTTCAAGAAGACCCTAAAACATCACACCTAGAAGCCGTAAAAGGATATTTAGATACATTAAGGGTACAACACAATTAGGATTATGGTATCCTAAGGGCACGGGAGTAGAAACAATTGTATATGCAGATTCTGACCATGCAGGTGATTACGTTGATAGAAAAAGTACAAGTGGGGTATGTACTTTCATGGGATGTTGTTTAACATCTTGGTTTTCTAAGAAACAAACGGCACTAGCAATATCAACAACCGAAGCCGAGTACGTCTCCGACGGCAAAGCATGCCAACAAGCACTATGGATGAAACAAGCGTTAGTCGACTACGACATTCATCTAAGCGACATAGCCATCCTATGTGACAACAAAGGTGCCATCGACTTAAGCAAGAATCCAGTATTGCATTCTCGCACAAAGCATATAGAGATTTGTCATCACTTCTTAAGAGACAATGTTCAAAAGGGAAACATCTCTATTGAGAAGGTAGCATCCGAAGACAACATAGCCGACGTCCTCACCAAACCGTTGAAACAGGAACAATTCAACCTACTTCGTCTTGGCCTTGGTCTAATGGAACAAACGTCATAACTTATCTGACTCTACAAGGTATGTAAACACTAGCCTTCTTCTTTCTGAGTCTAGGATCTCTATATCAAGCACAACTCACAAACAATACGGGAATTTTCAAAACCCAAGATAAGTTTTCCACTTATATCTCTCTTATCTCTTTTTAACACATACACATTTTCAAAGAAAACCTCTTTTCAAAACGTTTTTCTAAAAAGATGATACCTTCCCGTATCAATTTCACAAAAGCAATTTCTCACGTCTAGGACAAATCGCTTTTTCATTATTAATACAAAGTAAAACCCGTTTTCATTGCATCTCATGTCTTTTGAATGCTAAAGGGGACACATAACTAATATGTGTTTTCGGGTACATTCATTTAAGCAACAATGAATTAGGAGCATTGATAACGCTAAATTACGTACTTATGTACTAAATATATGTTTTCGGGTTATCTCAATAGGATACTTTTTCTACTTCTAGTTTATTTTCTATTTCTTTTTAGGGGTCGAGATAACCGCAACTCCAAATAGTTTGCATATAGGCACACACTAGGAAAAAATGTTTCCAAAAGGAAAATTTTGTGCTGCCTAAATCACCAGACCCACGGATCCCAGCCTTCATGCTGGACGGATCCCTCAAGGGAAGGATTTGTGGGATCCGTGAGACAGAAGCTATTTTTACCTTCTATTTTTCTCACTTTGGATGAAAAATCCACATTTGTTTTTTTTTTTTTTTTTGGAGTATGCTCTTTAATGCTTGTGTTCTCATGATTACATGCTTTGAATTCATATTTTATCATTAGATTTTAATCCACATTTTGGGTCAAGCATTCATTACAATGCTTTGTTTTTATATATATATAGAACTCCCAAAATGCTTGCATAATCCATCTCATCCTCACAAACACAACACACCATGTCATCCAAAAATCCTTTAGATGAATCCCCTAGTACAAACAATCATCTTCATGATACCCAAACCTTTGAGCTTCTACCATCCAAAATACCACAATCAAACTCTAGGATATCTGCACGGATTAGTATCCGATCTTGTTGTTTAGCAAAACCAACCTCAAATGGTTCATCCTCAACAAATAACTCACCACAAGATGCTTCCATAATAGCACCTCCCTCATCACCAACAAGTACACCAACTTCATCACCACCTAAAGTCACTCTTTTGGAACTCCATAAGACTCCAACAAGATCTAAACAACCTAAACAAAAAGAAATAGTCTTTTCAACACCCCCCACATCTCCAAATACAATTTTTCAAGATCTTGAAACATCACCACCATTAGCTCCCATCACATTACAAGAACATCTAGGTTCTTTTCCACCACCATTTACAAACATTCCGGATGTTGATCCATATTTTCCTATTTTTCCACCACATTTTCCGCATAACTCAAATCAAAACAACCCGGAAAACTTCCGCACTCATTACCCACATCATTTACATTGTGAACATTGCCAATCCACTAGGGAAATCGCAATAGAAGTTAGGGAAGAAATGAGTTTCATACTCAACCTCATCCTTGATCGCATCAATACCATCACTCATCAAAACCTCCATCCATAATCTTATGCAAGCATGGAAGGAATCACTACTACTATTTTCTATTTTTAGTACTTTTTCTTTTGAAGTCATTTTCAAGAACAAGTCTTGTTCTTATTTTTACATGCTTGTAGGTGGCTTACATACCACTACAATTTGTTGTTTTATTACAAGGCTTTTTTTACATACCTTGGCTCCAAATCTTGATTCTCGTCAATCACAAGATTATTTAAGCATGTTACTAACCTTTCTTTTTGTAGGATTTCTCTTTTTTTTTTCTTCACTTGACACCCCAAACTAGGGGGAGCTACCGTCAAGGGGGAGTTAGCGATACGTGGACTAATTTTTCCACACTTTTATGTTTATTTCATCAAAGGGTTAACTTTTTTTTTCGACAAAAAGGGGGAGAAGAAGTAAAACTTAGGGGCTTTCAAAACTTACATCTATTCTTAAGTTTTACACATCATAACATTATGTTTTGTCATCAACAAAAGGGGGGAGATTGTTAATACAAATAAACCGTAAAAACGTTTATTAATATTTCGCGATCTCTTTGTGTTTTGTTGATAACAAATATAATGTTATCTTAAGTATAATTATAAGGATACATGTTATTTTTGTAAAGCATTTACATATAGCCATTTAAATACAAAAATGTAGTAATTAAGCATTTGTTGTAATAGTTTATTAGGATGGGTAAAAACCATAACTCATGGACCATAACCCATGGATCTTAACCCATACCCAAGAAGACTAGATACAATGTATACTTAGATACATTGAATCTAAAGAAAACCCATGGACCAACCCATAACCAAAAAACCCATGGGCAAAGAGGAGCGTTCCACGGATCCCTAGGATTACACTAGACGGATCCCAAGTGGAAGGGATCCGTGGGATCCGGGGAACAGTGAAGATTTTACCTATAAATAGAGAGCCATTTCTTCATTCTAACTCACCCCTCTTCTTACTAAATCTCTCAAACACTCTCATTCTGTTCTAACATATAGATCACTTGATCTAGAGAGTTGTTCTTCTTTCTTTCTATTGTGATCCTCATATAGGTCCTTCTCTAAGGCGAGATCACGAGCATTCTACAAGTCATCCAAGCAAGGGGTCCTTGATTGATTTGTCACTCCGCAAGATTTCTGTAGCAAAGATCTTGTATTTGATATTTCACATATTTGTTGTGTAATAGTCGTGTTGGTTTGGTCCACCGTGTTACGGACTTGGTATTTAGCTTTGTACCGGAAAAGGTGTAAGCAACGTTGTGAAGGCTTCTCCGCCAAGTGAAGGAGTTTGTTGACATAGTGCTTGAACTCTCGAGTAGGTGACTCGGGGAGTGGAGTAGGGCAAGGAAGGTGTCCTTGTAGCCGAACCACTATAAATCGGTTGTGTCATTTCTATCCCTTAACTTTATTTATTTGCTTGCATTATCATTAGATCTATACGTTCTCAACATCCATACGATTTCACATAATATTGAATCTAAAGTTTTTGAAATCAACTTAAAATCGGCAAAACTATTCAACCCCCCCCCCTTCTAGTTTTCCACAACACTCTATAAATGCCCAAACAATTCATCTTCGCGAAAGGGTAGAATGAAAGAAGACGAAATAAGTAAACGCTCCCAGAAAGCCTCACTTCAACTCCAAATAAGAAATACCGTGTAAACAACCCCATAGTAAACCTTGTTCAAATATCAATTCAAGCCGTGACATAATATTCTCCGTGAAAATGTATACACCAAAGAGTCAAACCGCATAACATAACTAGCCTCATCATCAAATCTCATTATTAACTCGCAATTTGCACGTCTCAAATCACATCATCAAATCTTATAATTCAACTTTTGAGAAGCCCATACCAACATTAGCCGTAAACACATGTATCATCCGTTGAATGTTTATGACCACATTATTCATTATCAAAAACTTTCGAAAGTTATGTGTCAAAATTTGTACGTGTGATAATAACATTCGGATCACACAATTATTTTGCCACACGCATCCCAGCATTACTAAATCAAGCTTGCAGCTCAATTCAAAATTTCACATATTCTATGTATTCGGCCCAACCAATCTTAATAACCAATTCATTATTAACTCACGGCCCGTGTTACTAATAAGCAAGTCCATGCCATCTTTATACATTACCACTCGGCCCATTACACTTGCTACACCCGATCCACCAAATTGATAAGCACTCGTTCAGCCCAAGTTAAAAAAAAGTAAACATCCGGTTGGCCCACTTCCAATACATTAAGCCCAAGAACATTCATCTGATCCATGACTGAGGTGATGATACCAGGTATACAATTTTACCCTAATTATTAGGAGTATAAAAAGCCACTAATCTCACACATACCCTAATCCTTAGCAACCAAACCCAAGTATCTCTAACAAATCGCCTCCCATCTTCTGATACTCAATTCTATTCACCCATTTCATCTAAATCCCAGAATATTCTCCATCAACAATTGATTAATCATAGAATTACACAATACCACTTCTTGTATAATCCTTTTTGATTGAATCAAATCAAATACGCCACAGGGATGACTAGAAGGATTAGAGATAGCTATACGATCCTTTTGAGATTTCTGGTAAGGTGAGATGAATATGGTTTTCGTATTTATTGTATTTATTGACTTGAACGAGCACGAGAGTTAACTTTAAACCCAATGGTTTACAAGGTTGATTCTTAAAAACTGCTCGGATAGTGTAACCAAGCAAAAATCAATGAAGATCTTTTACTTTTGTATTTGGTATTCATGATTTGAACGAGCATAAAGTAAGAGAACGACTGAGATCTTGAGAGTCCTTGATGCATTTTGTGGATTATTGTAGTTTGACTCTTAGGAATGGCTTGGTAACGGATGATTGATGTTTGAAGTTTGTAGATGTTTGTGATTTCTGGTTTGTATATTGAATGTTGATTGATGTACTTAGTTTGGGTTTGATTAGATAGGATTGTGATGTGATGATTGAATCTGAGAATGCTTGATGTTAGTAGAATTGCTAGTTTTCAATTGATGTTTATAGTCTTTTGATGTATGGTTTAAATGGTTATCAACTCATTTTGTTCATTCTAATAAAAAACGCATCTTCCCATATTGACAAACCGCATGCCCTGTACCCCATCTTCAAACCGCATCTTTTAACAAGTAGCATTATTTTTGTCAAAATGATTTTTCCAAACCGCATCTGACCTTTTCATTCAAAACGCATCTATTTTCAAAACTGACAAACCGCATACCATGTAAAAGCACAAATCGCTTCACTTCTTTTATATGACAAACTGCTTCTCATCATAAATGACAACCCGCAGTTGACTTTATCGACAAATCGCAGTTAACTTAAGAGTCAAACCGCATAAGATATGAATCTGACACACCGCATCCTTTTGAATGTGACAAACCGCATCTAAGGTACATTGAATCTGGACATTTTTAAAATGACAAACTGCATTGAAGAATAATCTCAAACCGCTTTGATGAAGATTTCACTTTTAGCACAAATTGCATTTAATAACCCAATCAAAACTGTTTAGAAAATAAAAACCAGCAGCATCATAATTCAAACGGCTTAGGATAACCGATTTAATACGAGATTCGAAACCAGATTAATACCAGATTCGAAATTAAAATAGCCAGCAGCATCATAATTCGAAACCAGCAACATCATATTTCAAAAAAACAACTTAACAAACATCTCAAGCATTTAATACCATATTTGAACCACAACAAGCTACAGCTTATCCACATCAAACCGCATCAAGCAACTCAATGAACCGCAACAAAACATCACAAACTGCATAGAAGAACCGAACAAACCACATACAAAACCGCTCCAAAAACCATATGAATTCAAGAACAACAAAACCTGAGCTCTGATACCAATTGTAGGATCATACATATTATGTTGTTTGATGATTCGGGTGGTCTAGGATGGTGATATATCAAGAAAGCTATGTTAGAGAGATGAAGAGAGTAGAGAGGGTGTTCTAGAGAGAGAAAGTAAAACAAAATATGAAATGTTAGATTAGAAGCACCACCCCTTCCAAGGATGAAAGGGGTATTTATAGTTACAGACTACTCGTCCTCCTGTCGGACTGTGGATCAGGTATACAGTGGGTAAAGACCCGTCCTTCCTCCACGGTGTTACACTAAACTAATAACTAAGCTAATAAACAGTAAATAACGATACGTCTACGAGCTAACTTATGCTAGACTATAATTGGGGTGACCGACATTTCCTTATGGAATTTCTAATTCCTAACATCCTCCCATCAGACAGACAAATAATACCAGAGGCAAGAGAGCTGGAAAATTGATCCCAACTTCCTGACTTGGGACTGAGGCACTGAAGAAGGGTGTGAACAAGAAATCTCCATTATGGAGAAAATCGGTTCTTGTAAAAGGTAAGTGTGCCATCAGTTGGATAACCTAGGATGGCCATACCCTCAAGTATCTCAATCAGGGTAAAATCAAATAACCCCTCCCCGTCATTTAGTTGAAGATGAGTCCGAACAAAGGACTCAGTAATCACACATTCCCTACCATCAACAGTGGCTACAATCTCTTGGGGCCTACCCTCAAGAGTTCGTATAGAGGCAGTGGCCCAGAATTGGCTGACTAACGAATCATAGACAATGGGAGGGCAATGTGTCAAGGCATACCTGATTGAAGAGCGGTTTAAAAAATCAAGGATTTGATGATACTCCTCACTCCCTTTTGATTTGTCCAGATAAGCCACCTTGTTATGATCTCCTTTGAATTGCAAGGCCGCCATTTGAAAATAAGTACCAGCAGATTGACGAATTTGGTATGAGAGGAAAGATAGGGTATGCTGATTGATTGGTCAAATTGGATATTGGGGATTATGAAAAGTTACCAAATTAACTGGCGAATATCTCGCTTAAATAGGATCTTTGACCAATTTAAATGATTTAAGCCCAAAGATTACCTTGTTTCCTTGACCAGTAGAAACGATATTCAATCCGTAGGAAACAATTGGTTGACCATTAAATATGTTCTACCAGCAGAAACACTATGCCACCAGCAGAAACCAATAACTCCACAATCAGCAGAAACACAGAATTCAGAGTCCACGTCACCAAATTCCATATACACAGAAGATGAACGATAAAAAACTATACAACAATAAGCCTCCCCTTAGGCTTGTGCCTCCCCTTAATCACATCAATCAAGGATTGAGCAGTCCAATGCTCACCACCAAAAAATTAAACCTAGGTTCATCAAAAGCTTTAGTTAATAAATCAGCCACATTATCATCAGTGTGAATTTTAAGCACTTGAATAAGATGTTTCTCATAAGCATCTCGTATGAAATGGTCCTAATTTCAATGTGCTTTGTTCTTTTGTGAAAAACTGGGTTTTTAACAATGCAAATTCTACTTTGGTTATCAATAAAGATTTTTGTGTTCATGAAATTGAACTCATTGTCTAGCAGTTGATTCTGTATCCAAAGCACTTGGCCACAACAGTTAGCAGCAGCAACAAATTCTGCTTCAGTGGAAGAGGTAGCCATAATGGTCTGCTTTTTGCATTGCCATGAAATCAATCGTCTACCCATAAACTGACAACCCTCAGTAGTGGACTTTCTATCAAGGTTTGCACCAGCATAATCACTGTCACTATAAGCTTCCAAGACAAAAGGAGAATCTCTTGGGTACCAAAGGCCCAGCTTAGGTTGGCCTTTTAGATACTTGAAGATTTTCTTGATTGCATTCAAGTTGGAAGTCAAAGGTGTGACTTGATGTCTTGAACAGGCATTAACTGCAAACATGATATCAGGTCTAGAAGCTATTAAATACATAAGGGAACCTATCATAGATCTGTAGAGATGAACATTAACAGCATCATCAGGTAAATTCTTGGATTTAGGCTTAGGAGCTTCATCTGGAGTTGTAGCAGTCCTCATATTTTCCAAATCAAACTTCTTAAGAATGTCTTGCACATATTTGTCCTAGATGATAAAAATCCCATCAGGCTTTTGCTTGACCTGTAAGCCCAAGAAAAATGTGAGCTCACCCATAGCACTCATCTCAAATTCACCTTTCATCAATTCCTCAAATTCCCTACACCAATCCTCCTTTGTGGAACCAAATATAATGTCATCCACATAAACCTGGACTAGGATGATGTCCCTGGAATTCTTCTTGATGAATAGTGTCTTGTCTATAGTACCTCTTTTGTAACCATGCTTCAACAAGAAGGTGATAATCTGGCATACCATGCCCTGGGTGCTTGATGAAGACCATAGAGTGCTTTGACCACTTTGTAGACCAGGTTAGGGTTATGAGGGTCCATAAATCCCTTGGGTTGAGTGATGTAGACCTCCTCTTCAACCTCCCAAAAGAAATGCTCTCTTCACATCCATCTGGCATACCAAGAAGCCCATATAAGATGCAAAAGCTAAAAACAATCTAATGGCTTCAACCCTTGCCACTGGAGCAAAGACCTCATCATAATCAATACCCTCCTCTTGCCTGTGACCTTGAGCAACTAATCTAGCTTTATTTCTTACCACAATACCTCTAGCATCCTTCTTATTCTTTAGAATCCATTTTGTCCTAATTGCATTTTTTCCTGCAGGCAAAGGCACAAGCTTCCACACACTTTGATTTAGAAACTCTTGCATTTCCTCTTGCATAGCCTCTATCCATACTGAATCTTCAAGAGCTTGTGAGACACTACTTGGTTCAACTTGAGACAGAAAACAAGCAAAGAGGCAGTGTTGATAATTTGTGTGATTGTTTCTTTGCTGATGATGAAGATAGCATACAAAAGCACTTTCACCATACTTTGTCTTCTTTACAGCACTCCTTGTCTGAACAGTTGCAGTGGGATCTCCAAGAATTAAGGACTGAGGATGAACAATGTTGATTCTTTTAGTAGCAATAGGGTTGACAGCAACAGTAGGTGCAAGATTATTTGTAGAAGGACAAAAGTCATTATCATATGAGGAGGAGGTGAAAATGCCTGTACTTGGGTGATGATGAATATTTTCCATCTCAGAGGTTGAAGAGAGTGAGTTTCCAAGATCAGACGGGCTAGGATATCTTGAAGGAGGAACATTGAAGCCCGATAAGTCAGCAGAAGGAATTGACTCAGAAGCAGCAGGAACAGATGCATCAGCAGAAGAAAGTGATGCATAACCAGCAGGAACTGTAACACCACCAGCAGGAAGTGACGAACTACCAGCAGAATCCATATTCTTGCGGGCTTCAATAGTAGCCTGCCTCAGGAGTTCCTCTGTGTCTTTGGTAAACTCAAAGCCAAGCTTGTCAGCAGCTTCCTTAGCCTTATGTTCCTGTCTTTGAAGCTTAGCAATATCTTCTGCATAACTTTCACCCACATCAGAAGTATCTTTGAACTCAGTACCTGAAAAAGGGTTAGAAGGAAAGGAAGGAATAATAATGGATTGTTCATCACACTCTGAATCTGAATCATTTTCTAAGGTACCTGCATTGTTAATTTGAGAATCATTTTCTAAGGTACCTGCATTGTTAATTTGAGTATAGCCTAAAGAATCAGTCAGATAGTCAAGGTCAAAATACCATTCAGGACCTGAACCCTGAGATTGAGTGTCTCTTCTATCCTTTTAGCAGATAAATTGTAGACTCTGTAAGCCTTACTATGTGCACAGTACCCAACAATAAACCCCTCATCTGCTTTCCCTTCAAATTTACCCAAGTGATCACTGGTATTAAGGATGGTTACATGACATCCAAAAGGTTTAAAGTGACTGATGTTGGGAACCTTCCCAGATAACAGTTCATAAGGTGTTTTGTTGTGAGGACTAGTGATCAAGACCCTGTTCAAAACATAACAAGCAGTACAAACTGCTTCAGTCCAAAACATGGTAGGTAACTTCGAATCAGCCAGCATAGATCTTGCTGCTTCTATAAGGGTTCTATTCTTTCTTTCAGCAACCTCATTTTGTTGTGGAGTTCTTGCAGTACTATAGTCCCTTTTAATTCCCTTTGACCCATAGAGTTCTATTAATTGAGAATTTTTAAACTCTGTCCCATTGTCACACCTTATGGTCTTAACCCTTTTAGTCAGCTGGTTTTCAATTAAGGCAATAAAATCCTTAATTATATGATAGGTTTCATCCTTAGAACCTAAAATGAGAACCCCAAAAAACCTGCTAAAATCATATGTTATCACCAGGCAGTAGTACTTATGGTCAATATTTCTGATGGAAGTAGGACCAAAAAGATCCAAATGAAGTAGCTGAAGAGGTGCAGTTATGGTGCTCACAGTGTGACAACTCGTAATTTTAGGTCATTTTACAAACTTTGAAAATTTTACTATTCATCTCGGGAATTTACTATTCATCGATTACTATTTATCATTTTACTATTCATCATTTTTGAAGTCGATTTCATATTCTGAGAACGTATTTCAAAATTTTACTATTCATTCCCGGAGAAAATCACTATTCATGCTTCACTATTCATCATTTATCGTAAACTAGGTTTACGAGTATCAAATTCGCGTAACCGTAAGGGTTTAGCTGCGAATTCATGAAAAATCATCAAGGACATTTCATATAGACTAGATTTAGTCTACATATCATTAGTAACATCATCATCATATTAGTTCATGCATGGATTTTCATTTTTCATTAAACGTATAATTTCCTATTAAATAAACGCTATCGCGTAATCATTTAATTTGAACATTTGATCCGACACTTTCAAAAATTATCCTAATATATTTTTATACTCATATTAAGATTATAAAAATAATATTATTAGTTACCCGGTATTTTAAATTTATTTTGTATATAAATTGTTATATATATATATACGAAGGTTTACGTAAATACTACTCGATAATTATTATTTCACTCAATTTTTGTAAGAAATGTATTTTTATAATTTTTATGACATCAAAATATTTTATTTTGTTCCGTTAAAATTTATTTCTAACTAACGCTACCTTAAATACCTATTTAAACATACAAATTACCTATATTACTTAAAAATTTATACATTACTTACACAAAATACATTACCCTTTCATTTTTTTTTTATTCTTGTCGACAAGAGGATGACACCACAACAATTTTGACAAAAATCTTCTACACTAGCTAACACATATTCACTAGACCTATACATGTAATAATTTTTGATTATATACTAACTATTATACACATACAAAGATATATCTTAGGTGAAATCAAAAATATCCTCTCTCATTTCCATCTCATAACCGGCCAAGGAGAAAGGGCAAAAAGGAAGCAAAGTTTTTGCAAGATCAAGCTAAAATATTAACACTAGCATACTCTTAATTAAGGTTTTGAAATAAGAACCTAAGGTATTTAGGAAAAACTTTGTTCTATAAACCTCATCACTACACTAGTAAGCATTTCATGATCATTTTTAATCTTCCATATTCATACTTTGGTTATTTTTATCATGCTTGAAGAAAACATGCAAGTTATATGAGTATCTATACCACTTTATTTGTTTTTAGTACTTATAATAAATATATATCATCCTATAATTAATCCCTTGAAACCTATCATTTTTGATGATTTCTAGGAACCCATGACACCCTAAGAAGGTGTATGGTAGGTTTAGAATAGTTTTGGTGTTGATTTGAAGTGGTTAGAATAAGTATTACGCGAGAGAAATCACTTTCGACAACAATAAATAAGGGTCTGATCATTTTTGCTAAGTCTGGAAATTTCGACAGTTTACAAAATATTTTGGGCTAGATACTCAGAAAATATACTTTAAAACGAAAACGTGGTCGCTTGAACGGGTTAAAACGGAGTCATAACGAAGAAGTTATGCTATTTTCAAGTTTAACGACGAAAACTATATTTTTCGGGAAAAACAGCTTGCTGTCCAGATTTTTAAGGGTCAAAAATGAGTCTTAAGTGTTATCTAAATGAGTCGATTTATCAGAAATATATTAGTATACTTTAACACGAAGCTAAGGACATATAAAACGTAGAAAACGGACTTATAACGACTAAATTACACGCGTTTAAATAAGGTTGACGTAACTATTTTCACAAGTAGAACACTTATATATATATATATATATATATATATATATATATATATATATATATATATATATATATATATATATATATATATATATATATATATATATATATATATATATAGTCAAAACTAGTTGTCGCTAGTGACCATGTTGAGAGTCGTTTTTCACATCGATAGAATACTTTTTTAGAAAACGATGTCTTCTAGTAAAAGTAAGCTCACCTAGCCTATTTTCCAAAATGTTCAACCGTTCGTCAAACGGAGTTGTAACGAATAAAATACGGTCACTCAAACTTTGCCGAAAACTACCCTTAAACAATATTTTGGTACAAGTACCCTACTTTACCTATGTTTTTCTCCATGATCGAGACCTCTATGATGAAAATTTAAAAGCTAAGACTTTGAGACAATGCTACAAGCTTTCCAAACCGTTGAGTTGTTTTCTAACACTAGATATTCACTATTTTACGACTAGCTTTTCGAGGCCATTTAGTCACTTTCATGAATTGTCAAATTATATTGTTTTGCGACGAAAAACTATAATTTCATAATAAATCACTAAATGATTATCGTAGGATATCATTTCAACGTAAATACTTGTAAAGTAATTTATAACTTGTCAAGACGTTATAAACTTATATTTTGACGATAAACGTTATTTTCAAAATACACAAGTGGTATAGATCTCATATGAGTTTACATGCATAACATTACATCATGACTTATTATAGATCATATCATTCATAATAGGTCACGGTTAGAGATTTGCGATTCATTTCAGTGTACTCACTTTTGCCATCGCATCATTGTCCAAGTGAGTTTTCATAGCCCCGTTTTATTCAAGTTTATACTTTATTTCAAACCTAGGGTGAGAATACATTGCACATCATTTTTATTACAGTACCAAGTATATCAAATTCATTTACATTGCTTAAGTTACCTCATTGCCAATTGAATGTCCCCATTTCATAATCATGAACCGTTAATTCCGGAAGAAGCGAGGGTGAGTGAATAGATCTATTGAGGGTGACTCCTCCATCCGGGTTGGTGGTCCCAACTGGTCAAACGGATGCATTTCATTTAATATCATTAATTGAGTTGTTTGGCAAAACACTCTGTTGGGGCGAACATCATGAACAGTCTAGCTTTGGTGTCATGTGCTTATAGCAATTGTAACATTTTTATGTGACATATTTGTCATACATGGCCTATACTTGTGGTAGTCGTATAAAACATTTACATAAACTCTATGAACTCACTCAACCTTTGTGTTGACACTTTTAGCAATGTATTTTCAGGTACTAAGGCATATACTGCATGGCTTGCATAAGGACTTATCATAGAGTCGCGGTGTCGACGCGTCTCACATGGATTTTATGCACTTTAAAACATCGTTTGGATTGTGACAAACTTATTTCCGTACATGTTGATTTTCATTTGGGACCTATCTTTTGTAAACTCTGAATATTTTATTATATCAAACGATGTATTTTCCAAACGACACTTTAGGTCGTTCAATATAACTGTAACTGTGATGCTATGACAGTCAACCCCCAGGAATTCCATTCCGCTAAAAAACATGTAATTTGGGGGTGTGACACACAGTAGTGATGGCCTTATAAGATGCCTTGTGTCACTTTCCTTTGTTGCAGGCAACACAATTATGCTCATTTGTGAACAGCTTGGAAGGGAGGCCTTTAACCAATCCATGCTTTGCCAGCTTTTTGATGTTTTTTAAGTTAACATGAGCCATCCTCCTATGCCATTTTGTAGATTCATCCAAGGATGCCTTTGCCACCAAGCAAGCTAAGTTACCCTCAGGCTGGAGATCAACTGTAGAGGTTGTGATTTCTTGGAACTCTAAGAACAACCTGACTATCATCAGGCAACTGGAAGTCTTTAGATAGCACAAGACATTCAGTCGCAGTGAAGAGGACACTGTTCTTCTTGTCACAAATTTGTGAAACAGAGAACAAATTAAAATTTTGCAGTTCTTCCACATAGTAAACTTTCTCAAAATCCAGCTTGGAAGTCCTGATGGTTCCTTTACCAGTTATCTTACCATCTCCACCTCCAAAAGTCACAGTACCTCCTTTAATTTTCACAAAATCATCCAACCTGTCTTTGATCCCTGTCATGCTTCTAGAGCAGCCACTATCAACTATGCCTACATCTTTATTTTTATGAGGATTATCCTACAAGAAAGAAATACAACAACATTAGATTTATTGAGAGACCCAGTCACTGACTAA
>OU343219.1:4872685-4932187 GCA_910596185.1 Chrysanthemum makinoi
TTGTTAAAAATGGTCCTTGAATGAATCTTTGGTCAAATGGCAGAAAAGGTCCCTAAACTTTGAAAAAATGGCAAAATTAGTCCTTGGATATTTTTAAATGGAAAATTATCAAATATTATCCTTGTACTATTGAAGCTTTTCAAGTTTGGTCCTTTTGATAACATTGGAAAAAGTTCAGTTTTGGTCCTTCAAGTTTGGTGGAATTGCAAATTTAGTCCTTGTGTTACTACTAAACCAAACCGACTTTGTACTAATATCAAACCCAATCCAATAACCCAGCTGAGCCTAACACAAGCCCAACCCACACACCTTGGACCTTGGACCTTGAGCTCTAGACCCTTGAGCCAGTTCACAAACAATTTGAACCCTGCCATAACCCATTATGAACCCCTTCCCCGTTATTATAAAATCCGGTCAAAAAAGTCAAATACCAAGATCTGTTTCATCCCCTACCTCATTCTCCCGCCAAATCCAGATACCACCATAGTTTTCATCCCACTTGTTCCTACTCCCTTCCACCTGTCTTCCCAGTTGTATACCTACCCCCTCCACCTTCACAATCTTCCAAAGCTCATTAATGGTTAAAACCTGCTTGTAGACTTTTGGCGCCAAAAACTCCACATGGACGATTATGATGATTTTGACCAATCCAATGGTTGGAATGAAGTGGGATATGTTCAGAGATGTCGACAAGAGTGGAAAAGATCATTATAAAGAGGAGGGAAGCAATGGGAAGAAGAGAGTAGTGTAATTTAGTTTATTCAATGTCGTTTTAGCTTAAATTTAAATTCCAGTGTATTTTCTAGCTTTTGAACTTTGTATTTCAAGTTTCCTGTGTACAATAAAGCTTTTGTGATAATCAATTTCAAGTTTAAGTCCTATTTCAGTTTATGCAAATTTTCCTTATTCAAAAATTTCATGAATGGTTGAATGTTGTTAAGCAGTTGTTAATATGGACTCATAAGCCAACTTAAGCTCCTAGATAGCTTCTAAAAGCTATTAGATACCATAAAAATCAGTTTAGCATCAAAAAGAAAAAATCACCAAAAATACCAAATAAATTAGTGAAAAATAAAAAATCACAAGCAATGGAGATCAAAGCTGGAGCAGGGTGAATATTGGATTGCCCTGGGTTAGAGGCTTAGTGGTAAGCCTATAGGAGTGATCTTTGTTCTTGGTTCTCGAGTTTTCACTGATACCACTTGTAAGCTTAATTTTAATTTTGGCATTTCACTGTTCAAGTGCTTATTTCTGCTTATATCTTTGCTTTTATGCTTGTTTGGTGTATGATTAGTGAGATTAGTGCTTAATATAGTTTGCTTGTTCTTTAAAATTGGTAGTTGCTAAAACTCATTTTGACAGCTTATAATAGCATATAGATCATTCTTGAGTTGTATGTTGTTGTTATCAAGTATTTAGTGCTTATTTACTCTTATTACATGATATTATAAAGTCTTGAATCATTTTCATGGTCTTAATTTGTGTTTTGTTTTGAAAATCTTCATATCAGCCTCATAGTGGTGTTTGGTTCATCTGTGATAAAGGTTGTTTTTAGCCATTGTTCTTGTTTTCTGCATGTCTCATTAGGTCTTAGTAGTTCAAAGAAGCAAAGAAAACCAGTTCTCATTTGTGAAAAAGTCAAAATTAGCTTTTGATCAAATCTTGTGTTAATCGTTGGATTTTCATGATCCATGATCATGATTTTGTGTTCATAAGTTGTTAATATTGCTCAAATCAGTCTTAGTTCACCTTACATCACAATCGTGATTAGAATCAACTTAAAGTTCATATAAGTCAACCTTAGTGTTTTTCTTAAAAAGTCAAAATTTTCAATTTGGTCGTTTTTGAATAAAATAGATAATTTCAAAGTGGTGTTTAATATTGAGATTTAGCTTATAAGCTGGGATATTAAAGTTTAGTCGCTAACTTAATTAGAAAAATATTAGTTCACTTTTAGTCATTTTATTCATAGCTTATTTTCTAGCTTCGAGCACCTTATTCTAAATGATGTCCCGCAAGTACAGCTTGTTTAGTCACTTTCACAAGCTCACACAGAGCTCTTCAGTTAGCTTTAGCTTGTGAAATTTGGTTCTTTGGAAAGCTTACCTAGCCATCTTGAGGACCCAAGCTCAATCTTGTACTTTTGAAGCTTATTTACTGTGGCCGCAAGTTGCTTTTAGACTGGCCCATTTCTTAGTTTTATATAAGTGCTTATTTGATTATTTTAGCTTATCGCTTGTATCCTTGTGCTTATTAGCTTTATTTAAGTAGCTTTAGCTTATTCTCATTTTATTTCATCTTTTGTTTTCAACTGTAGTTGTTTGATTTAAAAACATCAAATAAGCTCATTAAGCCCATCAGTAAGCTTTTTTCGCTTGTAAACTGCTTATTTTAATTTGTAAAATTTTTGTTTTCATTAAAGTAGCTTAATATCGAGTTAAATAGTTTTCAATCCACAAAAACATCATTTTAAATATAGTGATAGCGTTTATTTAATATTAATTAGCTTTTTGATTTTTTCTTTTCAGCTTATTATTAAGCACTTCTTGTTTTTATAATTTTCTTAGCTTCTTCTCATTACCTTAGGATATTTTTAAAAAAAGTTTCATAATTTTCTCGGTTTGTTTAGTATTTATTATAATTTTAAATAGTTAAAAGTATTAAATAATTAGTAATAAATAATTAAAAGCATAAAAAATATCTTTTCAGTTTTAAAATTAGTTTTATCATATTTTAGATTTTTCTAAGTTAAAAGTTTATTTTTCCAGGTTAATTTTATATTTTCTAGTATTTAAGTGTATTTTAAATAATAATTAATTAGTAATAAATAGATAAAAAGTGTAAAAAATATATCTTCAATTTTAAAATAAGTTTTATAATATTTTAGATTTTTCTAAATCATAATTTTATTTTTCTAGCCTTATTTCATATTTTCTTTTAATTTAAAGTATTATTAAATAGTTAAAAATAGTTTTTAATTAATAATAATTAAATAAATAGTTATAAAAATAATTTTATTTTTCTAATAATTTTATTTTATTTTTAGGATTTCAAAAATGTCATTTTCATATTTTTAGGTCTTTTATTTCTTTAAATCACTTTTTTTATTTTGTACGCTATTTAATTTATAAACGCACGTATTTACGCTTGTTTTATCTGATTGTTGTGCTTTCCAATTCTGTATCCAATATCATTCCAATCAATCAAGAGTGTAATAATCCATCAAAATCTTTACCATCACTATCCTTAGTGATCATTCTATCATTCAAAGTTTTAAACACCATCAGTCTCCGTGGACTTAACGACCCTGAATCCACTATATTCTCCGATCTTCATTGCATTGGTTTCGAAAGCGCTTTTTAAGTTTATTACGGTAGCCATTCACAAGTGGTTAGCTTGTGTGATTAAACTTGACTGCCAGACTCAATCAAATTTTACGCCACAATGGGAGGCTTTAGCGGTGTTAAACCTTTTCGCATCCATTCTTGCACATATACCATCTTTAAAAGTTTTTTGTAAAGATATCGTAAATAAAAGTTCATTAACACTTTTCCTAAAGTGTTAACAAGCATATATATATATATATATATATATATAAATATATATATATATATATATATATATATATATATATATATATATATATATATATATATATAAAACAATAAAACAATCTTAACGCTTATCTTGTATTTCTTTAAGGTGATTCTTAAAGAGATACGAGTTGGTTAAACGAGACGATACCAAAAATATTGTCCAAAAGTTTTTAAACCCTTTGCACAAATCTATACCTACGCCTTTTCAAGGGTACTTAATATATACATAAAAATCAACCACCGCAAATCAAGGCACACCTACTAACCGGGTGTGACCATAATAAGTTCCCTAACAAAGATTTAAAACTTACCTTTGTGTCCTTGTGATTTGGTGTACCTTTTTTCAAAGAAGCCATTTCATTTGTGATTATTGGTTTAAGTTCACTTGTCGCTTTGCCTCGCATTTGTTTTGAAAACTGATTTTTATACTTAGTGCATGCGACTGCTCTTCCGCTTCTACAAGTCCACTTCTCGAGCTTGCAAATATTCCCAGACGAGAGGACGCTCGCTCCTTCACCGCGGATCGAACGCCTACCACCACCACCCCGTCAGAATGGCGTAAGACAAGCCGATGAACGAGCTTCTCCAAGCACCCATCGAGGGTTACGGAGATGCCATTGTTGTCCCAAACCATCGTGTCGATACCTTTGAGCTCAAAACCGGTTACTTAATCTGTAACCCAAAGCCAATTTTATGGTTTTGAGCAGGATGATCCTCATGCACATATTCGATGGTTCAACAAGATTGCATCTACCATCAAATACAAGAATGTCCCACATGAAGCCATTAAGCTTCTTCTGCTCCCATTTTCTAGAGGGACAAGCCCGAATTGGCTTGAGAAACAACCCCTCGCTCCATGAGACATGGGAGGAGCTAGTCACCAAGTTTGTTAACGAATTCTATCCTCCATCCCGAACTACAAGTCTTAAGAATGAGATAATGAAATTTTCTCAAAGATTTGATGAATCATTCGGTGAGGCATGGATCGTTATAAAGAGTTGCTTCGCAAGTGTCCGATCATGGTTTTACCGAAGTTAATGCAAATGGATACTTTCTACAATGGTCTCAACCGCATCAATCAAGACTTTTAAATGCCTCCGCTGAGGTATTTCCGAGCAAGACCACCAAAGAAGCCTTGCAAATCATTGAAAACAAGTCCCGTGTCCGCCTTCCGAGCAAAGACATATCAGCCTCAGCCATGCCGACCTTCTACTTCATTCGCGGAGTACATCTAGCACCGATGCTAAGATTGACAAACTCACGATATTGTTCGTGCTTTTGTTCTTGCTAATCAAAAGAAAGTCACCTTTCACACGCACACCATCACATGGTGAAGTGAAGAAAGTTGAAGTTGTGTTACTTTGTGGCCCTCATGCATACTACAATTGTACTTCTACCGATGGTAGTCCATTTGAAGCCAATGCTCTAGCCGGACTTCACATCGTGGAGGTAATCAATACCGCCCTCAAAATGAACCAAACTACCGTGCACACTTATCGTGCACCACCCGGTTTAACCAGTAATCATAACCGAATCGAACCTAGAATGAACCCAGGTTATCAAAACCAAGGTAATTTCTATCCCGGACCAAATCAAGGTTTCCAACATCAAGAAAACCTTAATCAAAACAATTTCAATCGAGGGAATCAATTTCATGGAAATATGAATCCTAATCAAGGGAATTTTGGCTAATAATCCAACATAGGCCTCAAATTATCCCTCCACCCTCCAAGATCATCATCCGATGAGCTTTTAAAGCAATTCATGAAATCCCAAGAGAAATGAACAAAGTTGTTGGTCGGGCCGACAATCTAAAGAAGTCTTTAAATGATCAACCCTGAAAACTTCCGAGCAACACGATCGCTAACCCGAGGGGCGATGCAAAGGCTTATCACAAACTTAAGTGGTGTTTCATACATGATGGACCTCGCTATTCCTACTACCTCTTCTTCTTCTCTCCTGGTAGTAGTAGTGAACCTAAGACACACAATGACCTTCACTCCAATGCCTCCTCCACCAGGAGCAATGAGTCAAGTTACCAAGGATACAACTGACAAGGTGCATTTTTCAAGCCCACGGAATCAAGACACGCCCCACCTTCTAGTCCAACCTCAAGTTGTCCAAACCCAAATCAAATCCGTGAGTTGTTTTTGAACCTCCCAGCTCCCGCTGAGAAACATAAATCCAAATCTTCTATTCCTTACCCATCACGCTGAATGAGCAAAAGCTCCGCGAAAAGCTACCATCAAATGGACAAATTTTTTCAAATTTTCCAAGAGCTACATTTTGACATAAGCTTTATGATGCTATCATGCCGATGCCCAAGTTTGAATCAACTCTCAAACACATGTTAAGCAACAAGGAAAAGCCGTTGAGATGGCAAAACTCTTCAACGAACCGCCAAATAGCTATCTGAAGAAGCTTCCTGAAAAGCTGGAGATCCCGGAAAATTTCTCTTACCTTGTGTATTTCCTGAATGGTTGAATGCTTTGCCTTAGCAGATTGGTGCAAGCATCAATTGATGCCTTATTCAGATGGAAGAAACTTTCTTCCCGAACTTACCCTACATGCATGACTCTCGAGCTGTATATCGTACAATATCCCGCCCATTTGGCATTGCCGAGGACGATTTGTTAAAGTAGGAAAGTTCCATTTTCCAAATTGACTTTGTGGTTGTAGATTTCGATGTCGATCAACGGGTTCCTCTCATTGTTGGTCGAGGATTCCTCGAGAACGGGCCGCTCTCATTGATGTATTTGAGCAAGAAATCACATTACGTGTTGGTAATGAAGTCGCTACCTTTAACCTTGATCAAACTTCGAGGTACTCCGCAAACTATGATTCTCGAAGCGGTTAACCTAATAGATATCATTGATGTTGCTCTCAAGAGTACCTCAAGAAGTTCTTGGTTATTCTCATAATTCCGGAGTGGGGATTCCACCACATCTTCTCAACCTATCATAGCCAATTCTACTCTTCTCTCACCCGCTTGAGGAAGCGACTTCATCTTGGAAGAGATTGAAGCATACTTGGCTAGTGATTTCGCTCCATGGGAAATTGATCATGCTCCAATTGACATTGAGGGGGATATACTTCTTATTGAGAAGTTGCTTAATGATGATCCATCATCAACCCCTCACACTAGTGATTCAATTCCCTATGAGATTAACTGAGGGAGATATTCTTCGAGAAGTTGTTAAATCAGACACTTCTCCTCCTCTCTCCCTCCCGCCGAGCCATAACAAGGAAGTCAAGTCAGCTTGAGAAAATCAAGAATTTCCCCAAGTCGAACTTAAGGACTTGCCACCTCATCTTGAGTATGCATTTCTTGAAGGTGATGATAAATTACCCGCCATTATTGCTCGAGATTTGAGTAAAGATGAAAAGATCGCTTCTCATAAAGGTCTTGAAGTCACACAAGCAAGCAATTGCTTGGAAACTCTCCGACATTGGGTATCAACCCCGAGTTTTGTACTCACAAAATCTTGATGGAGGATGACTTCAAACTAGCAGCTCAACATCGAGAAGGGTGAATCCAAAAATCCATGATGTTATCAAACAGAGGTTATCAAACTTCTTGATGCGTGATTAATTTACCCGATCTCGATAGTCCTTGGGTTAGCCCAATTCTGTGTTCCTAAAAAGGTGGCATAACCGTTGTCACAAATGAAGATAACGAAGTTAATTCCAACTCGATTGTTACGGATGGCGGTTTGCATTGACTATCGTAAATTGAATGACGCCACCCAAAAAGACCATTTTCCTCTACCCTTCATGGACCAAATGCTTGAGAGATTAGCAGGAAATGAATACTATTGTTTCCTTGATGGTTTCTCGTGCTATTTCAGATCCCCATTGATCCACAGATCAAGAGAAGACCACATTCACCCGCCCATATGGAACTTTTGCCTACAAAACTATGCCTTTGGCTTATGTAATGCTCCGCACGCTCCAACGATGTATGATGGCCATATTCCACACATGATCGGGAAACAATGGAGGTGTTTGTGGATGACTTCTCAGTCATTGGGGACTCATTTCAAACATGTCTCTCCCATTTAGAAAAAATGCTTCAACGGTGTGAAGACACCAATCTTTGTCTAAATTGGGAAAAGAGCCACTTTATGGTCAAAGAAGGCATTGTCCTTGGCCATAAGATTTCAAAAACGGGATTGAGGTGATAGAGCAAAAGTGATGTTATTGCAATTACCTCATCCTACTACCATCAAAGGTATTAGGAGTTTTTAGGTCATGCCGGTTTCTATCGTAGATTCATACAAGATTTTTCTAAAATCGCCCGCCCTATGACCCATCTTCTTGAAAAAGAGGCTCCTTTTATCTTCTCACCCGAGTGCATCAAAGCTTTTGAAACATTAAAGAAAAAGCTTATCAAGCACCCATTCTCGCTGTTCCGACGGGATTTACCTTTGAGCTCATGTGCGATGCAAGTGATTTTGCTATCGTGGGTCCCTAGGGCAACGTGAGATCCAAGCATTTTCACCTATCCACTACGCAAGTAAAACAATGACCGAAGCTCAAACTCATTACACCACCACATAAAAAGAGCTACTAGCCGTGGTGTATGCATTTGAGAAGTTTCGGCCATACTTAATCTTGACCAAATGCTTGGTGTATACGGATCACTGCTCTCAATATCTCTTTGCAAAACAAGATGCAAACCAGATTGCTTCGCTGGATTCTCCTCCCGCAAGAATTTGATATCATTATATGCGGATAAAAAGGAGCCGAGAATCTATCGGCCGATCATTCCGATTAAAAACCCTCACCAAGATGTTTTGAGAAAAAGGAAATAAATGAAACATTTCCTCTCAAGACACTCAATGCGGTTTCTTTTCGTGGAAACTCTACTACCCCATGGTTTGTTGACTTCGCAAATTACCATGCGGGTAACTTCATAGTGAAAGGGATGTCGACCCAAAAGAAGAACAAATTCTTCAATGTTAAACATTACCGGGACTAATTCTACTTATTCAAAATTTTGCGGATCAAGTCATATACATGTGTTATGGTCGTGAAGCCAATGACATTCTCAGGCTTGCCATTCTCGACTCATCGGGGACATCATAGCCCCAACTACACTAAGGTGTTTGATTCGGTTTTATTGGCCCACATTTATAAAGATGCCCATGATTTTGTCAAAACATGTGACGCTTGTCAACGTCACGGAAATATCTCGCAAAGAAATGAAATGCCGCAAAACGCCATTCAAGTGTGTGAGATATTTGACATCCGGGGCATTGACTTTATGGGACCATTTCCATCTTCTCGAGGAAACAAATACATACTCGCGGGTCGTTGACTATTTGTCAAAATGGGTTGAAGCAAAAGCTTTACCTACCAATGATGCCCGAGTAGTTGTGAAATTTTTGAAATCTCTTTTTGCTAGGTTTGGAACTCCGAGAGCTATAATCGCTGATCGTGGTACACATTTTGCAATGACCAATTTGAAAAAGTCATGCAAAGTATGGTGTAACCCACCGCCTCTATCGCATACCACCCACAAACAAGGGGCGGTGGAAGTTTCCAACCGGTATTAAGAATTTTGAAAGGACAAGAGGCTTAAAATCTGCATCCCGGTCGGATAAACCGATGACGCGACTCGGGCCTTCCGTGATAAATTTTATAAAACACCCATCGTGTACTCCATACAAGCTAGTGTGTACGGAAGGCATGTCATCTGCTGATTGAGCTTGAGCACAAGGCATACTGGGCCTTGAAACATGCAAACTTCGATATTGACGCATGCCGGAGATCACGAAAAGTTCAAATGAATGAATTAAATGAACTCCGTGATCAAGCATACGAGAACCCTTTGATCTACAAACAAAAGACAAAGAAGATTCATGACTCAAAAATCAAGAACCGCTTTTTCAACGTTGGTGATCGAGTCCTTCTTTTCAATTCAAGATTGAAGATATTCTCGAAAGATCAAGTCCCGCTGGTCCGTCCATTTACTATCACTCAGGTTTATCCTTATGGCACCATTGAGTTATCTCAACCCGATGGTCCAAATTTTAAAGTGAATGGTCATCGACAAGCATTATTTTGGAGAGGACATTCCACCTTGGTTGTCCCTCGATCTACAAACATTCCCCATGAACCAATGAAAATGGGATCGAGTCAAGCTAGTGACTCGGAATCAAAAACAATAGCACACACCATATGGGTTTTACCCATATTTCTATCTTCTTTCTCTCTGCTCTACCAGTTAAAGGAGTCCCCCGCTATTGTATATAAGTTTTAAGTTAAAAAAAATGGTTATATCAAAAATAAAATAATGGCCGTAGTATTTCCCTTTACATTCTTTGTTTCAAGATAACCGCCGAGACTTTGAATATTGAGGGCAATATTCATTTCTAAGTGCTGGGAATTCTCACTAATTTTATCATATATTATCCACCTAATTCCCCGCTTTTGGCCAAAATTTTTTTTGGAGTAAGTGTTTTCACTTACTCAAAGAATGGTAATCAGTCCGCCATGTCTAACCCACATAAGGATTGGCTAATCCAGAGCAAACGCTCTTGGTAAAGATTTCTCAAACCGCTTATGGCTTGCAATTTGCCTAAAATTGTATGGTTCACCACCATATCCTAAAAAATGAAGAGTTGGCTAGCCCGCAAGTTTATGGCTTGTGGTAAAGGCAGTGGAAAACCATAATTGGTAATCGACTCACCAAAGATAATATTGATAATTTATCTAAGAGTTGGCTAGTCCGTATAAACGGCCGTAAAGACAAATCAAACCGCTTACAAATTTTATGATTTGCTCAAAATCATTTGGTTATCAAGTAAAAGGTTCTTACTTGAACCAAAACAATTGGCTACCCGTAAGTGATGGCTTTTGGTAAAGAGTTCTTTAAAATCCATTAAAGTTTCAAAACATTGCTAGGGACTAGCAATATCTTAAGGGGATTGATGAAGTGTCTAAATACTCATCATTTTTGTACCATCTAGATGCAAAAACATCCAAAACACTTTAAATGCATCAAAATGTTGAAAATATCTCAAACAAGTGTTTTATGTGTTTTAAATGCAAAAATATCAAAATCAGATAAAAAACGTATCAAGTTTGCAAAATTGGCGCTTTTAGTCCCCAAGTTTCAAAAGTTGTCAAATCTAGTCCCCTGAATCCAAAATGTGGAGTTTTATCATTCAAGGTCCCTGAAATATTCTAAGTTGTTAAAAATGGTCCTTGAATGAATCTTTGGTCAAATGGCGGGAAAGGTCCCTCAACTTTGAAAAATGTCAAAATTAGTCCTTGGATATTTTAAAATGGAAAATGATCAAATTTTATCCTTGTACTATCAAAGTTTGTCAAGTTTGGTCCTTTGATAACATTGAAAAGTTCGGCTTTGGTCCTTCAAGTTTGGTGGAATTGCAAATTTAGTCCTTGTGTTACTACTAAACCAAACCTAACCCTTGTACTAATATCAAACCCAATCCAAGAACCCACCTGAGCCCAACACAAGCCCACCCACACACCTTGGACCTTGACCTGAGCTCTAGACCTTGAGCCACCCAAATCATTTGATCCTACCAATAACCATTGAACCCCTTCCCGTATTATAAAAATCCCATCAAAAAGTCAAATGTGATGTTTCATCCCCTACCTCATTGTCCCCGCCAAATCCGCATACCACCATATTTTTCATCCCACTTGTTCCTACTCCCTTCCACCTGCCTTCCCGTTGTATACCTACCCTCCACCTCACACAATCTTCCAAAGCTCATTAATGGTTAAAACCCCGCTAGACTTTGGCGCCAAAAACTCCACATGGACGATTATGATGATTTTGATCAATCCAATGGTTGGAATGAAGTGGGATATGTTCAGAGATGTCGACAAGAGTGGAAAAGATCATTATAAAGAGGAGGGAAGCAATGGGAAGAAAGTATGTGTAATTTAGTTTATTCAATGTCGCTTAGCTTAAATTTAAATGCCAGTGTATTTTCTAGCTTTTGAACTTTGTATTTCAAGTTTCCTGTGTACAATAAAGCTTTTGTGATAATCAATTTCAAGTTTAAGTCCTATTTCGCTTTATGCAAATTTTCTTTTTTCAAAAATTTCATGAATGGTTGAATGTTGTTAAGCAGTTGTTAATATGGACTCATAAGCCAACTTAAGCTCCTAGATAGCTTCTAAAAGCTATTAGATACTATAAAAATCAGTTTAGCATCAAAAAGAAAAAATCACCAAAAATACCAAATAAATTAGTGAAAAATAAAAAATCACAAGAAATGGAGATCAAAGCTCGAGCAGGTGAATATTGGATTACCCTCGGTTAGAGGCTTAGTGGTAAGCCTATAGGAGTGATCTTTTGTTCTGGTTCTCGAGTTTTCGCTTGGATAGCCACTTGTAAGCTTAATTTTAATTTTGGCATTTCACTGCTCAAGTGCTTATTTCTCGCTATATCTTTGCTTTTTATGCTTGTTTGGTGTATGATTAGTGAGATTAGTGCTTAATATAGTTTGCTTGTTCTTTAAAATTGGTAGTTGCTAAAATCTCATTTTGACAGCTATATAATAGCATATAGATCATTCTTGAGTTGTATGTTGTTGTTACTGTTATTTAGTGCTTATTTAGTCTTATTACATGATATTATAAAGTCTTGAATCATTTTCATGGTCTTAATTTGTGTTTTGTTTTGAAATCTTCATATCGCCTCTCATAAAGTGGTGTTTGGTTCACTGTGATAAAGGTTGTTTTAGCCAGTGCATGTCTCATTAGGTATTAGTAGTTCAAAGAAGCAAAGAAAACCAGTTCTCATTTGTGAAAAAGTCAAAATTAGCTTTTGATCAAATCTTGTGTTAACTGTTGGATCTTCATGATCCATGATCATGATTTTGTGTTCATAAGTTGTTAATATTGCTCAAATCAGTCTTAGTTCACCTTAATACATCACAATCAGTGATTAGAATCAACTTAAAGTTCATATAAGTCAACCTTAGTGTTTTTCTTAAAAAGTCAAAATTTTCAATTTGGTCGTTTTTGAATAAAATAGATAATTTCAATGTGTGTTTAATATTGAGATTTAGCTTATAAGCTTTTGGGATATTAAAGTTTAGCTGCTTAACTTAATTAGAAAAATATTAGTTCACTTTTAGTCAGCTTATTCATAGCTTATTTTCTAGCTTCTTTTGAGCACCTTGTTGAAATGATGTCCTCGTAAGTAGCTGAGCTAGTCACTTTCAGAAGCTCACACAGAGCTCTTCAGTTAGCTTTAGCTTGTGAAATTTGGTTCTTTGGAAAGCTTACCTAGCCATCTTGAGGACCCAAGCTCAATCTTGTACTTTGCTAGCTATTTACTAGGGCTCAGCAAGTTGCTTTTAGATATGTCCATTTCTTAGTTTTATATAAGTGCTTATTTGATTATTTTAGCTTATCAGTTTGTATCCTTGTGCTTATTAGCTTTATTTAAGTAGCTTTAGCTTATTCTCATTTTATTTCATCTTTGTTTTCAACTGTGTAGCTTGTTTGAGCTGAAAAACATCAAATAAGCTCATTAAGCCCACTGTTAAGCTTTTCAGTTTGTAAACTGCTTATTTTTAATTTGTAAAATTTTTTTTTTCATTCAAGTAGCTAAATATCAGTAGTTAAATAGTTTTCAAAAAGAAAATCCACAAAAACATCATTTTAAATATAGTGATAGCGTTTATTTAATATTAATTAGGTTTTTGATTTTTCTTTTTAGTTTATTATTAAGCACTTTCTGTTTTTATAATTTTCTTAGTCTGTCATCACCTTAGGATATTTTAGAAAAGTTTCATAATTTTCTTAGTTTGTTTAGTATTTATTATAATTTTAAATAGTTAAAAGTCTTAAATAATTAGTAATAAATAATTAAAAAGCATAAAAAAATATCTTTTCAGTTCTAAAATTAGTTTTATCATATTTCAGATTTTTCTAAGTTAAAATTTTATTTTTCCAGGTTAATTTTATATTTTCTAGTATTTAAGTGTATTTTAAATAATAATTAATTAGTAATAAATAGATAAAAAGTGTAAAAATATATTTTCAATTTTAAAATAAGTTTTATAATATTTTAGATTTTTCTAAATCATAATTTTATTTTTCTAGCCTTATTTCATATTTTCTTTTAATTTAAAGTATTATTAAATAGTTAGGAATAGTTTTTAATTAATAATAATTAAATAAATAGTTATAAAAATAATTTTATTTTTCTAATAATTTTCTTTTATTTTTAGGATTTCAAAAATGTCATTTTCATATTTTTAGGTCTTTTATTTCTTTAAATTCACTTTTTATTTTGTACGTTTACGTATTTATAAACGACGATTTATTTACGCTTTGTTTTATCTGATTGTTGTGCTTTCCAATCAGATCCAATATCATTCCAATCAATCAAGAGTGTAATAATCCATCAAAATCTTTATTGATCACTATCCTTAGTGATCATTCTATCGCTCCGAAAGTTTTGAACACCATTGAAGTCTCCTGGACTTAACGACCCGGGAAACCACTATATTCTCCAGATCTTCATTGCATTGGTTTCTGAGCAGTTTTAAGTTTATTACGGTTAGCCATTCACAAGTGGTTAGCTTGTGTGATTAAACTTGACGGTTCAGGACTCAATCACACATTTTCTTTTTCAAGTTTTTCAAGAGCTTTTTCATATTTTGAAACAATTTCAGAGGTCTCAGACTGGAGTCTTTCATGATCTTCAAATGTAATATGTTTGCAAATGATGGACATAATATCAAGTATTCTAACATCTTCAAGAGAGAATCATTTAAATTTTCCAAAACTTTGATGTGTTCAACACTTTCATTAGCTTGTTTTTACTGAGTGGATTTATGGTCCTTGACAGTCACTGCTTTTCTTAAAAAAGGCTTGTTCAAAATAAATTACCCTTGAGTTGATGTTATTCAAATTGAGGGCAATTTCGCTTCAAAAACTTTTTGTTCAATATCAAAACTATTAAACCGCATGTTGGTTGTAATATGAGTTTTAGTTTCAATACCTCGTCGGCCATTCTAGTTTTAACATCGCCTAAAATGCTTCACAAGATCACTGTGTTAAAAAGGATTGTTTGAAGACATTTGTTCGACTAAAATGATTTTGAGACAACCACAGAGTTGCAAATCGGTTTTGAATCATTTGAACCGTGTTGACACTTTGTTTGAAACACTTGGTGTGATGGAAAACTTTGACTTTTCATTTTGAGACACAAAAAGGATTCCATTAATTTGTTCCATTTGTTATAATCAACGGTTTGATTTTAGAATTCTTTTGTTTCATTTTTGATCTACTTCCTCGAGATAGTTCTAACGCTTCAAGAGAATCACTTAACAATAATGGGTTCATGCAAAAACATTTCCATTGTTTAACACATTCTCGAGATTTCTAAGCTTTCAGGAAATCCAGAAGGGTCATACTAAGTGCCATTCTATTATTAGTATGAAAACGTGGATTTACTTGATTAGAAAGCATCATGATTGTTTGGAGCGTAATGACCCGCTGTATAGCCAAATTTTCCAAAAGTTTTTATCTTTTCATTCTTATCAAGAATTTTATCAAGAGAATCTTCTCGCTTGAAAATCAAGAATCAATAAGCTTCTTCTCTTTTTCAAGATTAGAAACATTTCTTTTGTTTGGAAAGTTGGTTATTTAAATCGTAAATTTTGTTTAAAGATTTAATTTTCAAGCTCAAATTCACATCAAGTGTGTTATACTTGATTTGCAAAAGTCGTTTTTAGAAACTAAATTTCGATAACCAATTTCTAATTTCGATTCTTTTTGTTTTTCCGAAATTCAAAGGCTTTTATGCTCTCCTTGTAACTCTCAAGCTCAATGTCAATTTGGCATTCGCGCTTAACATCACATTGACCTTTTAAGTTTCATTTCAATGCCACAATTGTTGATTAATGATTCGTAATAGCACGCAGTTTCTATCTTCAAGATTTTGTGCCATTACGCTTCCACTAGGATCCACATTTGAGTTTCGAGTTAGTATTGCTACAACTCGATTGTCCAAGTATGTATCATAAGTAGGCCAAGGCCATTGCACGCCGCTCGTTATGAGTAAACACATCAAATATGACATTGTTATAGCATGGATCAATGATTGTAACTTAGATAATCGCGTTGGCGCTATAGATGTGAGGTGCGTAAGAGTCGTTGTCGATTCTTAGTCTCTTTGCCATGAAGATGCAATTTTGCATTGAGTTCCTGCCTTCCACATCATCTATAATAGCTTAAAAGTCATGTTCTCAAAGACTCAATTGCATTCCCGATTCGCATTGTGTTAACAAAGATAGCTTTATGAAGATACGCAAAATCCTTCTTTTTCGCTTTCTTAGTAGGACAATTCATTGCCATGTGACCCACTCCTTGACAGTTGTAACACGTAACATGATTTCCCTCGACCATATTTCCATAATTCCTTAACGACGGAGTTACAACATTCCCATTCTCGATACCCATTGCTCTATTCCCAACATTCACTCCATATGATTTCCAACATTCACCCAACTGGGATACCCCGAGCAATGAACCCCCGATACCCATGCGACTTCTACATGCTTTACCCAAGAATGCAAAAGCATGTGACAAAGCCTCTTCTTGTTCAATTTCAAGAGCATGATTCCTTGTTCCCCGATATTGTGGATACCGCTGTTGTTGAATGACTTGTTGTTCTCGGTGGATAGAATTTGTTGAGGGATAAATGTACTTGTGGTTGTGGAATGTATTGTCGCAAGTTGTTGTTGGTGGAAGATGATGAAGCTTGTTGTTGTGTATTCACCGAGGGTTGAATCTTGCAATTAGTGCCATGGATCATGATGCTTTGCCAATCTTTCTTTCCTAACTTCATTGGCTTCCATTGGTTCTGTTTCTAAAAATCGCTTAGTTGATCAAAGTTCACCATGTAAGTCTTTTGTTTGTTGACAATAGTGACATATCGCCCCATTCTTCCTCGTAGATTGTTTAGAACTTGATGTTGCTCACTTATAGTTCTGGTGTCAACTTGTTTCTTATCGACTCATTCATTAAAGCTATAACCTTCCATAGTAGGATTCAATGGATTCTCCCGAGTGGATGTAAACTTCTCCCAAGCAAGCAAGCAACTTGTTTTCCGTGATCCGCTGACCAATTTCGCCCATGACAAAGTCGCCTAACACGCTCCCACATATCAAAGGGCCACCACCGCCTACGCTGGAAGAAGATGTCTCGTAAACCCGGCTTGTATAATATGAATTGCCATGTCATCCGCCGCTTGTTTCTCGATCCTCTTCGTGAGTATTCCGATTCTTTTGAAGACGAAAAATGGTGGACGGAGGTGTTGCATCAAGATTTCCGTGGTCTTGACTTGTCGAGTATGGGGTCCATTCTAATGGATTTGATCATCAATTTCCCATTAGATTTTGTCTTGATGTAACGAAGCATTCGACTTGTCCATTGAAGATAACCACTTTTTTCCAACATAGGAGGACGGTTTTCGCACCGCTGCATGAATGTCTTGTTGAGTTGCCATTGATGAACGATGATCTCGGAGAAAAGTTGATGTAGGATCGATTCAACGATGAGGAGTTGAGGTTGATGAAGATTAAGCTCTATTGAGGTTTTTCTCAAAGTCGTACTGTGAACCTTGGTTCTTAGGTGTAAAAAATTTTCCCAAATTTGGAATTCACTATAAAAATCAATTCTAAGGTCGTATGAAAAATTTGAGTTATGACAATTTTGACGCCAAATTGACTTAAAAATTTGAATTTAGGCCCAAAATTTATTTGACCAAAATTTGCAATGCTTAAAACCAAAATTTGAATTTCGTAAAAATTGAACGCTTAGTCTCCTCAAAAATTTAAATTTTACCAAGTTATGACAATTTTTTTAAACCTTATGCGTGAGAAAGAGTTTAGGGCGTGAGACCAAAGAAGTTACGAAGTAGGATGCTTAGGGCGAGAGATTGTGCTTAGGCGTAGGATTCCTTATGCTAGACCAAGATCTTACGCTGTAAACTTAAGGCTTAGGGCGAAACAAAATGCTTAGGCGAGAAATCTTATGCGTAGTGGAAACTTATGCGTGAGATTGTTACGCGTGAGGCGCTTATGCTTATGCGTGAAACGAGGTTTAGAACCAAAAATCCTTTTACATCGCCACAAATAAGTAAAAAGATATCCACAAGTCGAAGTGTTCCACACACTTATCCAAGTGAGGGAAGCACTGAAAACCTTTGATGTCAAGATTCTTAGCCAAAAAGTTATGCGTAGGGAAGTTATGCGTGAAAAAGGGCGTTGACTTTTATTACGCCAGAACTAGGGTTTTGACCCACGCCAAAAAATTTCCAAATGATTCAAACAATTTCTCTTGCAATGCATAGCCTTAAAACACTAATAACACAAAAAATCTGCTGGACCGCTTCACCCAAAGTGCTTAGAAAGCTAATACGAGTAGAAATGACCAATGAACCAAATACGAAGCTTAAAATGATTTAAAACACGTAAAGATTAAAACTTTTGCAAAAAACTGAAACTTTAGCACCAAATAAACCTTAAACCACAAGAATCTTGAATTTTAAGTGCAAAAATTAAAGCTTTAAGCGTGGCTAATATGAATAACGTAGCCTTTACGTAACCCTTCAAAACAAAAACACAAACACTCCTAAACCATTGTTAGGCTTATTGATACCATTTTAAAGCCCTTTTAATGATACCTTATCATACAAAACACGTGATAACAAAATGTGATGTATGTTAAGGTGATAAGAAAGATGAAGGATAGAAAGTGGTGACTTGAATGATATTCGTATGTATGTTTAGAGAGATAAAGGAAAGAAGATGAAAACAATAAGATGTTATATTGCTTCAAAGGAACACACACACACACACACACTCAAGCACACCCCTCAAATGAGACTTTGAGGGGTATTTATACTCTAAAACATAAACGCCCTAATGGGCTTTGGCTTGGGCCTCGTGGACTTAGACATGGGTTGGATTGGATATAAGGCAAGCTTAACTAAACTAATATCCATTTAGCTTAGTCCAATCCACGAGCCCGTTGACTATTCTATCACGATATCTAACACACGTTACAAAGTTCCTAAACGTGAATGACCATCACTTCTAATAAAAACTATTAAGGCTAACAAAATTTTTATAAATAAAAGTTGTATTACATTTAAAAGTTGTATAAAGTATTATAAAGTATTATAAAGTTTTATAAATAAAAGTTTTATAAATAAAAATTTTATAAATAAAAGTTTTTTAAGTTTTATAAAAGTTTTACAAAAGTTTTATTAAAAGTTGTATTTTTTAAAAGTTTTATTAAAAGTTGTATTTATTATTTTTTAGGTGTTCCGTGATGAAGTTGTTTTAACTGATTGGGTGCAATCTACTACTTAATCGAACGGTTTACTTATTATTAAAGGAAGAACTAAAACGTATAGCTATAAGTACTGATCAATTTAAGTGTTCAAGAAATGGACGCTCAAGACGCGAAGGTTTTGAAGATGAACTTCAACGGCAGACTGGTACCGCTAAAACTAATTTTCCATTCAAATATAAATGGTCGAACTGGTACCGCTAAAACTAATGGTTGAATCTTGAGGGTCAAGTGTGTGACAACTGGCAATTTATGGAGTATATTTTAGGTAACCGCATTAAGTTAAACTAAACCGAGCTTTTGCCTTTATCACTATTTTTATAAACCATGACTTGATTTTATATCGTCTTATGGTTTTTACGGTTTATTTCATTATTAAATGAGTTTTCGTATGAGTTTTAACTCTATTTTATAGGCACTATTCGATTCGGCACTAGAAAAGCATAAAACGAGAAATATTGTAACTTTTAGATGAACTCAAAATTGACAAATAAATAGTCAAAACTCATGGAAAAACATAAATAACGATGTTAAAGTCGAATGAACGCCGTGGGACACTCGAGACAATATGAGCCTGAATGGGTCAACTGGATAGTTTACTTAAAAATGGCTACCACTCCTTGCTACCGCCCACCCTCCACCCATTTTATTTATTTATTAGTCCCTAGCTCCCACCTTTAAATACCCCCCCCTCAACTTACATTTCACTCTTTTATTTCTCTCACTAAAAACACACACACACATATCCTTTCTCTCTCTACTCTCTCTCCTCAAAATTAATAAAAACCCTAACCCTAAACCCCTTGGCAGCCACCAATCGTCAAGCCAAAAATCCGCCACCACCTACAAGTGACCACCCACCTCCACCACCATATCAAAGATCTTTTCATCGCCTTTTCAAACCATATATAATACTCTCACTAAAACCTTCATTAACACCTTCAAATTTTAAGATTAAGATTCGGACTTTTAGGGTTTCAAGTGGGTTTTGCAATTCGTGCTTGAATAAGGTAAATGGAACGCTGGGTGCTTGTTTAAACAATAATAAGCCAATGATGGTAAATTAGGGTTTCAACCCTACGATAATTTTAGGGCTTTGGGTGAAACATGGAATTAAGTCTAATTAACATCTAAATAAACAATTAGTTAGTGTTGGTAAGCATGGGTTTATCAATTTGATGGTTTTATGCATTTTAGGTCTAGTTTCATATTTTTGGTTAGAATAGATGATTGGTTTTGTGTTTGGTTAATGATTAGAGCTTGAATGATTGTATTTGGATGTTGGAATTAATTGGGTGATGTTTGATGGGATTTGGATGTGATGAGCCACCAAGGCCACGCACGCGGAGCCTTGGTTGGTGCACGTGACCCGCTTGGGCCACGGGTCCGGCGGGTCGCTTTTGGTAGCTTGTTGGTTGATGTAGTTGAGGTTTGATGAGACGCTGGAGCCTAAAAACTTCTAGAGCTTGTTTGGTTCACGCGGGTCTTAACTGCGGACCGTGATTACACCATAGTGGTCATAAATATCGTTTTCGTATAGTTGGTTGATTGATTGGTTGGCTTAGATTTTTTGAGTTGGTTTGGGATTGAATTGCGCTATTATGACTTTTAAATTAAACTTGATATATATATATATATATATATATATATATATATATATATATATATATATATATATATATATATATATATATATATATATATATATATATATATATATATATATATATATATATATATATATATATATATATTTATATTGTCAACTTTGAGCTACGCTTGTTACTTTGACTTTTAGTCAATAGTTGACTCTAAAAAGCCGTAATATGGACTTTAGTATAATTTGGAATATTGATTGATTAAAAGCGGAAGTCATGACTCGTGCTTGTGGACTCTAAACTAATAATCTATATGAGATTAATATTGAATTTGACTAATATATATATATATATAAAAATGAAAATGCTAATAGACTATGAAATATAAATAATAAATGGGCTTTTGTACCAAAAATATCGATAACAAGACTTATCTTGTTATTTACTATTTTTTAAATGGAAACTAACGACTAAATTGGAAATTTTTTATAATAAATAAGTAATTAATGTTTCGAGTACACGTTTATCGATAAATGCCAATTATGGGCATTTAATACTAGTTTAAGTATTTATTTACTTACGCTGTGTGTATGGGTTACTGATAACCTAGCATTAATAGTGTTGATCCATGTGGGTAGCGGACTTATTAGGTTGACGAATCTAATAAGAGCCCGCTAGGTACGCTGGGTAACCTTATTAATGGGTGAATTATCCTTATGACTCTTTAGGATACGATTGATTTATGGGATAATGTTTACTAACAGTAAATAAATGAGTTTATCGAGTTGACAAATTCGATAAGGTCTACTATTTATTTCGAAACTTATTGAACTATGGACCTTATCGTATAGAGGTCTCATTGTGTTGCATTGAGTTACGTATTGGATATTTGAGTGCATTCATAGCATCATATTGAGTCGATACACCCACATGAGGATACCAAACACTAGGATTGAATGGTGAAAAGAGACATTTTTGGAAATAACGAAATGGAATACATTGGGGTAGATAACGTTGATTTCGAGAGATATATATATTAAATTTGGTCTACATTAATAGGTTGTGCCGTAGCCTATAGTTGCCGCCATGATTACCAAGTATCTTCAAGCTAGTGTTTATTTGTACGCTGATTGCTTGAGGTGTAGTTTCATAGCCCCACTTTTATCTATGCTTTTAACTATATTGGGGTAGAATCATGCTATTGTTTTCTAACCGGAAAACTATTTGGATTTGCTTATATGCTTGACTTTTTAGATAGATGTGCGGTTGTTGCCGTTTCTTAGACTAGGGTAGCAATCCTAATTGCTATAACTATTGCTTAGCTAAGAATAGATTCTACCTCAACCTAGTCCTGTGGGTTGGCAATTATTCTAGATTTTGCCACGCATAAAGGCTGACTAGAGTCAGCTGGCCCCAGTAATCCCCGGATGCGGATATGTTTATGGTTGGTGATCCCAGTAGGATCGGTATTTATCTATCTTAGGTTTGCATAGCAAATCAAATTTACCTGGTCCACTATGATATTATTGTTGAACTTAAACCTATGAACTCACCCAACAGTAGTGACACCTTTTAGCATGATTTCTCGTGTATTTCAAAGATGTTTGGATTACGTGATCGGTGGAAGCTGGCAAGAAGGCTGGGTTCAAGGATCATTTCCACTTTGATAAAATTTGGGGATCTAGTTTATTAAATCATGTGTCACCTAATATTTACACTTTTGGATTAAATGTTTTGAATAACTAAATTTAGGATTGGTTTTGAATGTTAAATGACTATCTTTTGCTATACTTGTGTAAGCGTATACCAATCCAATAGTAACTTCCAAAACTTGATTATGTCTTCCACTGCACTCGAGATTCGGGGGTGTTACTGATTGGTATGAGCTCAAGGTTATAGAGAATTATGTATTTTATAAACCCTAAACTATAACAACTTTTAAGAAAAATTGATCTTCGATCACGCATTTCGCCGCTGCAAGCTTCTTATTTGATTATGGTACTAATCATGCATTTGAATTATGAGATGATCAGTTAAGGGATATTGTGAACTAATTATGGAAACGTTATGATTTGGAGACATGATTATTGATTTTGGGTAAATGAGATGTGATTATCGAGATAATATGGAATATGATTTTGAGTAAACGGTATATTGTGATTTTGGAGTTTTGAACTCGATTGATTTGATATGGGAATATGTGATGGAACTAACTTATGTGTTTTTATGTAAAGGCATCTTTTGAGTAATGCAAAGACTTACTTTTAAAGCTTTCATTATGTGATATATGTTTTGGTTGTTGATGCTTTTATTAAAACTAGTTGTTTCAACACTTATACTACCCCATTGTCACGCATCATTCCTTCACTAGCTTTTTGATGTGTCCGGAGAGGTCCTGTTGTTGCTTAGTTCACCAAAGACACTCTCATGACGGTTATGTAGGGTGATCCTTATGAGATTGCCCGGCCACTTAGTTCATCATCATCGACGCTCTAGCTCATCTAGGCATTCTCACTTTACATCAAGTTCTTAGACGCAGCCCGCACTCCTAGTCTTGCTCAAGCACTTCCCCGCATGTATCGGAGACCACCATCATCACCTATCTCGCTTAGCAACCCACTCTCTTCTCAGCATCACCACCGTATCACCATGTCTTAGAAGACCTAGATCTCCTAGTGTACCACCGTGATTTACTCAGACAAATGACTCGACTCATGGACTCTCCTCCGAGGATGAGGCGAGAAGCATGAGGTCGAGGAGAGCATGAGATTGAGGAGCAAGATGAAGATGAGGATGAGGATCCTCGTGAGAGAGGATGATGAGGATATCTCGGCGGGGTACTTCTCCATTGCGTAGTCCCGACATTCTCCTGACCAGTTCTCCTTTTCCTAAGCCTCGAGTCCCTCGGACAAATTTTGGTTTTGATTCACCTCCACATTCACCAGATAGGTAGCCCGTTAGGATCGAGATACCATCGGAGATTGCTTCTTGAGCCCGAGGAGTATGGAGGTACGGGTCTGACTGGAGGAGGATTATATCCTGGTATCCGGTGAGGTTGTCGATCGATTAGATGGAGTGACGCGGACGTGTAGAGGATTTGAGGATAGATTTGACTAAGATAGAGAAAAAGTCGATGGCCTTGAGAGAAGGTCCTGTCGGGACTCTTGAACAGGTTGGAGACCGCATACGAGTGCTTGATGTTTGGAAGCGTGCACTGCTTCAAAGACAAGGTCGACGGTTTGGAGAAGGAGGCCGTGAATCTTAGGAAGGATTGCGACTCTCAGCGTTTGGGGAGTTTGTCAATATGGAGAGTAATGGATGATGTTTGGAAATCATTTAGGAATGCTCGTAGACGTGGCTAGATAGTATTAGATTCATGGTTGTGTACCATCTTGAAACTAAGTAGTACTTGGTTCAAGATGTAGATCTATCCTAGTTGTCTTAGTAGTATCGTTGTTAGGATCGTTTTTGATTTCCTCGTATCCTTCCATGTATTTCCACTTTTTTAAACCTATGAGTTATGGTTATTGGAACGTGCATCCTTTAGTTATGATTCGGTGATCCATTGTTTCGCTTTGGTATAGCGTTGTCCTTGTTGACCTTGATTATGTATTTGAGCGATATTTAGTGATCCTTGGAACCCAACTCTATCTTTAGAGCGTAAATAGTGAACTTATGAAACTGTTCTTCTTGCCTTCAGAATGATGGCAACAAGACGAAACCCGCTTAGGAACAACCGAGCAGCCCCGCCGCCGTTGTTGTTCCCCTGTTCGTCGAGGTCGCCGTCCCACCCGACCACTCCACCCGTTGAGAACCCAAACCCGATAACCCAAATTGTGAAAACCCAATGTGAACGACCGTCGTGAGAATGGTCCTGTTTACAAAAACCTCCACCGTAAACCCAACCACATTGACCAAATTAGCATATCGAAAGGTCAACCGCTAACTCGAGACTAATCTCTCAAACACCTCTAGTGGAACCCATGTGAATCGAACTCGAGGTTGTACCTACAAAGAGTTCCGACGTGGTCCTATTGAGTTCAAGGAACCAGGAGTAGTTTACCTAACTAGGTGGTTGGAGAAAATGAATCTGGTTTGCCGTTAGTAATTGTGGGGAGGATTGTAAGGTTAAGTATGCAACATATACCTTGAAGGACGAAGCGTTAACCTGGTGGAATAACTATCACAGATCAGTAGGAATTGATGTAACTTATAGTATGTGTGACAACTCGTAATTTCAGGTCATTTTACAAAATTTGAAAATTTCACTATTCATCTCAGGAATTTACTATTCACCGGTTACTATTCAAAATTATACTATTCAATCGCTAAGTCGAAGTAATATTCTGAGAACGTATTTCAAAATTTACTATTCACAAAACACTATTCATTCCCTGAGAAAATCACTATTCATGCTTCACTATTTCATCGCTTATCGTAAACTAGGTTTACGAGTATCAAATTCGCGTAACCTTAATGGTTTAAGCTGCGAATTCATGAACAATCATCAAGGACATTTCATATAGACTAGGTTTAGTCTACATGTCATCACATCATTATCATCATGTTAGTTCATGCATTATTTTGCATTTTACATTAATCGTATAATTTCTATTAAATAAACGCTATCGCGTAAACATTTATTTTGAAACATTTATCCGACACTTCCAAAAATAAACCTAATATATTTTTATACTCATTTTAAGACTATAAAAAAATTATATTATTAGTTTATGTCACACCCCCAAAATATCGCAGCGGAACGATAGTGTTTTTGGGGTATGACGTCATAACACAAAACATGGATACAGAAAACGACCTCTAAAATGAGACGTTTTGAAATGTTTACCATTCGATTAATTAAAGTTAAAGTTTACAAAACATGAGATCCCAAAGTTTGATAATACATAAAGGGTTACAAAACATGTCAAATGGTAATTGATAAAAACACAAGACTCCAATGTATGCCATGTGACCCAAAAGCTCCATGAAATGCTATCCTTTACAACCTGAGATAAACATGCTAAAAAGTGTCAACACAATGGTTGGTTAGTTCATAAGTTTGTTGAAAATGATTTGAAAAAGTCTATAAAGAATGTTGATGCAAAGAAAGGCATTGAAATCCATTCAGCCCGGAATCTCCATACAAAACTCGCATCCTATGTGTTCACAACCCATTGCCTAAAATAGAATTGTCAATCTTGTTTGTAAGTAGGACATATGTGCATACGATATATACATGTACTTAATGCAAAGAATCACGCCCAACTGAACCTCTTGACAAGTCTACATTGTTTGTTGTGTTTTATTGAATAACATATTATATTCACCCTGTGTCAAGTCATCAAGGACCTGCAAGCCACCATAGTACTATCAATACCTTCCTACTCCGCAGGAGTTAACCAGATTGCTAAAGTATGTATGTTGAAGCATAATTCAAAACAAGTTTAGCACATTAAGGCACATATCGCAATAAACCACACATAATGTCCAAAGAGTATAAGAATTATAGTGTAACACAATTGTATAAATGGTTTGAGTATTCGTAAGAGTAAAACAAGTATTTAAGCATGTATCTCCCCCAAAGAGTTTGTAAGAATTTAAACGAGTAAAAGCGGGTATGAACTCACCTGGTATGATTGATATGCTAACAAAATGAAGTGCACGAAAATGAGGCTCTGAAACTATCCACGACCTAAAATGAATGATGTGTTCTAATGTAAGTCATGAAACAATGTCGTGCATGCAAATCCATATGTAATCTATACCACTTGCAATGCTTTTGAAAATAGAAATTATCGTCGAAATATATGTTTATGACATCTCGTCATGTTTATAAAATACTTTACAAGTATATACGTTGAATCAACATCCTACGATAATCGCTTTGTGATTTATTGTGAAATTATAACTTTTCGTCAGAAAAATAATGTTACTTGACAATTTCATGAAAGTGACTAAACGCCTCAAAAAGCTAGTCAGAAAATGGTGCACGCCGAGTGTCGAAAACAAACTCAACAGTTTTGGGAAGCTTGTATCATTATCTCAAAGTTTTAGCATTTAAGTTTTCATCCTAGAGGTTCCAATCATAGAGAAAATTATAGGTAAAGTATGGTACTTGTGTCCAAAAATATCGTTTTAGGGTGGTTTCCAAGCAAAGTTTAAGTGACCGTATTTTATTCGCTACAACCCGCTTGACTAACGCGGTTGGAAATTTTGGAAAATAGGCTAGGTGAACTTACTTTTACTAGAAGACATCACGTTATAAAAAGTACTCCGTCATTGTTAAAAATGACCCTCAACATGGTCCCTCGTTGCCGTAGTTTATGTTTAATAGAAAATATATTAAGGTCATAAAAATTATAAAAATACATTTCTTGAAAGATTTGAGTGAAATAATAATTATCGTGTAGTTTTTACGAAAACCGTCGTAATTATATAAACTTAACAATTTATACACGAAATAAATTAAAAACATCGGGTAAACTCATAATATTATTTTTATAATCTTAATATGAGTATAAAAATATATCGGGATAATTTTTGGAAGTATCGGATCAATTGTTCAAAATAATTAATTACGCGATAGCGTTTATTTAATATGAAACAGGTTTGAACATATCGGACAATAAATGACTCTCCATCTACAAGTGAAATTAGAACAAACATTCTTCGACATAGTATAAGCTGATATCTATGTTTATGCTAGCATGATAACAATATAAGTGATGAAATATTTTAGAAGCACTCAACATTGGGACAAATCTTGAAAATCAACCACTACACCACATCACTTAAACATTTAAGGTTTTGTGACTTTACAACATAGAGCATGGAAACACTTCGATAATCAAACCATAAATATTTTAGTCATGGAGACTAAACACCTTAGGCAAGTAAGATTCAAGTCATGACATTCGCTAGAACTAGAAACGCGAGGAATCACAATCATACCCATAATCTATTCCTTTCTATAAGGTCCTTTTCGAAAGATTTAACATTTTGAAATATGGCATGAGACACGTGGTATCAATTCCGCTTGTACCTATTACAAGCTATTTGATTCACCTTATACTTCTGACAATCATTTTAAGATTCCTTTGGAATTCACTAGTACATGATTACAGCCATTATCCTCACCAATGGTTAGAGCGAGAGAACAATTCCACATTAGACACATCATACAACATTGAATTAGCTAATGGTAACTTAATTAGCATCGACACCATTGTCCGTGGTTGTACACTCAATTTTCTAAATCATCCCTTCAATATAGACCTTATGCCCGTAGAACTTGGTAGTTTCACGTCATCACTCCAGGATTGGTTATCCAAACATCGTGCAAGAATCATTAGTGATGACAAAGTTGTTCATCTTCCTTACAACGCTAAACTTTGATCATTCGCGGGAACGTGGAACTAGACTCGGTATTATATCATGCATCAAGACGGAGAAGTACATAAAGAAAGGTTGTTATGCTTTCTTAGCACATATAACCGAGAAGAAGCCAAGAGAAACGACTTGAGGAAGTACCAATTGTCCGAGAATTTCTCGAAGTCTTTCCCGAAGACTTGCCAGATTCCACCGCACGCCAAGTAGAATTTCATATTGACTTAGTGCCCGAGTCGCACTGCAGACGAGCTGCCTTACCGCCTAGCACCATCAGAATGCAAGAGTTGTCTAATCGTTGCAAGAACTTTTAGACAAAGGATTCATTAGGGCAAGTTCTTCGGGGAGCACCGCCTTGTTTGTGAAGAAGAAAGATGGATCCTTCGTAATGTGTATAGATTATAGAGAGTGAACAAGTTAACGGTGAAGAATCGTTACCCACTCCCCTAATCGACGACTTGTCCGATCAATTGCAAGGCTCTAGTATCTACTCAAAGATTGACCTAAGGTCAGGTTACCATCAACTTAGAGTTCGGGAGGAGGATATCCCAAAACGGCGAGAACACGTTATGGACATTATGAGTTTCAAGTAATGCCTTGGATTAACTAATGCACTGCAGATTCATGGATCTCATGAATAGGGTATACAAACCATTTCACAAGTTTGTTATAGTATTCATCGACGACCTATTGATTTACTCAAAGAGCAAAGAAGAGAGCACCTAAGGGCATTTAAGAAATATTTTAGGACTACTCAAGAATGAGAAGTTGTATGCCAAATTTTCGAAGTATGATTTTTGGAACCAGAAGTACAATTTCTTGGTCCTGTCATTGATAGTCAAGGACTACAAGTTGATCCTGCAAAGATTGAAGCAGTAAAAGATTGGGCTACTCCAACAAACCTACAGAGATCCTAAAATTCTGACTCACGTATTACCAAGATTCATCAAGGTTTTTCAAAGAAAGCTAAAGCTTTGACCAAGTTGACACAGAAAAACAAGAAGTACGAATGGGGAAAGAAACAAGAAGATGCTTTTCAGCTTGTTGAAGAAGCTTTGCGGCGCCAATTTTGGCACTACCCGAAGGAATGAGAACTTCGTTGATAACGCGATGCTCACATAAAGGGCTTGGAGATGTATTAATGCAAAACGAGAAGGTGATAGCTTATGCTTCTCGACAACTTAAGGTTCATGAGAAGAATTACACCACTCATGATCTTGAGTTGGGGCCGTAGTTTTTGCACTCAAGATTTGGAGACACTACCTTTACTGCACAGAGTGCACAATGTTTACGGACCACAAGAGTTTACAATATGTTCTTGATCATAAGGAACTTAACATGAGGCAACGTCGTTGGTTGGAATTACTCACATTATGATTGTGAAATCAAGTATCATCCGGGAAAAGCCAATGTTATGGCTGATGCTCTTAGCCGGAAAGAAAGACCCAAACCTTTAAGAGTCCGATCATTAGGAATGACGATCAGTTCACCTTTACCATCAAAAATACTCGAGGCACAAATCGAGGCACTCAAGGAGGAAAACCGACCAAGTGAAAAGCTTTATGGTATGCCTGATAATGCAAATGGCTTTGTAAAGAGAACAGATGGAGTATTATGCTTCAAGGATAGAATGTGGGTACCATTTTATGGCGGGATACGAGAATTGATTATGCATGAGTCGCATAAGTCAAAGTATTCTATTCACCTGTGTTCGATAAGATGTATCGGGATCTCAAGAAACTTTATTGGTGGTCAACATGAAAGGAAATTGCCACGCACGTTAGCAAATGCCTTACTTGCTCTAAGGTAAAAGTGAATATCGAAACCTTCGTGGTTACCCAACCGAAATTCTCCAATGGAAATGGGAACGCATTACGATGGACTTTGTCATGAAACTTCCTAAGACATCGGGAGGTTACGACGCTATATGGGTAATCGTCGATCGTCTTACCAAATCAGCCCATTTCATACCAATTAGAGAGACTTATTCCATGGAACAACTTACTAGACTTTATGTCAAGGAAATAGTCTCAAGGCACAGTGCACCAATTTCCATCATTTCCGACAAAGATAGTCGATTCACTTCAAACTTCTAGAAATCATTACAAGATTCATTTGGAACCAAATTAGAGATGAGCACAGCATATCATCCACAAACCGATGGTCAAAGTGAAAGGACAATTCAAACATTAGAAGATATGCTAAGGGCATGTGTGATTGATTTTGGAAATGGTTGGGCAAATCATCTGCCATTGATCGAATTCTCGTACAACAATAGTTATCACACCAGTATAAAAGCGGCACCATTTGAGACACTCTATGGTTGAGGTGTCAATCACTTATTCACTGGCCAAAATCAGGAAAGTCCAACTCACTAGTCAATGACTTATTCAGGAAACAACAAAGTGATCGTACATATCAAAAATCAGTTACAAGTAACAACATATAGCAAGATAAGCTATGTCGATATACGATTAAAATATTGAGGTATGTTCCATAAGTCGCAAACCATTAGAAATTCAAGTTGGCAACAAATATATGTTCAACGCCCCGCCTTGGACAGCGCTACATTTATCTTAAAACACTGACGATCTGGATGCACCCAAATATCCTCACCTTTCACCGGAATACCAGGACCCAACATGGATGAATTCCTTTTTGGAAGGGCGAATGTGACAACTCGTAATTTCAGGTCATTTTACAAAATTTGAAAATTTCACTATTCATCTCGAGAATTTACTATTCACCGGTTAGTATTCAAAATTATACTATTCACCGCTAAGTCAAGTAATATTCGAGAACTATTTCAAAATTTACTATTCAACAAACACTATTCATTCCCTGAGAAAATCACTATTCATGCTTCACTATTTCATCGTTTGTCGTAAACTAGGTTTACGAGTATCAAATTCGCGTAACCTTAATGGTTTAGCCGCGAATTCATGAACAATCATCAAGGACATTTCATATAGACTAGGTTTAGTCTACATGTCATCACATCATTATCATCATGTTAGTTCATGCATTATTTTGCATTTTACATTAATCGTATAATTTCTATTAAATAAACGCTATCGCGTAAACATTTATTTTGAAACATTTATCCGACACTTCCAAAAATAAACCTAATATATTTTTATACTCATTTTAAGACTATAAAAAAATTATATTATTAGTTTACCCGATGTTTTCAATTTATTTTGTATATAAATTGTTATGTATAAATATTTACGACGGTTTTCGTAAATTCAACTTGATAATTATTTATTCACTCAATACTTGTGAGAAATGTATTTTTATAATTTTTATGACTTCAATATATTTTATTGTGATCCATTAAAATTTATTTTTAGCTAACGCTACACTAAATAGCTAATTATATTCATTGAATGCATTTTACACTTAACCATTTATACAACAATACATTTGGTCATTAAAAATTTATCACCCTTATCCCCATTTTTTTGCCTTGCCGACTTTTTACTATGACACACCATTTTATATAATAATCTTGACCTTCATATGCATACTCATCAATCTTTAGGTAGATATTTGTGTAATATCAATTATTTACCAAAAAAAAAAACACATAGTTCTCATATTTCTAAGGTGAAAACAAAATAAAACACTCTCCCACTCTTCATCATTTTCGGCCATAGCAAGAAGAACAAGGGAAACCATATTTTTTTTTCATGATTCAAGTGTTTACAAGTCTTAGAAGTACTCTATTTTAAGGTTTTGAAATAAAAACCTATAGATTAATTAAGGTTTTAGCTCAAAAACTCTTCAATCATTCAAGTAAGCATTTCATGGTCTTCATAACTCTTTCATATTTATCTTTATGTTATTTCATCATTTTTGCAAGAAAACATGCATGTTACATATGAATTTATACCACTTTTAATGTTTTTATTACTTATTATGAAATATAATCATCCTATAATTATCCATTGTAACATACCACTTTTGGTGATGTCTAGGAACCCATGACACCCTAAGAAGGTGTATGGTAGGATTAGAATAGCTTCGGAGTTGTTTTGAATTGGTTAGAATAGGTTTGGCGCGAGAAAAACTCATTTCGACAAGTTTTCTAAAGGGTCTGTCCATATTTTTGAAATCTGGAAAATTCGACAGTAGGTAAAATTTTTTGGCCTAGATATTTAGAAAATACACTTTAAAACGAAAACGTATGCTTGAACGATTAAAACGAGCTATAACGAAGAAGTTATGAATTTTTCAAGTTAGGCTTACGAAAACTATTTGTTCCAAAAATTCAGCATGTAATCTCGACTTTTACGAGTAAAATGAGTCTTAAGCGTTATAAAATGTGTCGACCTATCAAAAATATATTAGTATATATTATTACGATTCCGAGGACATATAAAACGTAGAAAACGGATTGTAAAGCATTAAATTACACACCGATTTAACAAAGTTGCGTAACTTTATTATATAAGAAAACTAATATATTTCTATTAGACAAATATTACTACCTAAGGACCATGTTGGGGGTCGCTTTTAACATTGACATGTATTTTTATAACATGATGTCTTCTAGTAAAAGTATGTTCGCCAAGAATATTTTCCAAAATGTCCAACCGTCATTGCGGAGTTGTAACGAATGAAATACGGTCACTTAAACTTTGCCGAAAACCATCCTTAAACGATATTTTGGACACAAGTACCATATTTAACTATATTTTTCTCCTCAATCGAGACCTCTAGGATGAAAACTTAAATGCTAAATTTTGAGATAATGATACAAGCTTCCCAAAACCGTTGAGTTCGCTTTCCTAACACTCGACGTGCACCATTTCACGACTAACTTTTCAAGGCCGTTTTGTCACTTTCATGAAATTTTCAATGACATTATTTTACTACGAAAAGTTATAATTTCATTATAAATCATTAAAATGATTATGAAGATATCATTTCAATACAAATACTTGTAAAGTATTTTATAACATGACGAGATGTCATAAACATATATTTCGACGATAAATTCTATTTTCAAAAGCGCACAAGTGGTATAGATTACATGTGGATTTGCATGCACGACATTGTTTCATGATTTACATTAGAACATATCATTCATAATAGGTCACGGTCGAGGTTGCGCTCATTTCAAGATTGCCATTATATCATCATTATCATTGCAACAAGTGAGTTTTCATAGCCCCGAATTATTCAAGTTTTTACTTTATTTCAAACCTACTGGGAGAATACATTGCACATCATTTTTATTACGATACCAAGTATATCAAATTCATTACATTGCTTAAGTTACCTCATGCCAATTGAATGTCCCCATTATATAACATGAACCGTTAATTTCATAGAAGCGAGGTGAGTGGATAGATCTATCGAGGGTGACTCCTCCATCCGGGTTGGTGGATTCCAACGGGTTAAACGGATGCATTTCATTTAATATCATTATTTGAGTTGTTTGGCAAACACTCTATTGGGGTGAACATCATGATCGAGTCTAGTTTCGTGTCATGGACTTATAGCAATTGTAACATTTTGTGACATATTTGTCATACATAATTTATACTTGTGGTAGTCGATAAACATTTTTAACAACTCTATGAACTCACTCAACCTTTGTGTTGACACTTTTAGCAAAGTATTTTCAGGTAACTAAGGCATTCACTTCATGGCATGCATGTGGACTTATCATAGAGTCGTGGTGACGACGCGGCTCTCATGGGATTTATACACTTTAAAACATCGTTTGAATTGTATCAAATTTATTTCCGACATGATGATTTTCATTTGGGACCTTTACTTGTAAACTCTGATTATTTTATTAAATCAAACGATGTATTTTCCAAACGACACTTTAGGTCATTCAATATAACCGTGATTGTGATGCTATGACAGCCAACCCCGTGAATTCCATTCCAAAAAATGTAATTGGGTGTGACAAAGATGACTTGGAATCAGCTTTAAGCCTCCTCGATCAAGACTTCATCACCTAGAATGAAGTTAAGAAGTTAGAAAGTGAGTTCGGAACCATAAGGTTAAGGGTACCGACATGGCATTATTATACGCCATTTCCAAGAGTTATCGTTGCTTTGCCCCGATATGGTTCGTGACCAAGAACTTAAGATTGAGAGGTATCATCGATGGATTTCCTATAGCTACCCAAAATGATGTCATCGCCGGCCGCTAATTTGCATGAGGTATCATCGTGGCTCCGCTTGATGGACTCTTATGTATTAGAAGTAGGAGACAAGGGTAAGAATGATAAGAGTGATAAGAGGAAGAGGAATGAAGTTGTTAAAGGGAATGGCAACAAACGGCATGAGACAAACTGTGGTGTTCACCATAGGAAATAGAGGAAGGAAAGTTTATGAAGGTAGTAATCCTGTGTGTGGTCGTTGTAACCGACACCACCATGGACTGTGCCCGAATGTGTGTAGGAGGTGATCTAAGGTAGGGCACATGGCCAACGACTATAGGTCTCGTCCACTTGCCGTGATCTCAAACCGCACAAGGAGCGGATTGGAAGGACACTGTCACTGCTTTGGATGTGGAGAAGGGACACTTTAAGAATGAGTGCCAAGAGCCGTGGATGAGAGGAAATCTTGGTAATGTAGGAGGATTTGCTAACCGAGATGTAGGAAGTAATGGCTTAACCCCGCCATGCTTGAGTTTGTGGAAACCAGAAACCATAATGCTAGGAATCGCCAGAGAGACATGGGAACAAATGTTTACTTATTGAAGGACCCTAACGAAGTTACTGCACGCTCTTTCTCAATAATCGCTATGCTTCTATACCTGCTTGATACTGCGGATATGAGTTTCATATCCACCAATTTTATGCCATTACTAGGAATCTCCCAAACACCTTTAGGGTTTAGTTACTATGTGGAATTAGCCAATGGGAATAGAGAGGAGATAGACACCGTAGTCCGAGGTTGTACCTTAAGTTTCCTAGACCGCCCGTTTAGTATAGACCTATTTCCGGTTACCTTTGGAAGTTTTGACGTCATTATAGGAATGGATTGGTTATCGAAGAGCGATGCACACATCATTTGTGATGAGAAGATTATGCGTTTACCGTATGGCGGAAAAGTTCTGAGCATACAAGAAGATTGAAGCGACCGTGGAAGTCCCTCCCGGTTGAGCATCATATCTTGTATTAAGGCCCGTATACATCGATAAAGGAGGTTTCTTTCTTGGCTCATTTCAAAAGAAAAGTGAAGAGAAGAGTGAAAGACACCTCAATGATGTACCCGCCGTTAGGAATTTCCGGATGTGTTTCCACAATCCGCTGGGATTCCACCGTCCGACAAGTGAAATTCCAAATAGAGTTGATACCCGCAAGCACACTGTAGCCCTGGCACTTTATCGACTTGCTCCAAGAGAATTGAGGAACTGTCAAATGGGGCATGCAATTTTCAGAGAAGGGATTCATTCGACCAAGTTCGTCACCGTGGGGAGCACCAATGTTGTTTGTGAAAAAGAAGGAAGGATCATTTCGGGATTTTCCAAGATAGCTAAGTCGCTGACCAAACTAAGACATAAGGATGTTAAGTATGAATGGGGAGAAAAAGAAGAAGAAGCATTCCAACTCAAGGAGAATTTGTGTAGTGCCCATCCTAGCTTTGCTTGAAGAAAGGAAGACTTTGTCGTAGATCATGAGGCTTCGCATAAAGGCTTAGGTGCTATTTGATGCACGTGAGAAGGTGATTGCTTATGCATCCCGACAACTTTAGAAGCATGAGAAAAACTACACCACCCATGACCTTGAGTTAGGTGCTGTAGTGTTTGCTCTTAGAATTGAGACATTATCTCGATGGAACCATGTGTGTAGTATTTACCACCATAAGAGCTTGGAGCATATCTTAGATCGGGGAACTGAACATGAGACAACGTCGTTGGTTAGAATTTCTTAGTGATTATGACTGTAAGATTCGTTATCATCCTGGTAAGGCTAACGTTGGGGCTGATGCACTTAGTCGTAAGGAGGACATTCCACCCCTACTCATTCGATCCTTAGGAATGACAATTATTTTGCCCTTACCGTCTCAAATTTTAGCCGCCCAAGCCGAGGCATAGACTCGAGGAACCGCCCTATGAGAATCTTCATGAAATGGTAGAAAGTGAAAACGGCTTCTTGAAGCGTTCCGACGGAACTTTATGCTTCGGAGACGTAAGATGGATACCATTTTATGGTGGAATCCGTGAGTTGATTATGCATGAGTCGCATAAATCAAAATACTCTATTCATCCCGAAGCCGATAAGATGTATCGATCTTAAGAAACTTTTATGATGGCCTAATATGAAAGCCGATATAGCTCAAGATGTCATTGGTGCTTGACTTGTTCTAAGGTAAAGTCCGAACATCGAAACCCTCGTGACTCTTAGTTCAACCCAACTCCCTAATGGAAATGGAGCGATAACCATGGACTTTATCACTAAATTATCGAGAACAAGCGGCAATGACGCTATCTCGGGTAATCGTGATCTTTAACTAAGTCTGCCCTTCTTAGCCATTAGCGAAACCGATAGTCTCGATAAGCTTGCTCGATTGTATCTTAAGGAGGTAGTATCGCCATGGAGTACCATATCTATCATTTACTTATAGGATAGTCGCTTTACATCCCACTTTTGGAGATCACGACATTAGGGAACAAATTTGGATATGAGTAACGCTTACCATCCTCGCACTCATGGTCAAAGCGAGAACCATTCGACTTTAGAAGACATGCTTAGAGCTCGTGTTATTGATTTCCAAAGGTCGGAGAGACACTTCCTTAGGCCAATTCTCTTATAACAATAGTTATCATTCTAGCATTAAGGCCGCCCATTTGAGGCAATCAGATGGCCAAAAATGTCGTTCTCCCTGTTTGTTAATGGGTTGCGAGAGTCAACTTACAGTCCCGAACTTGTCCTAGAAACCATCGAGAAGATAGTTCAGATTCAGAATCGATTGCAAACCGCCATGATAGACAAAAGAGTTATGCCGATAAGAGATGTAAACCTTTAGAATTTCAGGTTGGAGATCGTGTTATATTGAAAGTTTCTCCTTGGAAAGGAGTGATTCATTTTGGGAAACGTCGAAAACTCAATCCCCGATATATTGATCCCTTTCCAACTCGAAAGAATCGGACCGAGATGCTACCGCCTGAGCTACCATCTAATTGATCAATGTACACAATGTCTTTCATGTTAGTAATCTTAAGAAATGTCTTTCGAAGGAAAACATAGTTGTGCCTTTAAGAGATATTCGTATTGATGAGAAATTGAATTTCATTGAGGAACCGATTGAGATTATGGATAGTGAGATTAAAAGGCTGAAGAATAGCTGAATTACGATTGTCAAAGTTCGTTGGAACTCCCGACATGGACCGGAGTTCACTTGGGAATGTGAGGACGTTTTTCGTAGGAAGTATCCTAAACTTTTTATGACATCAAGCAATCGGAGAAACCGGGATGGGTTTCTTCTCGAGGTCGAGGTTGTGACAACCTGGCAATTTAGGGAATTTATTTTAGGTAACCGCATTACGTTAAACTAAACCGAGCTTTTGCCTTTATCACTATTTTATAAACCATGACTTGATTTGATATCGTCTATTGGTTTTTACGGTTTATTTCATTATTAAATGAGTTATGGTATGCGTTTTAACTCTATTTGGTAGGCACTATTCGATTCTGCACTAGAAAAGCCTAAAACGAGAGTTATTGTAACTTTTAGACCAGAATCTAAAAATTGTCAAACAAATAGTCAAAACTCGTGGAAAACGTAAATAACGATGTTAGAAAGTCAATAAACGCCGGGACACTCGGGGACAATATATGAGCTCGGGAATGGGTAAACGGGATAGTTTACGAAAAATGGTGACCACGGCCCCTCCCTTTTGCTTGAGTCGTCCACCCCCTCCACCCATTTTATTTATTTATTAGTCCCTAGCTCCCACCTTTAAATACCCCCCCTCAACTCACATTTCACTATTTTATTTCTCTCACTAAAAACACACACACACACACACCTCCTTTCTCTCTCTACTCTCTCTCTCCTCAAAATTAATAAAAACCCTAACCCTAAACCCATTGGCCGTCGGCCACTGTTCCGGCCAAAATCCGGCTACCACCGGCGCGTGACCACCCACCTCCACCACCATATGAAAGATCTTTTCATCCTCTTTCCAACCATATATAATACTCTCACTAAAACGTTCATTAACACCTTCAAATCTTAAGATTAAGATTCGGAACTTTTAGGGTTTCAAGTGGGTTTTGCAATTCGTGCTTGAATACGGTAAATGGAACGTGGGTAGAGCTTGTATAAACAATAATAAGCCACGTATGGTAAATTAGGGTTTCGACCCTATGATAATTTTTAGGGTTTTTGGGTGAAACATGGAATTAAGTCTAATTAACATCTAAATAAACAATTAGTTAGTGTTTGGTAAGCATGTGGTTTATCAATTTGATGGGTTTATGCATTTTAGGTCTAGTTTCATATTTTTGGTTAGAATAGATGATGGGTTTTGTGTTTGGTTAATGATTAGAGCTTGAATGATTGTATTTGGATGTTGTGGAATTAATTTTGGTGATGTTTGATGGGATTTGGAGTGGTGATGAGCCACCGGCCACGACGCTGAGCCTTGGTTATGTATGTGACCCACTTGGGCCACGTGGTCCGGGTCGTCATTTGGTAGCTTGTTGGTTGATGTAGTTGAGGTTTGGATGAGACGCATGGAGCCAAAAAGCTTCTAGAGCTTGTTTGGTTCACGTGGTCTTAACCATGACCATATCATGACCATTAGGGTCATAACATTGGTTTCGGGTATAGTTGGTTGATTGATTGGTTGGCTTATATTGTTTTGAGTTGGTTTGGGATTGAATTGCGCTATTATGACTTTTAAATTAAACTTGATATATATATTGTCAACTTTGAGCTACGTCGGTGTTACTTTGACTTTTAGTCAATAGTTGACTCCGACAAAGCCGTAACATGGACTTTAGTATAATTTGGACTATTGATTGATTAAAAGCGGAGAAGTCATGACTCGTGCTTGTGGACTCGAAACGAATAACGATATGAGATTAATATTGGAATTTGACTAAATATATATATATATACATGAAAATGCTAATAGACTATGAAATATAAATAATAAATGGGCTTTTGTACCAAAAATATCGATAACAAGACTTATCTTGTTATTTACTATTTTTTAAATGGAAACTAACGACTAAATTGGAAATGTTTTATAATAAATAAGTAATTTATGTTTCGAGTTCATGTTTATCGATAAATGCCAATTATGGGCATTTAATACTAGTTTAAGTATTTATTTACTTACGTTGTGTGCATGGGTTACGGATAACCTAGCATTAATAGTGTTGATCCACGTGGGTAGCGGACTTATTAGGTTGACGAATCTAATAAGAGCCCGCTAGGTACGTTGGGTAACCTTATTAGTGGATGAATTATCCTTATGACTCTTAGGGATACGATTGATTTATGGGATAACAAGCGATACGAGTAAATAAATGAGTTTATCGAGTTGACGAATTCGATAAGGTCTACTATTTATTCCGAAACTTATTGAACTATGGAACTTATCGTATAGAGGTCTCATTGTGTTGCATTGAGTTACGTATTGGTTATTTGAGTGCATTCATAGCATCATATTGAGTCGATACACCCACGTGAGGATACCAAACACTAGGATTAAATGGTGAAACGAGACATTTTTGGAAATAACGAAATGGAATACATTGGGGTAGATAACGTTGATTTTGCGAGATATATATATTAAATTTGGTCTACATTAATAGGTTGTGCCGAGTCGATAGTTGCTGTGCCATGATTACCGTTATCTTCTGCTAGTGTTTATTTGTACGTTGATTGCTTGAGGTGAGTTTCATAGCCCCACTTTTATCTACGTTTTAACTATATTGGGGTGAGAATCATGCTACTGCTGGACCGGAAAACTATTTGGATTTGCATATATGCTTGACTGTTTAGATAGATGTGCGGTTGTTGTTGCCTTAGACTAGGGTAGCAATCCTAATTAATATAACTGTTGCCTAGCTAAGAATAGACTTCTACCTCAACCTAGTCCGGGGTTGGCAATTGTTCTAGATTTTGCCACGCATGTGGGCTGGCTAGAGTCGCTGGGCCCAGTAATCCCTCGAAGCGGGATATGTTTATGGTTGGTGATCCAGGTAGGATCGGTATTTATCTATCTTAGGTCTTGCATAGCAAATCAACTCCTACCGGTCCACTATGATTTTGTTGAACTTAAACCTATGAACTCACCAAATAAGTAAGTTAGCACCTTTTAGCATGATTTCGTGTATTTGAAAGATGTTTGGAATACGTGATCGGTGGAAGCTTGGCAAGAAAGCGTGGTTCAAGGATCATTTCTGACTCTGATAAACTTTGGGGACCTAATTTATTAAATCATGTGTTTGGCCTAATATTTACACTTTTGGATTAAATGTTTTGAATAAATAAATTTGGGATTGGTTTTGAATGTTATATGACTATCTTTTTGCTATACTTGTGTGCAATACCAATCCAATAGTAACGCCCCAAAAACTTGATTAAATCTTCCGCTGTACCGAGATTTGGGGGTGTTACAAAGTGTCTGAGGCATAATCATGATTTTGTAGACTCGTTTCATGGTTTTTCACAGGCCATGCGGTTAAAAGAAAATGAGTTAGTTTTGGTGGAGCAATTGACAAAACATCAAGTAGCACCACGAATTATACTTTCTTCACTAAAAGAGAGCGATCCGAATAACGTGTCTAGCATTAAAACGATATATAATGCACAAAACAAGATACGCATGCCATTCGTGGTGATTTGACTCATACAACTTCTTTTAGTACATTTGAGGCGAAAGGTTATACATACTACCCTGTGGTAAATGACCACACTAATGAGCCGGAGGAAATATTTTTGTTCAATTCCCGACGCCATATGCCCCCGTGGACAACATTCCCGAAATCATGCCGATGGATCCACATACAACACCACGTTGTTTAAACTCGCCATTCTTTACAATTGTTGAGTTACTTCAACAAAAGAACATTCTCAATGACGTTTAGTTTTTGAATTGTGAAAAAGAGCCAAATTTCAAATGGGTGTTGGAATGTGTTAAGTTGGTGATAGAAGAACAATATTACCCGCTATCGTCATCGATAGAGATTTAGCGTTGCTTGGGGCATGCAGAGCAGAATTCCCAAACGCTAACGATACTGTCGATGACATATCAATCAAAATGTGCTCAAGCATTGCGCATACAAATTCGCTTTGGAAGAGGAGTATGAGTCCGTTAGATGGACATGGGATTTGATGGTTAAAGCTCCGAATCAAGATGTGTTCACGCACTATTATCATCACCTATAGGATTTATTGGTCCAAAAAAAGCGTGGTACTTACCCATTAATACATTTTTTATTATTATTTAATAAATAACTACTTGAATTGTTTTCTCACTTTATTAATTCATTGTTTTCTCAGATGTTTTGCGGTATTTTTATCTGCAACATTACGACCAATATGTTTGTGTTGTACATTACCGATCAATATTGCAGCTTCAAGCTAGACAACAACATGTAGGGTTGAGAGTCAACACGAGTTGTTGAAGTTATACTTGGGCTCCACACAGTCCGAGCAAATTAGACACGTTGTTGTGTTCGGTTGACAAGATTATAGCAAGCAAGAAACTGCGATACGAGACTCTTTGAATACAAGAAAATCAAGAAACTGATTCGTAAGGCACACTATTTAACAAATTATGCGTATAATGTTTCAAGGGATGCTTTACTACTCATACTCGCAGAAAGTAAACGGGATGTGGACCCACATGAATGTGGTCATCAGCTTCTTGTTAGTTTATGGGTTACCATGCTATCAATAACCTGTATACTACTATCGATTCATGGTATGTATATTAAATTTATGCCTATCAAGTTATTCTCCCAAATAATACCGATAATTTTAACTAGTCACTTTTTCAATACGAGAACGCCTATTCCGCTTTAATGTTGTTGATAATTTTGGAGAACACTAAGTGTTCCCCGCCTAGAGTCTCAAAATACTCATACCGAAGAGCCTCAAGATCCTGAAGAGCCTCAATATCTTTCTTGTCAAGATGACGTAGAAAAATTCCAAAATGTTTTTACCAAAGCATCGTCGTTTGTCAAGAAAAATATGTTAAACATGCTGAGAGGTATAGACGCTTCGATCTGTGTCAACCCAACAACCTCTTTGTTAAAGAAAGTACTCGTGGACGCCCAAAGAAAGGAAAAAAATCTAAGGCTAAACAAAATATCCCGATTTGAACAAAGAACCCCCACAGTGGCACCAGCTAAGCTATACAAAACCCAAAAAGTCTCGAGACTTAAATGAAGAAATCATGAGACATAGTCCATAATGGGAGAGCCTTTAACGCCCCAGACTTGAACGAAGAACCTAGCGAGGGCGATTTAAGACACGACTTGTACATTCCAAATGACAAGAGTTTAATATTTTATGTGGCTCGAATTCCACCTCTTTTCTGACGGTGGATCCTAGAGATTGTTAACGTGGAAGGTGATGGAAATTGTGTCTATCGAGCTCTTTCCGTAGGTCTTGGTCATCCCGAACAAATATGGCCCAGACTTCGAACTATTGTTAGGGAAGAGGTAGACAATAACCAGGAAGTTTACATGCAAGTGTGGGGTACTTGGTTTACAACTATGGTCAACTCACTGAATTGGTTTGAATCAGGTCCAGCACCCTACGGTTCTAGATGATTATGCCAGAAACGGGTGTGGCTATTGCTACGGCTCTTAACCGTCCAATTGTATGCATATCCAATTCATAATCTATTACGTGTCTTCCGCTTAGATCAGGTACAGAGATAGCTCAAATATTGTCACCCGTTGTGATTCTTCGTGTGGGGGAAGACCACGCTACTTACTTCGTTCATGCGGTTCTGGATGAAAACTCACCACTCTCGTATACTCACCCATAATGGAGATGGTTCATAAATGAATTGGTCGCGGGATGGGCACATCTGTTTGCTGAACGACAGAGCATGTTTAGAAGGACGTAGTATAGACATATGTTGCAAACGACACGATTTATAGAAAACATTACTATTATGATTTATATTGTAAATGACAAAACATGTATAGACGACATCGTGATTTATATTGTAAATGACAAAACATGTATAGACGATTACTGATTTATAGTAAACGATTACTGATTTATAGTAAACGATTATAGATTTATGCTCCTTCTCCGGTTCTTCCTCATCTTTTGTTACATGAATCGGATGACATTCAGTAGAGGGACTTTCATTGTGTCACACACACCGCTTGTGTTGAGAGTCCAGATATGTGCCTTCTTCTCCATCTTATGTGCCTCCCTTCCAACTATATCTACCGTGATGAGGGAGAATTTTATACACCAGTCCTCCGGTTTCTTCCTCATCTTTTGTTACATCTCCTCGCTGACGAGTACGAAGCGAGAGATTGCCGGATTGAGGAGACGATTGAGTTAGAGTTTCGTGAGACAGATGGCAGTATCATTGTTTACTACGCCATGGCGTGATTGATCTTAGTTTCTAGTTATATTGTGATTTTGTGAACCATGTATCAACTATTAATCTATAACAAGATTGGTTATTTATGTATTCAAAGCTTCTAATTTTGTGAACCATGATATTACTGATTTATGTTGTGAATAATTATACAAATTCTTTTGGCCAGATGCAACAAGAAAATCTTTCTTGTGTCATTGTCGACGTGGATTTATAATTGAAAGAACATCCCAAAAGCACGAAAGTTGTGGTCAGAAGTAATATGCATGTCCTTTATCAAAGGTAAATAATTAAACGTTTGCTTATTTACGTAAATATATCAATAACTTGTTTGTTAAGAATACATTTCTTATAATTGTTTCATCATGTAACAGCCAGGGACTAAAGACTATGGGTGATACTTTATGTGGAATGATGTATTTCAACAAAAGTACTTTGGTCAAGGCACTTATTCAACGCAGTGCTCAAATTGCGAAACTAAAGATAACACGATCAACATGCTATTGGCTCAAAACAATTTGTTGAAGGCAAGAATAAAGACGCTGGAGGCATCACTGGAATTGGCAAGAAATCCAGTTGATCACGATGTCGATCAAGTGGAATACTTATGAGCTTATAGATGACATTAATAATCTTCATGTGAGTAGATTTTGTAATATTAGTAACATTTGTTGTTGTACTTGTTTAATATTTTAATGTCTAATATTTTATTGTTATTGTTTAATTAAATGGAAACAAATACACAATTAAAAAAACATAACGTAAAATAAATACTAAACATATAAAAACACTACACAAATAAATACACTATACATATAAAAACACTACACAAATAAATACACTATACATATAAAAAAACACTACACAAATTAAATATACCACACAAATAAACACTACACAATTAAATAAAATAAAAAAAAAGAAAAAAAAGAAAAAAAAAAGAAAAAGGGTACAAGTCTGCGCCGTACGAATGGGGGCCCCAAGGCCTGTGGGGTTCCTGGCAAGTGTTTCATGGGGTGTTTGGATATGGAATCCCTTATTTGCGGTGTCATTTATTTTTAAGCATATGAAAATTATTATTATAAGTGTCGTTCTTGAAGTTTTCATTTTATGCTTATTTGATCTTTGCGAAAATGCAGAACAAAATTTGAGGAAATTTTTTTTGAACGGCATTTTATTGATAAACTAGCAAGGAGCTAGAATATTACAAAGAAATAAGATGAGGATTTTTTATCCAATCATCCCATCTAAACATCCCTTTACATCTGAAACGACACCAATTAAAAGTATGAGACACAACACTATCAAATATATCGGCTTTTAAAGGAGGATCAAAGCCAAAAATCAACTTATTCTGGAACGCCCATAAGAGCCACCATAAGCCGAAGCATATCGCTTCAAAAAGCTTCTTAAGCTTTAAGTTCATCGTGAAACCAAATATCCCAATCTTCAAAAGAATTCAATGCCACGAAGTCCACATTCCACCATTTACAAATTTTCCGGAGAATATCACGAGACACATCACAACCAAAGAAAATATGAGAAGTCGATTCAACCGCCACTCCATACATCGGACAAAGAATGGACGGAATTGGTAAACCTCTACGCGAAAGAATCAAACGAGAAGGCAAGCTATTCGCATAAACCTTCCAAAGCGAGAACATTTACCTTGATAGGGATCTTTATCCATCGAAGCTTGGGATCTAAACACAAGGAAGCCGTAATGTCTTCAATCACCTTCCTCACCAAAGCCAATCGAGAACCCCCGCACTACTCTAAATCCCAGTACCATCTATCATTCATCCCCAAGGAGAGCATTATCACCAACGAAATAAGCTTTCTATCATTTGAGCTTCTTCACACCCCCTCGTGACAACGCCTAAATGATGCGGAGAGGCTCACATGAGCCATTTTGAAGCCACATCAACTCTGTTTATTAACCTCCAAGCATATATTCAAGGGAATCTATACTTCAACGTGGATATCACAAGCCACAATATCGCCCCAAAAAACGCGGTCCTTACAATTACCTATCTTCTTTTGAATATGATTGGGATATCAAAGCCAAGCGCTTTAACAAGATTCACTTCTAACAATGTCGCACTGTGATGGATTTTGAGCACCTTCAACAATCACCAATCCCGCTTCCTTGTCCCCCGTGAATAGCCTTAATAACCCTATTCCATAATAAGTCTTTTTACGTTTTGAATCACCAAACCCATTTAAACAAATGGGCTCTATTTAACGCATGTAAGCTAGACACACCAAGACCCCCTCTCTCTTTCGAGGCTAACAAATTACACCACTTCACCCAAGTCGCTTTCTTACAATTCAACTCAATCCCATTAAAAATGACTTAATGGATTCCATATATGATGAAGAACCTGATAGGCACCTTTAAAAAAGAGTATATATGATAGATCTAATATAGCTTCAAGAACCGCCAGGAGAGTGCAACCCACCGCCATCGACAAAGTTTTCATCTTCCATTTTGAGAGTACTAACAATCAACTTATCCACAATAACATCCCACACATGAATCATATTCATATTTCCCCATATCTCAACCAAGATAAAGTGAAAGGAGGATTAAGGATATCACACTTCCGATTTTATCCGGCCATTGTCGCATATTAATATATACGCCATTAACCGCAATACCCATTATCTTGCTTTTTCCCAAATTAATATTTAACCTGTATTAATTGGAAACATTTCAACACATGAATAATAGTGTTAATGTTTCTCGAATGCCATTCCATGAACACGGCATCATCCGCTAAAAAAAGGTTGGATAAAATGAGTCGTATGGACAAAACAATTCCTTTAAACAACCCACTCCACCACGAGTAAAAGCGAGATATGAAGGCTTTACATGACCAATATAAAGAGAATGAGTGCAAGAGGTCACTCCCTGCTTAGGCCTTTGAAGAATTGAAATTTTTCCAAGGCTTCCATTCACAAGAACCTATCCCCTCTAAAGTTCTAAGACACTCATAGATCCACCCACAATTCATCAATTACCAAAAGCCAAACTTCCTTAAAACATCGTGATAAGTAGTCCCCACGTAATCGACTGTAGAGTGCTTTCTTTTTAAAATCAACCTTTCAAGATTAAAGGGATCGCTTCGCTTTTACTTTGCACCACCGGCACCACTTCATTAAGAATAAACGGACCGTCTAAAATTTGTCTACCCGCCACAAACGCTGACTGGACTTCATTAACGAGATCACCTAACACCAACATAATACGATTTTCCAGAATCTTGGTGATAATTTTATAAAGACTTCCAATGAGGCTAATTGGACGAAAATCTTTAACCAATTTCTCGTGATCGAAACTTCGAATAAGAGTTATAAATGAAGAGTTGCTGTAAGATATAACTTTTCACATACACATCAAACCATAACACAAAGTAGCATATAGATGGAATTCTAGAGAGAGAAAGTTAGAGGTTTAGGGAACTTAGTGAGAGAAAGTGAAAGATATTATTATGAGCTCCAACTCTCTACCTTGGGAGGTAGAGAGTATTTATAGTCTTACATAAATCGCCACACAACGGCCGTGGATCGTGCATACAAGGGTAAAGACCCGTCCGTTCTCCACGGTGTTACTTAACTAAATACTACTTAACTAAATATAACTATGACTACGAACATTCTAACGATTACATATACTTGAGGTGACCGACTCTTTAATACCGGAATTTCTAATTCCTAACAATCTCCCCTAAGGGAGGTCACCTCAAACATATACTAAAATGACATTGAATACAATCGGATATTACATTAACAATTGATCTTGCATTCTTGATGTAGTACTTTGCTTCAAGCTCAGAGTCATTGATTCCACTCATTGCATGTTTGGTTAATCCAAGTGGAGGTCTTTATCGATCCACGGATAATAATTTGAGCCATTTTGAGATCATCAAATCAAAATCTCTCGATACATCCATTGTGGCGTTGGTATTATGTGATGTTGTGACATTCAGACCGACATGCTCACATTCTAGATCATGATATCTTCTCATCGAGTAGCGAAGCTTTTGTTGATTCATGATATTGGCGCAGCCAGAAAGCGTAAGCATGGAGTGAAAATATATTGATGCACTAATCATGATTTCTTTTGAGATGAATGTGTTAGGTGAGCATGCGGCTATGGATTGACCGCTTCATTCGATCACCGCAAACGCCGGGTGTACCGCATACAACAGCTTAGCAATAAATCGCATCTAAAGTGTCTTTGATCACTTTCGATGAATTGAGGTACACGCCCACGGTTCCTCGCTGATCAAGCATAAGTACCGCCTCGGATCGTATAATTCAAGAATTTCCTTGACAGGTTTCGCAAATGCTCTAGCCGTTCTCAAACCGAACGCCTCAAAGAAGACAACACGGAGTGAGTGAACCAAATAATTTGAGTCCAATCGATTGATGAAAAGATTTTTGAAAAACAATCGAGTATTGCTCAATAGAAATTGTTTTTGCAATACAACGAAGGTTTTAATGAAAATCAATTATCAATCATAAAACACCTTTTGATTTGAAAATTAGTACACGGTCGACGTGCTAATGAAAAGAGTTTTAAAGCACAAAGACCGTTTTTCAAAGGTATCCGCCAATCCATAACTCGAACCGTGATTGATTCAAAAGATTGAATCGCCCCATTGTTTCGCTCAGCTTGTCACATGGTTGATCTGTATAATAGATATCACATGCCACCTACCAGGAGCTTGTTAGATGTTGGCTCCAGAAGGCTTTCCATCTTCATTGTGAATATGTAGACACATCACTCGATGTTCCGCAATACCACAAGGATAATGCGTAGGACTCAAGATATAATCTCTTTCCACATTGTGTGAAACAGAGAGTCTTCATTGAAAGTGTCCTAATGAGATTTATTGATGATCTCGTGGCTCTAGACTCAATTTGTGCATATTTGGATCCTATATCGAGACTAGGAGAGGGTCTCCTTCTTCAATATCAACAATCTCTAAGAGAAAGTCGATAGATAATGTCGGTTCCCGTGAGAATGAAACAAGTCCTTTTAAGAGGAACTTGAGTGGTTTGGAAAGTTGAAGTGCAAGGCCACCGGGTCCATGACGCCTTGTCTTCAATACCGATGTTACCATCAAGAGCATATGAATTGAACCCGCTTCTAAGGTTGAATAAATGGAGGGCTATTTGTTTTCACCCTTTTCTCATTCAATTCTTTTAATTCTTCAACCCCTTCAGTGCTTACCGAGACTTCATAGCTAGAACCTTGTTGGGTTTATTCCAAAGACTAGCTCAGCCTCAGTCCGCACTCTTCCCATATCTCATTTTTCTCCTTTTATCATCATACCTAAGAACTCTACACTAACTAGTGGATAGTCCCCGGTAGATCCCTCCTGCTCGCGGATCATGGGAACAAAAACCTAACCTTATCATCCTTATATCACCATACATAAAGTAAAGTTGGTCGGTCTATTTGGTATTGTTCATCCGCCATTGGAACCAATTGAAAACCATTTGAAAATCAATTCAGATACTTGTGATATATTATCAAAGCATTTTGTACCAGAATTGTTTTTGATATTTTTAGAACGAGAACTCCCCTCAACATGTGCATCAAGTATTTGAAAATGTTTTGCACACGGAGGCAAGAGAAAGAATTAACTTCTTTGATTACCATTTTCTAAAGATATCAACATCACTTCCCTAATCGAATCAAGTAGATAAAGCATTTTGGGGAAGGATGAGGTTTTCATGATTTTGCTCCCCTCAATATGTGCTTCTAGGTTTGAAAAGAGTTTTGCACATACTAGAGGGAACCTGCACATTGAGATAAATGATCACGCTTCAAATCATAGGTTTAAGATAGATGCTCCCCCTCAACATGTGCATGGAAAATTTGAAATCGCTTGTCACATGCGGGGAGGACATCATGTACATTCTTATAAAACCATTTACCTAATTATCGCTTAAATCCAATTTAAATCACACATTCTCCCCGATCACAATTATCAAATCATTTGAGATTTGTGATCTCTTATAGATTTAAATTGATTTTGAAAGCTTTTAAGGAGAATTGTGACTTGATTATGAAAGCGCTTTAACTGATAAGGATCGGATTTTAAGACTTTAAACTCCATTGATAAAACATGCATGTACATCTTTTGAAAACAATTTAATGCCAAATAACTTTTAATTTAATTGAAATCATTCTCCCTCAATCAATGACATAGGTTGTTGATTGAGAGATAGAGATTTTGACAAATAAGTCCCGATGATTATCAAAAATAGAGACCGAGTTATTTTTCAAAGCATTTAGTTTTCAGATAAATGTTTATAGAATCAGAGCATGGAATTTGAAAACATGGTAAAACATGGCTCGTTTTTCTTTTAAAACCGGGTTATTGCCTGAAACTGACAATAAACCATTGTTTCTCTTTCTCCCAAAAATATTTTTTGATTTTTTTTTTTTAATTCGAACAACATCTAAAGACCCGTGTCATTCTTTGAATGACAAAACAAAGACCGTAGATATTATCGAACCGAGAAAAACATAGCAAATTGACAATATTTTTTGAAGATTTTTCAATTTTTCGATTTTTATGGATTTAGAAGGTTTTATAATTTTGTATTTTGATTTTCGAATAAATATTTACAAGAGATAGATGAAGATAGACCTTTACTCCTCGCCTTCCTCCTCAAGACGCTTGAGAGTATTCGTTGAAGGCTTTTCAAACCAAGACGTGGAAGAATAAACTCAAAACGCTCTCTTGGAAGAGCTTTGGTGAAGATGTCCGCTAACCGATATTCGCACCTCACAAAATATAGTTCCACCACACCTTTTTCCACTTGTTCCCCTGATGAAATGATGTCGAATGTCGATATGCTTTGCTCTTGAGTGTTGAACGTTGTTGCATGAGAGAGCAATAGCACTTTTATTATCACAAAGATGTAGGGATTTTGTTGAAATCAAAGCCATAGTCAGATAATTGAGATCTCATCCATAAGATTTGAGCACAACAGATGACATGGCTATATATTTAGCCTCTGTAGAGGAAATAGAAGTACTCATTTGCTTCTTTGAAGACCACCTCACAAGCTTATCACCCAAAAACCGAAAGCACCTCCGCATGTACTTCGACGAGTATCTTGACAACCTCGCATGATCAAGATCTGATAGGCCGTTAGTGATATACCGGTGTCCTTCGGGTACCATAGTCCCATATTGATGGTTCCTTGGAGATACCGAAAGACCCGCTTAACCGCTTCAAGGTGCTTTTTAGTAGGCTTAGCCTGGTATCTAGCACACATGCAAACAAATAACAAGATGTCCGGTCTACTAGTCGTGAGGTACATCGTGGATCCAATCATACTACGATATTTCGTTTGGTCAATCATGATCCCCGAGTGGTCCTCATCTAGTTTGGTTCGATCAATCATGGGGTGTCAACAGGGTCACTTGAATCAAATCCAAATTTCTTTAAAATCTCTTTTGCATATTTAGATTGATTTATGAAAATGCCTCCGGGACTTTGTGAAATTTGTAATCCCAAGAAAATGACATTTGTCCCATCATTGACATTTGAAACTTTGAACTCATTTCATTTGAAAACGATCACATTCCATTGGGTCTGTCGAGGCAAAAATAATATCATCAACATAAATTTGAACATGAGTTAAATGTTTGCCCGACTTCCGGTGAATAAGGTAGGATCAATCGCCCTTTGTCAATCCGTTGATAGAAGAAACTTTGACAAAGGTATCATACCATGCCCTTGGAGCTTGCTTTAAACCGTAAAGAGCCTTCTTCGGACGATAAACGTGAGTAGGATGCTCTTGATTCACAAATCCTTCAGTTGGCCGACGAGACGACTTCTTTAAGATCTCCGCTCGTAAATGCCGCCTTCACATCCATCCGATATACTACCATGTTCTTACTAGCAAAGATTAGCCGAAAGATTCCGATTGCCTCGATTCGAGCAACACGAGCAAAAGATTCTTCAAAGTCTATACCCTCCTCTTGACGATATCCTTTAGCAACTAATCGGCCTTGTTTTTCAACATATCACCATGCTCATCAAGTTTCACTTTGAAGATCCATTTAAGAGCAATAATCATAGCACGCCTGAGCAGTACTAACTCCCATACATCAAGTCGATTAAACTCATGAATTTCATCTTGCATGGCATTGAACCAAATTGCCTTCATTCATGGCGGTGTTAACATCTTTTGGTTCGATCTTAGATAGTACGGAGTTGAAGAAACACCATAAGGCATCGGTTGCAAGTTGTTTCCGGTTGATACAGGACGAGAGGGATTTCCAATGATGTTGTCTAATGGATGATCGTGAGTCCATTTTCTAAGGTGTTCATGTGGCGCTTGTTGAGGAACCGAGGTAGCCGAGTCGATGTCTTCAAGAAGATGGTTCGATGATGATTCAGAGTAGCAAATATGTTTTCAAATGGAGCATCTTCAGGATTAGCAAAGGGATTAACTTCATCATTGATGCCATAAACATTTCCATGATGTACATTTGAAGAATGATGATTTGTTGATGAGACTCAAGGATCAGCAGCAGGTGCTTCTTGACTTAAAGATATTGAGACTGAAGGATTGACTTCATTCACAGTGAATATGAGCATCTTCTGTCGTAGGGATCAACACCTCATTAGTAATTGAATCATACAGTTCATCAAACATAGGATCAAACAATTTCTTTAAATCATCTTCGGATGGAGGTACATATGGAGTTTCTTGAGAAGAGTTTGGAACAAGGGATGAACCAATGGGACTGCTTTTGAAGTGCGGGTCCCGAACCGAGTGTCCAGAGCCATTTGACCGTCACCATCAAACGTAACGTGAATGGTTTCCATGATATTTCAGGTTCTTTTGTTATAGATTCGGTATCCCTTTTTGTTTGGTGCATATCCTACAAATACTCCAATGTCACTTTAGCCCTAAGTTTCCCTAAGTCTTGACCCTCATTAGTTGGATAACACAATGCACCAAACACACGAAGGAAAGAGAGATTAGGTTTTCTCTTGTGGACAAGTTCATATGGTGTCTTTCCATGAACAAGGTGAATCGTGGAACGATTTTGTGTGTAGCATGCAAGGGCAATAGCTTCACCCGAGAAACATTGGAACTTTTGAGTAAATCAAGATTGTTCGAGCGGCTTCTACAAGAGTTCGATTGCCTTTCAACTACACCGCTCGTTGAGGAGTTCGTGGAACACTTCTTTGATGGCCGATTCCAATGCTTTCATAGAATTCACTAAGTTGTTTGTTAACAAACTCGCCCATTGTCCGTCCGATAATTCCGACGGTTTTGTTAAGTCGAACCTCGCAAATGCTTGATAAGTTTGATGATGATATCAGGAGTTTCATCCTTTGTCCTTAAGAACTTGACCCAAGTGAATCTAGAGTAATCATCAACTATAACTAACACATATTTCTTCCCAAAGATATTCTCAGACTCTCATTGGTCCACATAAATCCATATGAATTGTATGAAGAACTTTGTGACAGAGTTAGTAGGTTTGGATTTATGGGCATACTTCTTGCTTTTTCCCAATTGACATGTTGAACAAAGATGATCCTTTTCATACTTTAGACGAGGTAAACCTACAACTAAGTCCTTTCTCGAGAGATCATTGATGGTGCCGAAGTTCAAGTGATTGAGACGCCGATGCCATAACCATGACTTTGTTTTAGAAGCCTTTGACAACAAGCAAATTGGAGAAGACTTCATCATATCTTCTATGGAGATGGTGTAAAGATTTGAACCACGAATTCCTTTTAACAGTTCCTTGCCATTAAGATCTCTAACAAAGGTGTATGTTTTCTCAAGGCTACTTCTAGATCGTAATCACGAATTGACCAACAGATAACAGATTATGACCCAAACCTTCCACATAGTATACTCTAGAGATAACACTATCACCAACAACATAATCACCATAACCCTTAATTGCACCAAAATGATCATTACCGAATCTAACAGCCCGATGAATTTGCTCACGGTTCATGAGCCGCGACCGTCTCCAAATATATGCTTGGAATGTACCGAGTCCGTGTACCACGTAATCGATTTGAATGATCCGCAGCTTGAACACGCATAAGAATGGATAATCGATAATTGGGATCCCCATGCAAGAATGGGGTCCACTTGGTTAGTAACAGGAATTGGAACACCCACATCGTAAAACGTAAACATCCATATCGTAAGTAGAAGCAATGGAATCATTGGGAATAGATGCAATGTCGGTGTCTCAGATTTGACCTATTCAAAGTATGTTTACTTCTTAAGGGAATAGTTCTACCAATAGGCATCCATTTTCTAGTGGGCATAATCTTAGCAGTTTGAGAACAAAACCGATTATTCTTATGGCCAAAAGGTATCCAATAATAACCTATCTTTATAAAAGTTCTTCCCGTGGGTTTCCACGCTTTCTAACAATCTTTCGTTTTTGCCTTTTTGCCTTCTTTGCACGATTATTAGCATTAACAATTTTAACGGGCATTTGACAAAGATTAGACAAAGCATTCACACCACATTCATGATTAGCAAATGTAATTCAAGCATAAAGATTACAAGGTTTGCAGATAGTATCGTAATTCAATTAATTACAAGACGCCTTTAAGGCTAATACTAGAATCAACACGATTCGCTTTATTCAACTCAAGCTTAAAGTTCCTAGATTGGTCTTCTACTCTCTTCCAATGCACATTCTTAGCTTGCAAGGTCCTATCATTCCTTGTATTGTCTTGAGACTTTGACCTCGCCGCTTTAAAGTCACTATTTACTCCTGTAGAGGGAATGGGAACATTAGTTGGTTGATCTAATTTTTGCATTCCCGAACTTGATGTGCAAGGATCTGAAGTACTAGAAGGCACATTAGTGTATACTTTAAGACTGTGATTTGAGCTTTTGCAGTGCACACTAAAGTTCACTTTCTTAGCACTAACATATCCGAATCAACTACTTGAAGGCACATTAGTGTTTCCTTTCTTAAGACTGGGCATAGAACGGATTTCCCGCTTGGCACTAGGCATAGAACAAGGCATCACAGCTTTGCCTTTTGCACCTAAGGTTAAGGATTTGGGACATGTGGCAATTACACATTCTAGCAACTCTTGAGATCGCTTTGGCCCGAGGCAAGCAAACCTAATATCTCTATCAAGAGGTTTGTTAATGAAATCCTCTTCGACAATCTCACTGAGACATTCTAGACTATCCTTAAGGTGAGCACAGGATTCATGAAAAGCATGTTCATTATTCCTAAGATGAGGAGGAATATATTTAATCACAAAGGTATTTGCAGCCTAAGGGTGACTTTGAGACAACATTCTTATTGAAAACAAGTGGCGCTTCCCATTTCCCGACTTCTCGATTCTCAATTTCCTCTTGTAGAGACGTTATTTTTTCGTTGTTTTGGTCACGGGTGACTTTTATTGAATCATATAACTCTTTAAAATGTCGCTTAACTTTTTCATTTTCTTCTAGAAAACTCTCGCTTTCCTTTTGTAAGGCATCAACTAAGTTTTGAAGATGAAAAGTTTGAGAATTCCGAGAATCTAAAGGAGGAGGGATTTGGGAGCCTGTCATATTGTTCGCTTGACCCTTTAATTGAGAGATTTGGGCTTTCAACTTTCTGATCGTGTTGCACCGAGCTTGAATCGCTCATCACGCTTGTTAATTTGAAAACTGCATCAAACTCGAGCATCCGACGATGTCTTGATATCTGAAGTTTTAACATTTTCTTTAAGATGTTGATATTTTAGTTGTAAATTAAAATGCTCAACTTCCAGCTTAGAAAAATGTTTAACCAAATTGTCGTGATCATCCAGTTCAATTTTCTCGCTTAGTTTAGAATTAGTTTTTTCAAGCTCAATGACACGATCATGGGAGACTTTCGGGGCCACAGATAGTTCATGAAATTTGGAAGCATTAATAGAGCAATTTGAAGCAAAGGAAAAGATATCTTGAGCAACACATTCAGGAATAAGAGTCTCATTTAATGTATGCAAGTTCTTCCTCTCAATCTCATTATATTTTAGTGCACGCCCATAATCACTAACTTCAACTACCATTGCATCAAATTCCTTTTCCATTCCCTTGATATCGCTTTCTATCCCCTTTTAAGACTCTCAAAGTGATCTTTCAGAAGTTTAAAGAAAGGCATGACCTCAGCTAAATAACATTCTTTCATTTGCTCAAAACCCCTTTCTCCTTCCGCTATACCAAGGGTGTGATCCTTTTTCTTGCAAGTTTTCTCAAAATCAACAAATAGTTGAAATATAACATATTGGCTAATTAAGGTCTTGCTTTTAGTGGCAATTTTTCTAGGAACAAGATGCATTGGTGTATTAGGAGGATACACACGCTTCTAGGCATTTTCCATAGGGAGGGTTTGTTTCAACAATATTATCACCGCTTATCTAAATCCTTTTCCGTAAAACTTGTTCGGGAGTCAACAATGTCCGAGGCTTAAACATGTTCAAGGAAATCCAGTTTTCCTTTTTGTAGTCATGGGGAGTGATAATTATTTTTTTCTTTTTGCATTTAGGATCATCTAATTTTTTGTTCATCCTTTCCCTAGTGACTTCATCCGATTTCTTATCCTCCTCAGTGCACTCAACGCAACTAGGTTTCTGCCTAGGTTTAAGAATCTCATTGCCATCATAGATCACACTTTGAGCTGCTTTTGCTATCTTTCCGCACTCGTGGTTGGGTTTATCTATAATGGGAACACTATGCTTATCGCATAGGACTCTATGTTTAGTGACCATGTGAGCAAATCAATGGTGTTTCCTTGTATGTACAACTTGTTCTCAAGTTTGTTTTTCAAAGTTTTCGGATTAGAAAAATCTCTCAAGAGTTTTGATTCCTTTGCATTAAATTCTTGCTTAAGCATTTTCACATTTTCTTGAAGTTCTTGTTTTTGCTTAGCTGTTTTAGAAAGTTTTTCTTGCAAGGAATTTAATTCTTGTTTCAATACTTCTTCTCTAAAATTACTTTTTCTAATGACTGAACGCACTTGGTCATCCATTTCCTCGCCACGAGTGGTCAACTCAAATTTTGCACGTTTTTCATAAATAGCAACACGCTCTTTATAGGCATTTAGTTCGAAATTACGTAATCATCGTGGGCACATGCAAAGGTATTCATCAAAAACATAGTCATTGTTGACCGCAGAAGATGCATCACTTGGTACACCTTCACTTTCACTTTGTTTCACGTATTGATCATATGGGATAATATCGATATTACCCATATTTTCAACATTTGATTCAATAGTTTCAGCTGAATGTACTTTGTCATGCATCTTTTGCACATCAAGATTATCGTGATAGTTTTAATACCTCAGAGATGAGTTTGTCTTGGGATGGGCCAGCTAGTGGTGAAGAAGAGACCTTGGGAGAGACCATTGGAGAAATGCTAGCCATAAAAATTGTGTGTGCCGAGGTCCATCATCCACATCGAGTCGTATGCATCACAATCACGACTTGAAAGGCATTCTCGATGATTGTGACCTATCTCCCTAATAGGCCGCCATCCACATCTCGCATCATAGGTCTTGGCATTGCCCTCACCTAGAAACAAAGAATTCCTCTTCATCCAAAGCAAAGCACCATTGTCCCGAGCTTGTACCAAAAAGATCTTATCTCTCAAGTAATCAAGATTCTCGTGGACGCTTTGGAGATGTACGCCTTGCAATGTGTCCCTCACCACCACACTTATAACATTTGATTGGCTTAGCTTGACCTTGGTTACCATTCCTTCCTCGATTCTCGTTGCCAACATAACCTCTACCACTCCACCTCTTCCCCGATCATACCGTTTTCCCGAATCGTTGCACCACGATCCTTCCATCTTTAACAAAGGGCTTGATTGTGTGGGTTAGATGTCGCTCGAGGTTGTTGTTGGTTTGTGGGAGAGAATTCATGTTTTGACTAATCATAAGAGCTAGTTGATTAATGAAGTTACCCACGCGGTGGATCAAAGATCGCCTTGTTTGAACATAGTATCAGGAATGAGTTTGTGATTACCATTACCCAAGGGTATGACTTGTGATGCTTTGGTTGTGATTCCGATGTTTGAGTAGAAGGCGGTTGAGTCATTAGACGAGCTTGTCTCTCCCTGGTTGGTTTTGAACCGATTGAGAATCAATTTTTCAAACATAGCATGTCTCTCATTCTCAAGGAGGAAGGCATAGAGTTGCTCATAGTTTGTATTCTTCAATCCTTTAGTGAGCTTCACAAATGTGACAAACTTGTGCCATTCGGGATTCATGTTGTTTACAAATTTTGAGTTCAAATTAATGTTAGGCATAGTATTCTGATGTTCCTCATGTCATTCACTAACTTATGAAATCTCACATAGTACTCATAGACACTCTCATCCGGTTTCATCTTGAAGTGTTCAAATTGGCCATAGAGTTGGGATTCTCTGCCTTCCATAGTTAATTCAACCCGAGAGAAGCATCTTAACATTATCCCATACCGCCTTTGCATCGTGTTATGATTGATCAGCTTGTAGATGTCTTTAGGAAGACCTTGAAGAACAATGTTTGAAGCCCCGATATCCGTGATCGAATCTCTTTTTATCCTTATCATCAAGCTCATCATACATCTTTGGTCTGTCCATTCCGTAAAACAGAGTACCATCTTCATTAGTATCAAGTATGTCTCTAGTCGCCTCAACTCGATATGGTCCTTCATCAATGGATTTGAGAATGTTGACACCATTTTCCTTCCCAAGGCAAGCATAACTGATTCGCTGAGCCCAAGAATCGTAGTCGGCCTGCAAGCATGGGTGGACGAGTATCCGAGCCACCGCTTGAACATCCTCGCAACAAAGTGGAGATGACAAGAGGAACGCTTGGTAGACATGTTTACAGCTTATACGGGATTTTATAACTCTATGATTAAACCGGGAAATAGATTCTTTCACGGATTTTACTAAATCAAGAGAAAACCGTAAACAATCACTCAAGTCGCTAGAAGATAATGCACTAAGTCGCTAGAAGATAATGCACTAAGTCGCTAGAAGATAATGCACTAAGTCGCTAACGCTTAATTCGCTACACCACTAAGTCGCTAGAGTCCCAAGTCGCTAGACAAATGCAAGTCGCTAAGTAGTAACTCGCTAAGCCTCAAGTCGCTAGCAAAATTTTGGCAAAGAATTCGCTACTCAAGTCGCTAAAGATACAAGTCGCTAAAGAGCAACTCGCTACACCAAGTCGCTATCACCAAGTCGCTACCCGTAGTGGAGAGTCCACTACTTGTACAGTAAATCGCTAGATCTAAGTCGCTAGGTTTAGAACTGTAACTCGCTACAAATTTGTAAAGCAAGTCGCTACTAAGAAACTAATCCGTGAAGTAAGTCGCTAGCATGAAAAAACCACATAAACATCACTTTTCAATCCAAAAACAACCCAACCAAGATGATTTAAGCTTACCAAATGAAAACCTACACACTTGTGATGATTCTAAACATAAAAGTACTAACAAAATCCAAACTTTAACACTAGAAATCAACCAAATGATGCAAAACCACTAAACTTTTTCAAACTCAAAAACCACCTAAAACCACTAGAAATCCAAAGATGTGCAAGATATGATCTAACCATGGCTCTTGATACCAATTGTAAGATATAACTTTTCACATACACATCAAACCATAACACAAAGTAGCATATAGATGGAATTCTAGAGAGAGAAAGTTAGAGGTTTAGGGAACTTAGTGAGAGAAAGTGAAAGATATTATTATGAGCTCCAACTCTCTACCTTGGGAGGTAGAGAGTATTTATAGTCTTACATAAATCGCCACACAACGGCCGTGGATCGTGCATACAAGGGTAAAGACCCGTCCGTCCCTCCACGGTGTTACTTAACTAAATACTACTTAACTAAATATAACTATGACTACAAGCATTCTAACGATTACATATACTTGAGGTGACCGACTCTTTAATACCGAATTTCTAATTCCTA
>OU343219.1:4932287-5083447 GCA_910596185.1 Chrysanthemum makinoi
CATTCTTAATGCAAGGTTATCCAAACCCATGCACACAACGTAAGTAAATAAATACTTGAACTAGTATTAAATGCCCATAATTGGCATTTATCGATAAACGTATTTAAAACATTAATTACTTCTTTATTATAAAACATTTCCAATTTAGTCATTAGTTTCCATTTAAAAATAGTAAATAACAAGATAAGTCTTGTTATCGATATTTTGTACAAAAGCCCTTTTATTATTTATATTTCATAGTCTATTAGCATTTTCATGTATATATATATATATATATATATATATATATATATATATATATATATATATATATATATATTTAGTCAAATTCCAATATTAATCTCATATCGCTATTCAGCTGAGTCCACAAGCACGAAGTCATGACTTCTGGCTTTAATCAATCAATAGTCCAAATTATACTAAAGTCCATAAACATGGCTTTGTTTGAGTCAACTATTGACTAAAAAGTCAAAGTAATAATCGACGAGCTCAAGTTGACAATATATATATATATATATATATATCAAGTTTAATTTAAAAGTCATAATAGCGCAATTCAATCCCAAACCAACTCAAAAATCTCCCACAACCAATCAATCAACCAACTATACCCGAACTAATGTTATGACCCTAATGGTCATGATACGTGCCACTGCTAAGACCACTGAACCAAACAAGCTCTAGAAGTTTTTCCACGCCAGTTCTCATCCAAACCTCAACTACATCAACCAACAAGCTACCAAACGACTGACCCGGACTCGTGGCCCAACTGGTCACGTGACACCAACTAAGGCTCACGTGCTGCCTGGTGGCTCGTACACCACTCCAAATCCCATCAAACATCACCCAAATTAATTCCACAACATCCAAATACAATCATTCAAGCTCTAATCATTAACCAAACACAAAATCAATCATCTATTCTAACCAAAAATATGAAACTAGACCTAAAATGCATAAAACCATCAAATTGATAAACCACATGCTTACCAAACACTAACTAATTGTTTATTTAGATGTTAATTCGACTTAATTCCATGTTTCACCCAAAAGCCCTAAAAATTATCATAGGGTCGAAACCCTAATTTACCATACATGGCTTATTATTGTTTAAACAAGCTTTACCCACGTTCCATTTACCTTATTCAAGCACAATTGCAAAACCACACTTAAAACCCTAAAAATCCGAATCTTAATCTTAAGATTTGAAGGTGTTAATGAAGGTTTTAGTGAGAGTATTATATATGGTTTGAAAGAGGATGAAAAGATCTTTGATATGGTGGTAGAGGTGGGTGGTCATGGGCCGGTGGTGGCCGGATTTTGGCCGAATAAGTGGGTCATGCCAAGGGGTTTAGGTTAGGTTTTTATTAATTTTGAGGAGAGAAAGTAGAGAGAAAGGATATGCAGTGTGTGTTTTGAGTGCAGAGAAATAAAAGAGTGAAATGCGAGATGAGGGGGTATTTAAAGGGGACCTAGGGACTAATAAATAAAATAAATAAAATGGGTGGAGGGGTGGGACTTCAAGCAAAGGAGGGGCCGTGGTCGCCATTTTTCGAAACTATCCCGCTTACCCATTCCCGGAGCTCACATATTGTCTCCCGAAGTGTCCCACGACGCTCATTCAACTTTCTAATATCGTTATTTATGTTTTTCCACAAGTTTTGACTATTTATTTGTCAATTTTAGAGTTACGGTCTAAAAGTTACAATATTTCTCGTTTTATGCTTTTCTAGTGCCGAATCGAATAGTGCCTACAAAATAGAGTTAAAACTCATACGATAACTCATTTAATAATGAAATAAACCGTAAAAACCATAAGACGATATAAAATCAAGTCATGGTTTATAAAAATAGTGATAAAGGCAAAAGCTCGGTTTAGTTTAACTTAATGCGGTTACCTAAAATATACTCCCTAAATTGCCAGTTGTCACACACTTGACCCTCAAGATTCAACCATTAGTTTTAGCGGTACCAGTTCGACCATTTATATTTGAATGGGCAATTAGTTTTAGCGGTACCTCCTGCCGTTGAAGTTCATCTTCAAAACCTTCACGTGCAGACGTCCCATTTCTTGAACACTTAAATTCGATCGAGTACTTATAGCCCCTATCTGTTTTAGTTCTTCCTTTAATAATAACTAAACCGTTCGATTAAGTAGTAGATTGCACCCAATCATTTAAAACAACTTCATCACGGAACACCTAAAAAATAATAAATACAACTTTTAATAAAACTTTTAAAAAATACAACTTTTAATAAAACTTTTGTAAAACTTTTATAAAACTTAAAAAACTTTTATTTATAAAAGTTTTATTTATAAAACTTTATAATACTTTATAATACTTTATACAACTTTTAAATGTAATACAACTTTTATTTATAAAAAATTTGTTAGCCTTAATAGTTTTTATTAGAAGTGATGGTCATTCACGTTTAGGAACTTTGTAACGTGTGTTAGATATCGTGATAGAATAGTCAACGGGCTCGTGGATTGGACTAAGCTAAATGGGTATTAGTTTAGTTAAGCTTGCCTTATATCCAATCCAACCCATGTCTAAGTCCACGAGGCCTGCCAAAGCCCATTAGGGCGCTTATGTTTTAGAGTATAAATACCCCAAAAGTCTCATTCGAGGGATGTTATGAGTGTGTGTGTGTGTTCCTTTGAAGCAATATAACATCTTATTGTTTTCATCTTCTTTCCTTTATCTCTCTAAACATACATACGAATATCATTCAAGTCACCACTTTCTAACCTTCATCTTTCTTATACGCATAACATACATCTGTTTGTTATACGTGTTTTGTGATAAGGTATACGTGATAAAAGAGGCTTTAAAATTGGTATCAATCGCCTAACAATGGTTTAGGAGTGTTTGTGTTTGTTTTGAAGGGTTACGCCGTAGTTGCTCACGCGCTATTCATATTAGCCACACTTAAAGCTTTAATTTTTGCACTTAAAAATTCAAGATTCTTGTGGTTTAAGGTTTATTTGGTGCTAAAGTTTCAGTTTTTTTGCAAAAAGTTTTAATCTTTACGTGTTTTAAATCATTTTTAAGCTCGTATTTGGTTCATTGGTCATTTCTACTCGTAAGCTTTCTAAGCACTTTGGGTGAAAACGGTCAACAGTTTTGTGTTATTCGAGTGTTTTTAAGGCTATCTGTGCAAGAGAAATTGTTTGAATCGATGAAAAGATCATTGGTCATTTCTACTTCAGATCTTTGATTAATAAAAGTCAACGCCCTTTTTCTACGCATAACTTCCTACGCATAACTTTTTGGCTAAGAATCTTCGAGCATCAAAGGTTACTCAGTGCTTCCCTCACTTGGATAAGTGTGTGAAACACTTCGACTTGTGGATATCTTTTACTACCGCCGATGTAAAGGATTTTGGTTCTAAACTCACGCTATTTATAGCATAACGCCTACGCCAACAATCTACGATAAGTTCCACTTACGCGATAAGATTTCTACGCCTAAGCATTTGTTTACGCCTTAAGCCTTAAGTTTACGCGTAAGATACTTGTTCACGATAAGGAATCCTACGCCTAAGCACAATCTACGCCTAAGCATCCTACTCGAATCTCTTTGGTCTACGCCTAAACTCTTTCTACGCATAAAGGTTTAAAAAAAAATTTTTCATAACTTGAGTAAAATTTAAATTTTTGAGGAGACTAAACGCTCAATTTTTTACGAAAATTCAAATTTTGGTTTAAGCTGTAAATTTTGGTCAAAAATCAAATATTTGGGCCTAAATTCAAAATTTTTGGGTCAAATTTGGCGTCAAAATTGTCATAACTCAAATTTTTCATACCACCTTAGAATTGATTTTTATAGTGAATTTCAAATTTTGGGAGAAAATTTTTACGCCTAAGAACCAAGGTTACGATGCGACTTTCAGAAAAACATCAACCGAGCTTAATCTTCATCAACCTCAACTCCTCTATCGTTGAATCGATCCTACATCAACTTTATCAGATCATACGTTCATCAATGGCAACTCAACAAGAAATTCATCCAGGTGCGAAAACCGTCCTCCTATGTTGGAAAAAGTGGTTATCTTCAATGGACAAGTCAAATGCTTCGTTACATCAAGACAAAATCTAATGGGAAATTGATGATCAAATCCATTCAGAATGGATCCTTCATACCTCGGTACAAGTCCAGACTGAAATGCCGATGCAACACCTCCCGCCCCACCATTTTTTCGTCTTCAAAAGAATCGAATACTTCCGAAGAGGATCGAAACAAGCCGGCAGATGACATGGCAATTCATATTATACAACCGGGTTTACCAAGAGACATCTGCTGCTGTAGACGCTTGTGAAACCGCTTTCATATGTGGGAACGTTAGACGACTTTGTCATGGAACTGAAATTGGTCAACGAGATATGGAAAACAAGTTGCTAATCGCTTGGGATAAGTTTACATCCACTGCAGAGAATCCATTGAATCCTACTATGGAAGGTTCGCACTTTAATGAATGAGTCGATAAGAAACAAGTTGACACCGTGAACTATCGTGAGCAACATCAAGTTCCTAAACAATCCACGTAAGAATGGGGACGATATGTTACTATTGTCAACCAAACAAAAGACTTACATCAGTGAACTTTGATCAACTAAACGATTTTCTCGAAAATGTAACCAATCAAGCCAATGAAGTTAGGAAAGAAAGATTGGCAAAGCATCATGATCCATTGGCACTAATTGCAAAGATTCAACCCTCAGTGAATACACAACAACAAGCTTCATCATCTTCCACCAACAACAACTTGCGCTAATACATTCCACAACCACAAGTCATATCCCTCAACAACAATTCTATCCACTGAACAACAAGTCATTCAACAACAGATCCACAATACCAGAACAAGGAATCACCGCTCTTGAAATTGAACATGAAGAGGCTTTGTCACATGCTTTTGCATTCTTGGGTAAAGCATTTAGAAGTCGCACGGGTAATCGGGGTTCCGTATCGTAATCAGTTGGGTCGAATGTTGGAAATCATATGGGAGAATGTTGGAATAGAGCAATGGGTAATCGTAATGGGAATGTTGTAGCTCCAGTGCCGGGAATTATGGAAATGTGAATCAGGGTAATCATGTTACGTGTTACAACTGTCAAGGAGTGGGTCACATGGCAAGGAATTGTCCTACTAAGCCGAAAAAGAAGGATTTTGCGTATCTTCATAAAGCTATGTTAGTTAGCACAGCGCGAATCGAATGCAAATTGAGTCTTTGAGAACATGACTTTTTCGCTATTATGGATGATGTGGAAGACCGAGAGGAACTCAATGCAAACTGCATCTTCATGGCAAAGAGACTAAGTACGCATTAATCGCGACTGACGGCACTCTCCTGCCTACCAACGTTAGTATCTAAGGTACCAATCACTGATCCATGCTATAAAAATGTCATATTTGATGTGTTTACTCATAATCTAACGGCGATTCCGTGGACAAGACCTACTTATGATACATATATGGACAATCCGAGTTGTAGCAATACTAACTCTGAAACTCCAAATGTGGATCCTAGTGGAGGCCGTGTGGCACAAAATACTGAGACTGATGAGGAAACTCGTGCTTATTTTGAATCATTAATCAACAACTGTGGCATTGAAATGACAAAGTTAAAAGGTCAATCGCGATGTTAAGGCCGCTTAATGCCAAATTGACTGAGCTTAAGAGTTACAAGGAGAACGCGAAAAGCCTTTGAATTTCAGAAAAACAAAAGAATCAATTAGAAATTGGTTATCGAAATTTGGTTTCTAAAGACGGCTTTTGCAAATCAAGTATGACACACTTGATGTGAATTTGAACTTGAAAATTAAATCTTTAAACAAGGAAATTTCTAATTTAAATAACCAACTTTCCAAACAAAAAGAAATGTTTTCTAATCTTGAAAAGAGAAAGCGGTTGATTATTGATTTTTCAAAACGCGAAGATTCTCTTCTTGATGAAATTCTTGATAAGAATGAAAAGATAAAAACTTTGGAAAATTTTCTTCTTACAACGGGTCATTCTGCCAAACAATCAAGATGCTTTCTAATCAAGTAAATCCACGCTTCATACTACTAATAATAGAATGGCACTTGGTAACGACCCTTCCTCGTTCCTCAAGAAAGCTCGAAATCTCGAATGTGTTAAACAATCGAAATGTTTTGCATGAACCCATTATTGTTCGTGATTCTCTTGAAACGTTAGAACTATCTGAGGAGAGTAGATCAAAAATGAAACAAAAGAATTCGAAAATCAAACCGATTGATTATAACAAATGGAACAAAATTAATGGAATCACTTTTGTGTCTCAAAATGAAAAGTCAAAGTTTTCCATCACACCAACACAACAAAAAAGTTTATCAAAAACCAGCTTGCAACTCCTGTAGTTGTCTCAAAATCCTTTTCGAAAATCGAACAAATGTCTTCAAACAACTCTTTAACACAAGTCATGCGCCAAGCATTTTAGACGATGTTAAAACTAGAATTGGCCGACTCGAGAGACTGTTAAAACTAAAACTCATATTACAACCAACATCTGGGTTAATAGTTTTGATATTGAACAAAAAATTTTTGAAATCGAATTGCCTCAATTTAATAACATCAACTCAAGGGTAATTTATTTTGAACAAGCCTTTTGAAAGAAATAATGACTTTGTCAAGGACTATAAATCCATGGTAAAGCAAGCTAATGAAAGTGTTGAACACATCAAAGTTTTGGAAAATTTAAATGATTCTCTCTCTTCAAGATGTTCTCACTCATCGATATTATGTCCATCATTTTGCAAACATATTCTGTTGAAGATAATGAAAGACTCCGGTCTGAGACCTCCGAAATTGTTTCAAAATATGAAAAAGCTCGTGAAAAACTTGAAAAAGAAAATGTGTCATATTTTAAACAACTTGATCAAAAGCGGGAATGCAAGTATGACAAACTATCGTATGAGCATGCCTACAAGGACATGAAAGAGCAAAATGATCTTTTGAGAGCTCAACTGGGATGTCAAAAAGGAAAGGCTGTGGATACTAAGTTTGCAAAACCATCGACCGAGAGAAGGCAAATGTTCCCAAACCGGTTTTCAAACCAAAATGTCTATTTCTCAACCTCCTCCAAAAGTCAATGAGAAAAATGATTTGTCAAAAACCACCCACAGCCCCGCCATTAAAAAAGAGAATTATCAAAAGTTTTGAAAAAGAAAAGTCGCTTCTTTAAAAACCAAATGTGATTACACTGCATTTCTAGGAATAGTATACGGAATGTGACCAAACATCCGGTTAAAGAATCTGTCTGTTCTAACGACATGGTCAACAATCACTATCTAGAAGAAGCTAGAAAAAGGCAATTTAACTTAAAAGACGGAATTTTAGGTGCAACATCTAGGGTGATGAATTCTACAAGAGCTCAAGCACCGCTAGTAGTAGTAAACCATTACCTAGGAACACTCTACAAAAGACTAGGAATTGGCTTGCATCTAAGAGTAGTTGCGCAAAAGAAAATGCTATGCCCCTAGAAAACAACACTAGGAATTCTAAGTCTTTTCGAACAAGAATCAATGTCCACAAGACTGTAGTGACAAAGTTAAAGCTGCTGTTTTAAACAAGAATATTGAATTTGTCGGTACTACATGTAAAAAATGTGTCTTTTCAACTAATCATGATGCATGTGTCTCACAATATCTCAAGAAAGATAATTCTCGTGCCAAGGCACAATCCACTAAGACTCCAAACCGAAACAAACCCGTTGACAAGATGAACATCAAAAGGAAACCTAATTGGTGGATCTCTTCAGGACGCAGTTTTTCAAAAAATGAGTCTTCCGCTGAATCTGATAAGAAAACAACTCCTAGATCTTACCTTAGGTGGATTCCACGGGAAAAGTTTTCAACCAAGTTGGTCTTAGATGGATTCCCACAGGAAATATTTTTGATACTTGCACCAACACGGATAATAGTGAAACTTCGTCTAGTTAAGGAAGTAGAAACCACTACAACCGTTGATAGTGATCACCCTCACCGTGAGGAATCGATACTTCTAACACATTTATTTGTGAAAACTCTTCTTCTTTTGGCTGGTGAATCAATATCTCTCAACCCAACCATCGAGGGTTCTAATTCTGTAAACTCTTCGTCTTCATTCTCTCTATCGTCTATTTTTGATTTTCCATTTCTTTTATAAAATCAAAAACAAAATACAAAAATATAAAATTTTTCAAAAAATACAAAAACAATATAAAATCAAAAATCCAAATAATATTCTTCTCACGACATGTCTCTCGTATAATCGATATTTTGTACGTATCTAGAAATGTCATTCAACAATTATACGGACATGTACAGATGCTTGAGCGAGAGTTCTTTAAATGTTTTTCAAAACATGTCGTTTCTAAAAATTTCTTAAAAATGGAATGGCTTTCATATACTTCAAGATTGAAACCCGGACTTCAAAATAATGGCTTCGGACACATCAGCTCGGGACCCTGCAAAGAAAGGAAAGTGCTTATCAAAATCAAATGTTTTAAATATTTTTTCAAGCACTATTCCTAAAATAATAATGGCTAGCTACTTCAGATCAGAACTCAACTTTAAAAGAAAGGGAAAGTGCCTACATAAAATGGATTTTCATAAATATAGAGCACTTATCCTAAAACAAATGAAGATAATTATTCTCTGAGTATCTTCAAAGATTTTAAAATCTTCATCATCTTGAGTACCATTGATTCAAAATTTTTCAAAAAGATTTTCAAAATCTCTCACATTTGGTACCAAGATAACTCCCTCTAAACCCTAATTGATTCTAAATTTTCCGTTATGAAAAATATGCTTTTCGTTAAGGGGAGTATAAACCAATTTGTTCCAAAATTCATGCTAAATCGGTTTCTCTCCAAATGCTTTCCGAAAAACATATCTTTTAATCATTTTGTTTCAAAAACATCATGGATATGCTATTTTTGAGGGGGAGAAACGTGATTGAAATGTGATCAAAAAAGTTTAATGATCGTTGTTTGAATCTCAAAATGAGCGATTTCGAGACGAAACCAACGAATTGACGTGAATCAATGTTAGTAAATGTACCATCTCGAGAAACTTGTGATAGATATGCACTTTCATGGGTCTAACCTCCTTTTCAAGGAGTGTTTACAACTTCAAGTTAGTTATTAGAGCTAGTTGTCTCTAAAATCCGACAATGGAACTCTTTAACTAGGCAACGTAACCGTGTCTCATGGGGAATTGTCTATCATGAGCAGATCAATTCAAAAGTGCGAACTCTACCCCTATGTGCAGATTTACTGTCAAAATATATAAGGCGTGTGTGTGAAGGGGTGTTTAAAATATAAAACTCGGAGTGTTCCAAACATGTTTTCTATCATAAACACTTTGTGAGATTTTCAAGAAAAATGGTTTTATGGCAACATGGGACAGTCATGGAGTTATAAGGTGACTAAGGATAGGTAAATCCGTCTATGATCGAAGGTAGGAGGGATCTACAAGGACATCACCAATGGTTTAGAACTAGAAGTCCTTAGGTATGATTGAAAAAAGGAGTAATGTGAGAAAGGAGAAAGAAGGGGTTGAAGAATCAAAAAGAAATGTAATGAAAAAGGGTGAAAAGAAATAGCCCTCCATATTCAACCTTAGGGCAGAAACCGGGTTCAATTCATATGCTACTGGTTGTCAGTTAGATGACACTAGTATTGAAGACAAAGACGTCATGGACCCGGTGGACTTAGCTGCTAAACCTTCTAGCCACTCAATTCCTCTTAAAAGGATTTGTTTCATTCTCACTAGGAACCTTACATAATCTATCGACTTTCTCTTAGAGATCGTTGGTATTGAAGAAGGAGACCCTCTCCCTAGTCTCCGCTCAGGAAAACCAAAATGCACTAATTGAGTCTAGAGCCACGAGATTCATCAAAAGATCTCATAGGAACACATGACATGACATCGCTTGTTGTTCATCAATTAGGACACAAGTGATACATTATCGAGTCCTTCACAGATCTTAGCAATATGCCAGAACATTTATGAGAGGTTTCACAATTGTGATCCTCAGTGATTGAATGGAAACTCCTGCCAGGGTCAACATCAAGCAACCACAGCAGAGTCACCGGTAACTCCCGTAGATTAGCAGGTGTGTCTCAAGCGGTTACTGATCGTGAGGTGATGCTTGGTGTACCTCGTGACTCATCTGACTGTAGGTGCCGGTTATATCGTGTTATCTAACTTGTGGGACTCCAGTTCAGGAACGGCCCTTGTGAGAATTAGAGACGTGTTTTCACACTATCTTTGTTGACACCCTCGAAATTCAAACTTGTAAGTGCGGAATCCGCTTATTACTAACCTTTTGTTTTATGTTTTCTTATGGAAGCTCGGGGATTGATCGTGAGACTCTCCACATGCCATACCAACAACACATGAAAGTTCTCATCAAAATCAAAGGCTACTCAAAGTTAAAGATGATTCTTCGTCAATGTCAAATAATCTACAAAGTGTAAAGACTCGAGAACTTCATCATTGGAAACTCAAAGTCAAATAGAAGTGTGAGCATGGTGGAGAAAGACGTGGAGATACCTAACCAACGAAGTTGACAACGGCAGACAACCACATTAACTGATCACAAAGCATGAAGGAACAAAGAATCAATACTATTCTATATCTACACACAAAGTTCAAGCTCGAGAAAAGTAAAGACCTAATCAAGTGGAGCATCATTTGAATGACCACCCCTTAGGGGGAGATTGTTAGCCTTAATAGTTTTTATTAGAAGTGATGGTCATTCACGTTTAGGAACTTTGTAACGTGTGTTAGATATCGTGATAGAATAGTCAACGGGCTCGTGGATTGGACTAAGCTAAATGGGTATTAGTTTAGTTAAGCTTGCCTTATATCCAATCCAACCCATGTCTAAGTCCACGAGGCCCAAGCCAAAGCCCATTAGGGCGTTTATGTTTTAGAGTATAAATACCCCTCAAAGTCTCATTTGAGGGGTGTGTGTGTGTGTTCCTTTGAAGCAATATAACATCTTATTGTTTTCATCTTCTTTCCTTTATCTCTCGAAACTTACATACGAATATCATTCAAGTCACCACTTTCTAACCTTCATCTTTCTTATACGCATAACATACATATGTTTGTTATACGTGTTTTGTGATAAGGTATACGTGATAAAAGGGGCTTTACAAATTTTATTTAAAAAACTTTTATTTATAGAACTTTTATTTAAAAAACCTTTATTTATAAAACTTTTATTTAAAAATCTTTTAGTATTAAAGGGTGTGTTACGTGTGTGGTGTTAAAGTGTGTTAAGGGTTCGGTTTTTGTGGTGTTACCGTGTACGCGTTTTCACGCGGTGTTGTTATCAATGTTTCTCTCTCTCACTATCCTCACACACGTAAACTTGTTTTTCTCTCTATCCTCTCGTTTCTCTCTCTCTCTATCAGTTGATAGATCTGAAAAGTTTTTAGATCTTGATCTAAAAACTTTTTAGGGTTCTTTGTGGTGATGTTTCTGATGTTGTGGGTTGGTTTCATTGATTATTTTTTAGATCTAACAAGCTTTTAGATCTTGAATACTTTTTAGATGTTGAAAAAAATGAAAGATTTGGTGTTGTTTACGTGGTAAAGACTGATTTTTTATTTTTTATTTTTGTAAATCTAAAAACTTGTTAGATAAAAAATAAATAAATAAATAAAGGTTTCTGATGCTGTGGTGATGTTTCTGATGTTGTGGGCTGGTTTCGTTGATTATTTTTTAGATCTAACAATCTTTTAGATCTTGAAAACTTTTTTAGATCTTGAAAAAAGATGAGAGATTCGGTATCTATTTATGTGGTAAACACTGATTTTTTTTTTTTTTTTTTTTTTGTAAACTTGTTAATCTGAAAAAAAACAAAAGAGATGGTATTTTGTGGTGATGTTTCTGATGTTTCTGCATGGCAAGTGTTTCATGGGGTGCTTGGATAGGGAATCCCATTTTTTAGATCTAACAATCTTTTAGATCTTGAAAAAAGAAGAGAGATTCGGTATCTATTTATGTGGTAAACACTGGCTTGTTTTTTTTTGTAAATCTAAAAACTTGTTAGATCTGGGAAAAAAAAGATGGTCTTTTGTGGTGATGTTGTCTGATGTTGTGGGTTGGTTTCGTTGATTATTTTTTAGATCTAACAATCTTTTAGATCTTGAAAAAAGATGAGAGATTCGGTATCTATTTATGTGGTAAACACTGATTTTTTTTTTTTTTTTTTTTTTTTTTTGTAAATCTAAAAACTTGTTAGATCTGGGAAAAAAAAGATGGTCTTTTGTGGTGATGTTGTCTGATGTTGTGGGTTGGTTTCGTTGATTATTTTTTAGATCTAACAATCTTTTAGATCTTGAAAACTTTTTAGATCTTGATTATGTTGTGGGTTGGTTTTGTTGATTATCTATTTATGTGAAAAAGACTGATTTTTTTTAAATCTAAAAACTTGTTAGATCTGAAAAAAGTGGCATCTGTTGTGGTGATGTATCTGATGTTGTGGTGTTGTTGCTTATTAGACTTTGTGGTTAATGTTTGCAGGTTTGGGGTGCCTCAATAGCATGACCCTTGCTAGGGCTGCAGGGGTTATACTCTACCCAAGCACCCCATTAAACACTAATTTGGTAATGCAGCTTCATTACTGGGTGGTAAAGTTGATTTTTAGCTCACTTTGCAACTTTAATGAAAAAAACTTGAGAGTTTTCGCATGGCAAAACTGATGATTTAAAAAAAATGATGATTTTTTTTTTTTTTAAAAAAAACTTAATAGTTTTGGCATGGAAAAACTGAATGGACAGTAAAGTGAGTTTCTACCTCACTTTGCAACATTCAAATGGTGAACTTTTTACCTCTTGTGTGTCAAATGGTTTTGGCATGGCAAAACTCTTACTTTTTAGATATTCAACAAAAGTATCAGTCAAATCAGCCGTTGGTTGCGCAGCCGCCGGTTGAGTAGCCGTCGGTTGCGCAATTCTGAAAGTTAATGTGGGCCTTTGTAAATGGACAAATGGCGCAATTTTAGTGGAGGTTCGGAGATACGTGGTTGCGTATGACCATTTAGAGAATTAGGTTGGAAAATACCATAATTGGGACTTGATGCAAGATTTTGTACTATGTTAGTACTTTTCTATTTTTTTATTATTTTATTTATTTATTTATTTATTTTAGTATTTATTTGTTATGTATTTTTTGTGTTATGTTTTTGGTATTCGCCTAATATGTTTCTATTTAATTAAACAACAACAACAATAACACGTTAAATATTAACCCATTAAACAACAACAACAACAACAACTGTTATTATTCAATTAGACAACAACATTAACACATTATTTAAAAACAACAACACCTATTACACATGAAGATTATTTATGTCATCTATAAGCTCATGGAGTATTGCACCCGACTTACATGCGTGATCCACGGGATTCCTTGCCATTTCCAGTGATGCCTCTAGCGTTTTTATTCTTGTATTCAACATCGTGTTTTGAGACAATAACATCTTGTTTCTTGTTTCTAGCATGTCAATCTTATTATCTTTAGCTTCACAGTTTGAGCATTGCATTGAAGAAGAGGCTTGACTAAAGTCCTTTTGTTCAAAAGAATCCTTCCACATAAAGTATCCATAACCATAATCCTCTGTTCCTGGATGTTACATGTTAAGAAAATTATAAGAAATATATTCTTAACAAACAAATTATTTATATATTTACATAAATAAGCAAACGTATGATTATCTATCTTTGAAAAAGGACATGCATAATACTGTTGACCCAAACTAGCGCGCTTACAGGATGTTCTTTCTATAATGAATCCTCTACGACAATTACACAAGAAATGATTTTTTCGTTCCATCTGGCCAAAGAATTTGTATAATTATTTACAACATAAATCAGTAATGTTATTATTAATTTAAATAAATTTTTAATCATTTATTATGTTTTGTCGGTGTCAGAATACAAATAGTTATTTACAACATAAATCAGTAATCATTTACTACATTTTTCTTCTTCTATTCTCAATAATTTCAGTATATATGCGTTGTCGATCGGAATATAGATGATAACATCAAATAGTCCTGAATATTAAGTGTCAATTTCCCCTGATGATGCTCGTTATTTATATCATTTATATGGATTTACGCTTGTTTTCTATTGTTTTCCACATTCAGGTAAATTACTAGCATTGGAGCTAAAGAGACGCGGAAATGGAAACATTACTAAAGATTTATCACAGTATGCTTATTTTGAAGAAGTTACGGCGTAACTCGTCTCTCACATTACGCCGTAACTATTGCGTGACCCAGAAGTCCAACTTATCAAGAGGTTACGACGTAACTCTTCCCAAAGGTTACGACGTAACTTCATTAGGTCAAAAGAGGTTCCACGCCGCTGATACTTACGCCATAACTGCTGCATCACTTACGACGTAACCGAGTTTATTGAAGACTACGGCGTAACCACTTATAAGGTTACGCCGTAACTAGCGGATCTAGTGCATTTACGAAGAAATAGAAGGTTACGGCATAACTCCTCTATGGGTTACGCCGTAACCCAGACCTTGCCTATAAATACCCCACAATTCCACATTTGAAAGCATCCCATTCCACACACACCACTCAGAACGTGGGAAAAAGCTCAAGCAGGTCTAGGGAGCATACAAGTTGTTTCCAATGGAGAAGTCACACCATTACGATAAGCTTTAGCGTTTATTATTTCTTTTACTTTCAATTCATGTATTTTGTACCTTTGAATATTGAATTGATTTACATGATTAATATGAACGGCTAAGCACCCTTTGGTGCTAGCCTAGTTATGATTCCTTAATTGTTTTGTTTGCGTTTACCTTTACTTCCGTACAATTATTTCTAAGTGTATGCATGCATAGTTCTTTGGTAGTCACCCTTGGTTCGGTAGTTTTGAATGGCGATAGAGGCCAATTGCCTAGGAGATATGACCAACTGACCCTAGGTGAGCGGACTGAGACGGGAAGGGTAAGATATGACCAACTGACGACCTTTTCTACTTGTGCGATTTGACCAACTGATCACCTATCGTTTGGATGAACTTAAGAATTGGGGATGTAGTGTCTAAGTTCCTAACGGCCGGACACTCACTAGTTAGAATCTAGCATGTAGCGGTACTTAATGACTCGGCTTAGGGGACTAGGAACAACGGAGACATGACGGTGTGCCTGATTTCTCCTGTGGTGGCATCTTTTGATATGGGTTAGAGGCGAATTGACCAAATGTTGTCCTCAATTTGACCTGAAGTAATTGGAAGTAAGTAGACGTAGACATAACTAGCTAGGAGGATTGACTAGGTTAGCACCACTCTTCCTCTATTGATTTCCCTTCCCCATTTATTTTCTTTTATATTCATTAGTAGTTTAATTAATTAAATACCTCTCAAACTATTATAATTCTGTGACAATTAGACTTAGTAATAATCCAACACACATAGCTCTTGGGACGACCTCGGCTTTACCATTTACTACACTACACGACCGGGTACCTGCCCGTTAGTGCATTAGGGTGACTATAGGTATAGCGAGACACTATAAATATTAAGACCAGTGTCAGATAAAACTCGCATCAAGTTTTTGGCGGCTGTGAGCTATATTAAGATTAATATTGAGTCTTTCATTTCGTTTTTAAACTTTTCTCACGATCATATTTCAAGTTTTCAGGTACCATGGAAGTTGTTAACATCGATGACCTCACTCTTGAGGAATACTTGGCGTTAACTAGAGCAGATCAAGGGCCAGGTCTCGTAAGACCGGCAATCGGAGCGGATGTTCGTTTCGCGATTAAAGACCAATTTATGAGGGAGCTTCGCGCTAACCCTTTTTAGGAAACAGGATGAAGACGCTATATGAGCACATTGAAAATGTTCTATACATCGCTAGCCTTTTCAACATTCTGGGTGTCTCATGATGCTTTCGTTATGCTCGGTCTTCCCAGTGACTCTCCTCGGGCGACGGAAGATGGATCGAAAAGATTGCCCGCCGGGGCAGTTAATACTTAGGCGCTACTAAAGAAACACTTTATTCAAAGATATTGCCCGCCATCAAAGATTTCTAATCAACTCTTGGAGATCCACAATTTCAAACAAGAGACGACAAAACTCTGTATCAAGCTTGGGACAGATACAACGATCTTCTTTATAAGTGTCCTACCAATGATCTAAATAACCAACAGAAGGTCAATATTTTCTACAAAGGAATAAATGTAACTACAAGACAGATGCTGGACTATCAAGGACATATCCCGAACATGACTCCTACTACTGCAATTGAAGCCATTCAAAAAATGGCGGACCATTCTCAAAATGGCACGACGGTGGAAGTAAAAGAAACCAAGGAAGTTTGACGGAATTGCGACAATCGCTAGTAAAATTGAAAGTCTCAGTTGAGATATGCTGAAGGTCAGAGAAACCGTTCATGCCATCCAAGCGGGTTGTGAAAGCTGTGGAGGAGGACATCTTATGAAGAATTGTCCTCATATGGACGAAGAGGGTATTGAAGAGGCTAAGTATGGAGAAAATCGACCATTTTATGGTGATAATCGAAATAGTAATGGTTATCGTGGAAATTAAAACCGTGGGCCTTATGGAGAAAGAAAGCCCAGTCTTGAAGAAACAATTAATAAATTTCGGAAAATTAAGACAAAAGGAGCAAGATGAGTGGTTGAAGGAATTCGGAGAAAATACTTGACGAAAATTTCCAAACACGACTCAACTCGAAAAACCTTGAATCCATGGTTATAAGCTCAGTGAAAAAGTTAGGAGAAATAACGATAAACCTGAAGGATCTAAACCAGCTATGGAATGTAAGGTAATCTTTTCTGATGATAACTCGAAGGTTCAGGCCGGTGAAACGAGTTTAGAGGAGGATTTCGGCAACAGATCTGAGTTACGCCGTAACATGCCTAATGAGTTACGGTAACCTCGTGTTGACAGCGGCAACAACGGGTTGTGAAGAATCGAGGAAAGTGACTCTAATGAATTACGCGTAACCAAGAATCTCGATTCGGCGTAAGCGGGATACATGGGCGAGAAAAATTCCTCGACGTGGACGAATCAGAAAAACTCGAGGAACTCTCCCTTGAAGATGAAGAAGAGCCACTTATCACTCACGGGTGTACTCCTGCGTCATTACGCGATGGAAAACCACAAGGGCATGGCCTACATGCAACCCCTTCCCGCGAGTATTGCAATGGAGACAATGAAAGAAAGGAAGAATGGACATGCTCTAAGCGTGAAAGACATAGTATTAAATTCGGTAATTTTGCCTTTAAAGATTGGTACGCAATTCAATTTGGGGATGCCAAGATCAATCCAAATCTTCTTATGAAGCTAAAATTAATTACGGGAGCACATTGAAGGAAGAGAATAATAAAGATATACTCTACGGATGAGCATTTAAATGAAACTGACAACAAGGAACTCTAGCGATCCTGTGCGAAAAAGTAAAATCTCCTGGGAAATTTTTTGGGCGTCATGCAACCCGTATGACGATATGTGTAATGGGGGAAGCAACTCTGGAAGATTAGGAAAAGATGAATTCTTTTGTTCCTCAACCAATGATGAGGAGAGAACGAGTTTACCTTGCATGGACAACCTGGGGTTCGATAGTTGTGTAAAAATTAAGTATGGGCATATGGACACATTAACAAAAGATAAGATTTGGAAGGAATACATGGATCAAGAAAATTCAAACGACAAAAGTCTCAAGAACACGAGTAAAATAACAATTGACAATGACATAGAGCGGGTTAGTAATGATAAAGAAGAATGCAAGCGCGTTCTAATGGAGAATTTGCTCGATGAAGAATGGTTCAAGGGCACCTTTCGATGACGATGATATCGAAGGGATGCTAGATTACCTTGAGTTGCAAGAAATGAGGAGTTCACGATCCGATGCGAAGATTACGAACAAAGGAGGTGCAAACTCCTGGGGATCCCCTACAAAAGACCACCTCGAATTATAGTCGAAAATACAATTCACTCGCTACCACCTAGGTCGGAAGAGAAATTTTGTAAAGTCCGAAAAATCGAAACCATTGAATACCTCCGAACTGCCTCAAATGTTGCATGGATGAGACATAATTTGATGTAGGATATTGAAGAAGTAGGGCAAGCTCAAAGGCCCCCATAGGAGCCCCGCGGCTCTAAGTCTAACTTAAAGACTCGTTAATAAAGAAAAGTGCTCTTTCGGGAGACAACCCGAATTATCCCTTTCTGTGGAGTTTGATAGACTCCTTGAGATCGTTTTGAGCCTTAGGGTTTGAAAATAACATATGCAACGCAGCGGAATAATAAGAACATTATATATTATTGACACAAGGTTTTACTTTCACCCAATCTCCTCCAAATATTATTTGATCGGAATAATACGTGTTACGTAACATACAGGGATCTAAAACACCTTAGATCTTGGAGGTAAACAACTAACCTAGACGTTTACAATAAACTACACGTCTAGGTTACACATACACACACCTTTAGACTACATTATGGAAGACTTAATATTTAAAACCTACACCCCATGTCCTCTTTATATAATAGAGGATTAGGGTTTACAAAATACTACGAAGGACTAAATAATAAATCTTCTTTTGCAAGCAAGTCCTTCCATCTTTTTGTAGATTTCTTCTTTGTCTCTTTAAGTCCCTTTGTTTCATTCTTGTATTTATTTTGTCTCATCAAATCCAAGAAACCTAAAACCCAACAATCTTCCCTTATTTGATGATGACAAAACAAACAAAGTCGTTAATACGAACTTCCCTAGCGAAGTAGCAGAAGTTGAGATGTAAACATCTCCGTGGATGAAACATTCTTGTCTTCCTTTGTCTTCCCCTTAATCCATGCAATCGCACTCCAATATCTCTTCCCCTTTTTGTTATCAACAAATAGAGAATATAAGCAGTAGAAACTTCCTCTTGAGTGATGCATGAATATCAAATGATTCTTCAAATCTGTAAGCTCCTTGTAATGATCACTTGTGAAGAAAACCAAATATAACAAACTTGATAAAGAAGTAGAATAACCCAAACTTGTGTCTTATGTCTTGCACTATAGATGACATCAAACGTATACCCAATCTTGGTGTATAGGGAGACCCAATCCCTTGATAATCACTGAGCACAATAACGTCACTCCTTAAAGTGTTATGTCAATTCTTCGTCACAATCATTGAAGCACGAACAAGTTATCTCTAAAGTGTAACACCCACTTTGAGATATGATATGAACACAAACCTGTGAAACTCAACTACAACATCAAATAAATGATATTTAACCTTCTTCATAATCAATTCTTCAAATAATTCAAAAACGAGCTTTTTGACGTTTAAGAACAAATAACCAAAATCCTCTTGTGTGTGCGAACCAAAATCCCATGTGTGTGTCAAAATCTCGTTACCAAAACATGTACGGCTTCCCTCAATTCCAAAACTCATCAGAGAAACGAATAACGCAAGAAACACCAGCATTGGTGAGATAACACTAGAAGTGGTTCGAGAAAACACTATCCGTGGTTGCAGGTGGTTTGAGAAAAACACTATCCGTGGTTACTGAAGTGGTTTGAAAACACATATCCGTGGTTCGAAGTGGTTTTGAGAAAACACTATCGGTGGTTTCGAAGTGGTTCGAAAACACTATCGTGGTTTCGTAAAAAAACACTAGGAAAGCTGCTTCTAACCATGAATCATAAACACCACACAATGTATAAACAACCTCCATCAAGAATAAGAACAAGTAAAACAAATTCAAGAAGTTGAATATGCATGAAAACCCAAAAAAAATCGAATTTCTGAAAACCCTTCAGCAGCAGACTTCGACATAGTATAACTTTTTACTGAAAGCTCCAATTGACAATCCCTTCGGTGAAAAGTTAGATGAATATATAGATAACGTCCACCGAAAATTTCGTTATGATCCAACGGCTAACGAAAAAGTTATCGCGTTTTTAAAACAGTCTTTGCAGAAAAGTTGCGAATTTTGTATAACTTCGATTTTCTCCATTCTTTTTCGCCAAGAAACCTTGTGAATCCCTAGGTAATGAGCTCCCCAAGCTCTGATACCAATTGTGGAGTTTGATAGACTCCTTGAGATCGTTTTGAGCCTTAGGGTTTGACAATAACATATGCAACGCAACGGAATAATAAGAACATTATATATTATTGACACAATGTTTCTTTATCTCCTCCAAATATTATTTGATCAGAATAATACGTGTTACCTAACTGTAACAGAGATCTAAAACACCTTAGATCTTGGAGGTAAACAACTAACCTAGACGTTTACAATAAACTACCCGTCTAGGTTACACACACACACACCTTTAGACTACATTATGGAAGACTTAATATTTAAAACCTACACCCCATGTCCTCTTTATATAATAGAGGATTAGGGTTTACAAAATACTACGAAGGACTAAATAATAAATCTTCTTTTGCAAGCAAGTCCTTCCATCTTTTTGTAGATTTCTTCTTTGTCTCTTTAAGTCCCTTTGTTTCATTCTTGTATTTATTTTGTCTCATCAAATCCAAGAAACCTAAAACCCAACACTTTCTTTTGTTTTTATTTCCTTTCTGTTGGGTTTTGTGTTTTCTAACCATTTTTGCAGGAGACAAAAAAGTAATTACTGCTGCAGTTGTTGATCTGAACAGAGTTACGGCGTAACTCATCTTGGTGATTACGCCGTAACCAACATTTAAGCAGCAGAATTTTGACGCATTACCAATTACGGCGATTCCATCCGTGTGGTTACGTACCAGTAACTATTCGCCTCAAAACTCATACCATGTTTTGCCGCTTATATAACTCTCATAGGAGTTACTACGTAATCTCTTCTGCTTTAATTATTTCATTTTAAAACACAATAACCTTGTATTAGTATTTTAAATGAACTTTGTGGGTGTGTTCCCTGTAAACCCTCACGAGACTTCACTCGTCCACTTGGGACACCAAGTGGTTTAAAAGGCTTGTTGCATTCGCTAAATGCAACCGTGATTCCTACGAAAGTGAGTTAGGTTTATTTTTCATTTTATTTTTTCTTTTTAGAATTATGCTTGTCGGTATTGTGATTTCAGGGATTGAAGTTTGTTCATGACGCTTAAACGAAGGTACGGTTCTTTCTCGTGGGCCTTCTTCATTTTGGAGCAAATTTCAGGGAAGTTCTCGCTCTAATTCTATCTTTCTCTTCACCTTTATTTTAATCCCTAGTACAAAAGGGACTTTGTACAATTCAAGTGGGGGGACGGAGTAGAATTATCTCTTGAACTTTATTTCGCCCTTATTTTTCTAGTTTATTTTGAAAAATTATGCCATTTTTAAAATTTTGACATGTTTTTCCGAACCTAACTAGATTAGACCTTAGCCGAGCACATACAACCCTTGACATTACATGGTGATATTAGCCTTATCCGTTTCCAATATTTTACCCCAAATCCACCAAATTAGGAATGTGTCGGTAGCTTGTAAACTTTAGAACTTGGCCTTTGCATCATTTCGAGACCATAGACGAGGTATGTTGAGTTAGCTCGATATATTTGGACTTTTCAGTTTTAGAAGGCAATATTATAGGATTATCACCCAAACAGTCTACCATTGTGAGTCTATCGATTAGTCACCTCGACTTTTCGACCCCCATGTGAAACCCTTTTGTTGCAATTTCCTTTAGTGCAAGATACCCCTAGATACACCCTTCCGAGCCATTCCTTTCATTTTGTCAACCCAATATATTGTTTGTATTACACCCTTACACCTTAGCCTACCCTGTAGTCTTTATTTGTAATTGGGAAGTCATCATTTGCCTAAGTTCAAGGTTCGAGTGGAAAGGTTTGGAAATCACGCTTTCATCGAAAACATTTATGAAGATCATTGAAGACCCCCCGAATTCCCATTGTTCATCTCAAGTGGGGGGGGGGGGTGTTATGTTATTATTATGTTCAAAAAAAAAAAAAAAAAAAAAAGTTGATTGAGTTATGATATTGTAAAGTGCGATGTTATAAGAACTATAATATGAGCTTTATTGATTAGTATCGAGGAGGCCACCTCGATCACATTAGAAGATTGGAGTTGGAGGTATACCAACTGAAAAAGAAAAGGTAGAGTGCCCATCACGACGTCCTCTAATGACGCATCTACCTTGCATTTCATGATCCGGTCTCTAGACTTCTAAGCTTGAACTTTGGGCGGACGGTAAGTGGTAATGACTTAGTTAAAGATTTAGACTAACTGCTTGTTTTTCATTTTACACCAATTATATATCTCATGTCTTATCCTACCCTTTAGTCATGAAGCGTGTCTAGGTGATGCAGCGAGCAATCTTTGGTGTCTTGGCCATGGAATTTGGTCATGTATCATTGATTTTGTCCACTTCGCTGTGACATGTTAGTAATGACAAGTCACCCCTTAACCTTTGTCGTGTCTACCCATATTGCCTTCGAGAATTGTTTAGCCCTTAACTCTAGTGGTGGAGATTTGTGTAACGGCCAAGCTTATGATAGAATACATGCTATGCTATGATTGAGTGATCACTCCAAAATTGACACTTAGAATAGTTGAGAGATTTGAGTGTTTGTTCCCCTTTCGTGAGGTGTTCGGATTTGTTTTATTCTAGCATAAGGGATTTGTAAACTCATATTTTCCAGGTTTTATGAGATATCTTTTTAGGAATCTATCTAATAAGGACTACTTGAGAGCAAGTAGAGTTCAAGTGGGGGGATATTTGATAACATCAAATAGTCCTGAATATTAAGTGTCAATTTCCCCCGATAATGCTCGTTATTTATATCATTTATATGGATTTACGCTTGTTTTCCATTGTTTTCCACTTTCAGGTAAATTACGAGCATTGGAGCTAAAGAGACGCGGAAATGGAAACATTACTAAAGATTTATCACAGTATGCTTATTTTGAAGAAGTTACGGCGTAACTCGTCTCTCACATTACGCCGTAACTATTGCGTGACCCAAAAGTCCAACTTATCAAGAGGTTGCGACGTAACTCTTCCCAAAGGTTACGACGTAACTCCATTAGGTCAAAAGAGGTTCCACGCCGCTAATACTTACGTCGTAACTGCTGCATCACTTACGACGTAACCTAGTTTATTGAAGACTACGGCGTAACCACTTATAAGGTTACGCCGTAACTAGCAGATCTAGTGCATTTACGAAGAAATAAAAGGTTACGGTGTAACTCCTCTATGGGTTACGCCGTAACCCAGACCTGGCCTATAAATACCCCACGAATTCCAGCATTTGAAAGCATCCCATTCCACACACAACACTCTGAGAACGTGGGAAAAAGCTCAAGGCAGGTCTAGGGGAGCATACGGAGATGTTTCCAAGGGAGAAGTCACACCATTACGATAAGCTTTAGCGTTTATTATTTCTTTTACTTTCAATTCATGTATTCCGTACCTTTGAATATTGAATTGATTTGCATGATTAATATGAGCGGCTAAGCACCCTTTGGTGCTAGCCTAGTTATGATTCCTTAATTGTTTTGTTTGCGTTTACCTTTACTTCCGTACAATTATTTCTGTATGCATGCATAGTTCTTTAGTAGTCACCCTTGGTTCGGTAGTTTTGAATGGCTATAGAGGCCAATTGCCTAGGAGATATGACCAACTGACCCTAGGTGAGCAGACTGAGACGGGAAGGGTAAGATATGACCAACTGACGACCCTTTCTACTTGTGCGATTTGACCAACTGATCACCTATCGTTTGGATGAACTTAAGAATTGGGGGGTGTAGTGTCTAAGTTCCTAACGGCCGGGCACTCACTATTTAGAATCTAGCATGTAGCGGTACTTAATGACTCGGCTTAGGGGACCAGGAACAACAGGACTTATGACGGTGCGCCTGATTTCTCCTGTGGTGGCATCTTTGCTGATAGGTTAGGGCGAATTGACCAAATGTTGTCATCTCGAATTTTACCCTACCTGAAGTAATTGGAAGTAGGTAGACGTAGACATAACTAGCTAAGAGGATTGACTAGGTTAGCACCACTACTCCTCTATTGATTTCCCTTTACCATTTATTTGCTTTTATATTCTGCATTAGTAGTTTAATTAATTAAATACCTATCGAAACTATTATAATTCTATGACAATTAGACTTAGTAATAATCCAACACCCAAAGCTCTTGGGACGTCCTTGGCTTTACCATTTACTACACTACACACGACCGGGTACACTGCCCGTTAGTGCATTAGGGTGACCATTTGTATAGCGAGACACTATAAATATTAAGACCTGGTCAGTAAAACCTGCATCAATAGAATTGCCCATGCGGATGCCTCGCCATATCTGTACGACCCCCATTGTGGGTGACTATCCGGGAGTGGTGAATTTACGTTTTTGTCATTTTTTTACGTTTTCGTCTGTTCTTTTTACGTTTTCGTCCGCTTATTTACGTTTTCGTCCTTTTTATTACGCTTTTGTCTATTTTTTTTACGTTTTTGTCTGTTTTTTACTTCTTCGTCTGTTTTCTTATATATCATCTTTTTTTTTTACATTTTCGTTCATTTTTTACGTTTTCTTCTATTTTTTTACGTTTTCGTCTGTTTTCATATGATTTCGTAAGTTTTGTACATTTTTGTACGTTATTCTACGTCTTCTTACGTTATCTTACGTAAGAAAACGGATGAAAACATAAGAAAACGTTAAAAATAGAAGGAAACGAAAAAAATGCACTAAAGCGTAAAAAATAGACGAAAACATAAAAATCGAGACGAAAACATAAAAAGCGGACGAAAACTAAAATCATTGATGAAAACGTAAGAAAACAAACGAAAACGTAAGAAATGGACTAAAATGTAAAAAACAAACGAAAACGTAAAAGAGAGACGGAAACGTAAAAAACATACGAAACGGATGAAAACGAACGAAAAACATACGAAAACGAAAAAAATGGACGAAAATGTAAAAAATAGACGAAAATGTAAAAAATAGACGAAAACGTAAAAAATGACAAAAATGCAAAAAAAAAACAAACAAACGAAAACGTAATAAAAACAGACGAAAAAGTAAACAAGCGGACTAAAATGTAAAACAAACAGACAAGGGTAAAAAACGGACGAAAACTTATAAAAACATACAAAATGGTACAAAACGGATGAAACCGGACGAGGATGGATGAAAAAAGTTTAAAAGCGTGTAAAAATGTAATAAAGTCGAATGAAACGTATAAAAATTGTTAAAAACGAATGATAACGTACAAAAACGGATGAAACCATATAAAACCATAAAAAACATATAAAATGGATATAAACATACAAAAATCCAATATAGAAAAGAAAAAAATTTGATTTAACAAAGAAAAAATGTTTGAAAAGAGCTTCATCTAAACATCTTTTCACTTTTTAAAAATGAAAAAATATAATTCCATTTAAGCGGGTTTTGAAAATTTTCACCGACTAAACGGCAACTTAATTTGCGTAACTTTTGTTTTCTGATATGGGAAAATTGTGACTCAGTTCTGTTTAATCCTAAATAGAGGGTAAGCTCGACAACTTAAATGCCTTGGTTTCACGGACGATTTATGTCATGTGTTCTAGTTTTTTCGGTTACTCGTAATCATAGGCAGATAGCCACATACCCTTATTTTGCAGTACTGTGCAAACAATCAAGCTATTCACTTGCAACCTAAAAGAGAACTTTCTTTTTTTTACTTCAACAAGTTTCTAAGATTAACATGTGGGGCTATATATGTATTAGTGTTGTACAAAATATCAGAAGAAACATAGGAGCCTTGTGAACAAAAAATAGCTAATGTAAATGTACAAAAGCCGAAACACCATATAGTGCTCAGATAGCCCCAAAATGTAGTCTTACTACTGACTTTTCTGTTCGACAGTGGCAATCATGTCTATACAGTTCTTCATTAATGACTTGGCCTGCTCATTCTTTTCAATATCCCACTGATGAAGAAGCTCGCTCTTAAAAGGTACTTCAGATATGAGTACTTCCGGAAGGTCACTGTATAGTTTGGTGAGTTCCTGAAGACACTCTAAAGCTGCAACGTGTACCTGAGTTTTTAAAGGATAAACGATGAACAAGATAGTTGATAGCTTTCATATAATACTCGGGCAATTGCTTTAGGCTTTCATCACAAAAACATAGCTTAAAAAACTACTTCAGGTGATAAATTGGATTCTCAGAACTATAAACTAACAAGTCCTTTTCTAGTAATGACTACTGGTCTAGGCTTAAATCTGCCCTAAAACTGGTCCAAACTCACATTTTTCCAGAAAAATGATAGTTTAAAAGTTACCAGAAAAAATATTAGACCTTACTTTAATATACAATTGTATATAACATGAGGGTTTGCTTTAACATAGTCCTTTGAATCTTACGCATTTGACCTAAACCCACTTTGACCTATCACCCAAACTGCCAGTTTTGTCACCTATACCAGTGGCGGGCCAAGAACTTTTGTCCACATTTATTAAAATGTCCCAAAATAATTTTCCACATCTAAAAGCAATGGTTAGATATGTTTATGTTTCAATTATCCTTAATTATATTTTTTTATTTTATTTTATTTTTTTGTTCTGGTAACCATGGTTTCCGACCTTTTGGCCAACTAATCCACGGGGATCCACAAAACTCAAAGAAATTATTAATTATTGGTCAACTGGTAAAAATGTCATATCTTTCATATAAAGCTGGATTATTAATACCCTGCCTCGGCGGGATTGGGTTTGTTGTTGTTGTTGTTGGTAAAAATGTCATATCTTTCATATAAAGCTGTAATATTCACATCTTCTAAACTGTGTTTTTGTCTAATGGACAATGATTTTAGGACCAAGGGAGTATCATCAATTGATTTAAGCATAAGGACGTATTTTGATTCTCATGCAAGTAACTGTTTATCAGTTTTAATAAATGGCTAAACAAATTATGTATCTTACATAAACATTGTAAAAGCAAGTTTCATGGGAATATAAGAAAGAACGACATACCTGGGCAATCTTTACAATAGATATACAATCGATCACCTTTGGTGACAAAGAATTAAATAGCTGCAGGCAAAAACCAAATGACAGATCGAATATAAGAATTACAAGTTCAATTAAGAAGGATAATATGGTCGACTATGAAGTTGTGTTACCTCTATAACTAATGATGATATATCAGCATGTTGAGCAGATTGATCCGAGTCCTTCAACCCTTCATTTATCTTCGAACATAATTCTTTGATTGATGTGAACACTGAAACTTTAACTGTTGACGACAACTTTAAGTATCACATAAAAGACGACCATGGGGAAAATGAAACATAGTAAAGAAGTTGATGCATACCTATCCAAGGAATACCAGGAGAGAGGGAATTTGAATACACATGGCCCAAGTCATTTTGCCATTTGAGGATGTCACTTAATCGGGCAAGCAGGACACATGATGTAACACAATCGATGATCTTGTCATGGGGAACAGAAGAATCTTCTGTCTCATGTGCCTCTGCATTACAAGGATTTATTAACATCTGGAAATGCAATATATCTACTTCCCTTTATAACCCAACGAGTGATCATATGTTCTCTGCCTCACCCCTCTCGCACCCCTTTTTTATCTTTTGATAATAAAACGTAGTTAAAGAAAAATTTTGTGCCAATTTTGTTTGGGTTCTATCATTTTCTATCAGTGAAATATAGAATTGTATATGCAGACCCATATATGATATTTATCAAGATATTTGAGGTGGCATTAACTAAAACTAAAGCATAGCCTATAATCATGTTGTCAGCAGTCAATATCTGACCTGCTTTGTCAGCGTCATTTGGTGAAGACACTTGTTTAGAAATGGAGTTGAAGGCCACATTGCACATTTCAAACAATAATGGGAAGACCACACCAAAGAAGTCTGGATTTTTGAAGGCTTTTAGTACCTATACATGTCAGCCAAGTCACTTCAGAAATCATTGCTTAAGTCACTTCAGAAATCATTGCTTGAAAATATGAGTATATCAGAAGGTGCTCAAAAAGAAATTTGTGATCACCAATACAAACTCTAATAATAGACCCCCATCCACCAACAAAGAACTCAGAAAAACAACTCTCATAGAGGGAGAAGATGCCAAAGTGAGGAAAATAGAAGAAGCATTGTGATACAATAATAGGAAAGAAACAAACAATTCCATCTAAAAGCTTTAGCATTTAGCAGTTGAAGATTCTCGTATTACTACCAAAGTACATTCCAAAATCTTACCCCCACAATGAGCCCAACTCACCACTCAAGAAGCATCCAATTGGATATCACAAAATCGCAGGCAGTGTCTCCTCATTTTGTGCAAAATCAATAATCTGAACTCTCCATCCTAATCATTTGATTTGTTTATGTTTATTGGACTTATAGGATGTCTTCGTTTTATTATTATTTTTATAAAAATAAATAAATAAATAATAATAAAAATTGCTTCAATGCTAGGGTTTATGATATAATGATATAGATATACTTTCCCATTGTGGATTGCGCTAAGGGCTATATGGTGATAGTTACTTTAATGCACATATACATATTCATACATAGAGCATACAAGGGAAACGTTTTCTCTTACCTTATCTAGACAGCGAAAGCCTGCATCACGGAACTTCTTGGCTTTCTTACTACATACTGATGTTACAACACTCAAAATGGAATTTTCAAAGGATGGATCAGCAGCAGAAATTGCTGTATGACATGACGTACAAATTGAAGACAACGCTTCCAATAGATCCTCCTTTCCCTGTCAGATGATATTACCATTAGTTGGTATCACACAATAAGTAACTTCTCATAGACTCATAAAGAGTGGCATGATTTTACGGGTTAACTTCGTAAGAAACAAACATTTTGGTAGCTACCAGAAATACCACCAAGAGCTAACAAGACTTGATAGTCCACTATGCCCCTACTGATGTTCCAAGTAAAATAACCAGATGGGTTGAACCCTCTATGAGGTTTTCATGTTATCTAATTCATCCATGCAACCTACCAAAACCGAAAGTGGAGGCCATAATTGCTATTTGCACATATATCTGGAGCATCTAGATGCAACCAAGATTTGTAGTAACCAAATAACCCGTAAGATCGTTTGCAGATTATTTTTTATTAATTATTACGTTTTACATGTGAGTAAAACAAAATGAAAAATAAGTTGTCAATTTTATTACTTGTGGGGATCAAATAAATCCCTTCTAGGGGGTTGAAGGAAAAGAGCTTCCATAGAGATATTTAATTGCTGAAGAGAGTTATAACTATATTAACAAATGCAACAACTATAAGGATACACAAAACGGTTGCTAACAAAATAATAGAGTAAATTATAACTATAATTTTGGTATGTAAACATCTGATATTTAAAGTCAAATTACTAATGTAGGACGGGACTAGGAAATTCGTATACAAAGTATTTGCAATGCTTAATCTTTGGTATTTGCTGAAAGATAAGAAAATAAACCTACCTCCCAAATACGGCCAGGAACTTCATTCATAATAGATGTGAGCAGCACTTGATGATACGAAGAAACAGATTCTTCCAAGACATCACAAAGCTTTATTATTGCTTTTGCTGACTACAAAAGATATACAAAGAAAACTAGGTAACCATGTAAAACTAGTGATGCACGAATTGGAACTTAGAACAAACGCGAATAAATAAGAGAAATTTTTTTAAATGGACACTTTCCCTAGTACTTTACAGATATAAACCACGCGCATACAATTTTCTAAAATGAACTTTTCAATATTAGAGATTGGTAGCGCCAAACTACTAATTCTCTCAGATGACCTAGGCGTGCCTGGCATGAGCATGAGTTATCAAGCGGAATGCTCCTAATTGCCATGTCCAATGATGTTTGTTGGTGGTGGTGGATGATCACATTAAAGAACTACACTTTGTGTGATAGCAAAATAACAAGGGTATGCATTGAATTTAACATGCAAATACTCATTTGCCAATAACATGCCAATGATGGTACCTAGAACATGCTTCACAGCCATTCATGTTTGAGTTATTTGAGTTATTGGTTAAATGTTTGTGTTTTTATTTATTTTTTAATGTATTGTGAGTGAGGGGTAAATAGTGGGTATTTGTAGGACCCTTAGTGGTGTGTTATGAGGAGGGTGTTTTAGTTATTGGTGTGTTGGGAGGTAAATGATGTCAAGTGGCATACCAATAACGTTTATCGCTCTAAGGAAGATGGGAGAGAGAAGATTTGTGTCGTGTTTTAAAATTGTCATGTATATGAGAGAGATTCTTATATAAATATAATATATATGTATGTACCGAAATTTGGAATCAAATAACATATTAGAAATTAGCTTAATAAATAAAATTACCTTCCTTTTACTAGCCCAAGATGATGACGCAATTCCTTCAGTTATTAGAGTAACAATTTCACTAGCATACAACTGAAGGGTGACACGTTCGCTAGTCATATTTTCTTCCCATAACTCTTCATATAGACTAGACACGTTCTTCTCCTCCTCAAACCTACGTAACAACCATAGCAATAACATAAGACTCATCACTCATGTATAGGGTAATCTTTTAGAACATTGCCATTGATTCTACAGAACAAAGTATGGCATTGTGATAAGCAAGACAAGTTCTTTGCCATGCCTACAAAGTTGGTTGCCGGAACAATCTTTGTTTTTTTTTTATATAGAGAGAAGTATGTTTCTGAAGCTAACCTTGAAAGAAAAATCACTGGAACAACGGTTGCGTAATAACCACTCAAGATATCAGAAGCCGTAGATGCATAGCTTTTTAACAGAAGCGCACATGCGATCTGAGAATTTCTATCGCCAGAATGCAATGCTGCAGTTTCTTCAATAAGCTTATGGACTTGGGAGGGAGCTGCGTATTTTAGAACAAAAGCACAAGAATTTGCAAAGGCACGCTTTGAAGCTCCACTTCTCTCCTCCTTGACCACTAGAAACAGAAGCCTCAGTAGCGTGCTTGTGAAAGGTTTAATACTATCACCAACTTTTTGAACTAACTGGCTAATAAAGCTTGCAACACCAACTCTGTGCACAAATGTAAAAGTAACAAAAATATCAGCTGGAGCTAACCCTTACATGAAGAGAAGACAGCTGAACCTTCTAAGTAAATTTTCACAAGTAAAAAATAAACATCCTTACATACGTATCAGCATGAATGAAGGAGGACGTAATATTTTTGAAGTTAAATGTTAAAGGGGGTTTACCTGGTATTTAAACCAACACCAGATCGAGCCAACTGGGAAAGACGAGGAACCAACTGCTCTAGTGATTGGTCATCAACAACTTCAATGCACAAACTAAGAGTCTCCCACAGTGGAGAGCCCTTGGCAATTGAAATCCGTAAATTTTCAAGCTTCTCTGTTTGTATTCCAGCATTTTCTGCATGTCTCTGTTGTAAAGAAAGAGTTAAGCAGTAGAATAAGAGAGGAAAATAGATTAAAGAAATGAGCATGTGAGCATAGAGTATAAAAAAAAACTAATAAAGTACTCATATTAGCGCTCAGAGACATAAAACAGACAAACCTCAACATAATTTAGTGCTTGGTCCTCAAGGCTTGATAAACTTTCAAGCATGCAAACAACTAATTCAGATAAATGCGGACGGATTGCAATGCCTGCACCCTGGAAACATGAATGTGAAGGTCAGATACAATATAAGAAAGAATTTAGTAGTTAGTACTCGTGAAAAGAAATAATTATAAATGAGCCGAGCTCGAGCTCCGGCACGCTTGCTCGTTTCCACCCCTGGTTTTTCCCATTCACATCTAATATGATATATTAGTTCTGAAAAAACTTGTAACTATGTTTATCCACATCAAAAACATTCACCAGCAGTAGAATGTTACTAGATTTCAAGTCAATCTCAGTCAAAAAGTCAAGATCAGACTCAAGCTTCTGGCCTATAACAGACCCACTTGGATTGACCCCTATAATCACTGAAACACTATACAGTTGACGAAGTAATTGGAGACTTAGTGAAAATTATAGAGCACGCCTCCACCATTTCGAAGGAAACAAACAAATGCAACTAGACTTATTTTGGGTCAAAAGATTGCTATAATTCCCCTAAACGTGCCCATTGCTTTGTCATAATGAAAGGTAAGCGGGATGTCTGTGTTCATTGCATGAAGGAGAGAGAATGCATACTTTTTTATGTGAATTTGCAGGTTAGTTCATACGTTGGTCGTTGTTTATGGTCATATTTTAAGGGTTGCAGTCACTTATTTATTAATGATTTTGTAGCTCATCTGTTAGCATCCTGCAACCTCTTAAGTCTACTGTATCTTTGAGACCGAGTATCACATTAAACTAACTTAGCAACATAAATAAATACATAAAGAGATAATACAAATTAGACTTCTAAGAAATATTTGTGAAATAAAAATCAATTAGTAGTGGTATACTACCTTTGCAAGTTTTGTAACGATTGTAATTGATGCCTTTCGAATATCATCTACTTTACTCATTATACCATCGGTAAGCAATAAAGGCAAAACAATATCCATTGCTTTTCTTGCATCAGAAATTTCTGTGAGTGAGATGTCACATAGCCTCAAAGTTAATGATGTAACAGCACGACATAGTCTTTCCCCGGAAGTTCTAACAGTCTCCTTTATGTCATCCATAGCACGCCGCTATCCATATGTTCTTTAGATGCTTCCCAACCTACAAAGTGACAAACAGAGAGGGGGCCTAGTGAATGACTACCCATTAAACAAGATAGCGGAAAGCAACGAAAAAGTGAGTTTCCACTAAATGAACAACCAAGGGGTCAGGTGGAACTAACATACTCTAGAAGATCACGTTTTAGACTTTAAAAGAATAATTACTACAACAGAAATTGGTTGCAGGATTAATCGATCTATTAGTAATTAGGTATGGATAATTGGTCAATATTCATTAGATGTTTCATTTGCTAGTTACTTTCTACCGCTTTCACTGCTATGCAGTTCCATTGTGGTGTCCATGTAATGCTCCAAAGATCCCCAGAGCTAAAAAAATATTTGGTTAAAACCCTTATGTTCTGAAATAAAAGAGAGCATAAAATAATAACCTGATCAAATTTACGCCCTTGAATTAAATCTGCAAGAGCAAGACAGGAAGCCTCACGGGAGCGCCAAAGCCTGGACCCACATTGTACCAACATATCTTCTATGATAAGATCCAAATACTCATCAATAGTTTTTTTCGAGTCTGCAACAAGTGATTTCCAGATATGTGACATCGCATCCTATAGGGAAAATGAGACAATCAACTAATGAATAAAAATAACAACACCCAAGGTTGACATATGATCAAATACTTTTGCTCATGCATACAAGTAAAAAATGAGAACTCTTGCATAAAGATTGCCAATTCACCCCAAATAGATGAAAAATTAACTGTTTGTAAAATTAATAAATAAAAAGGACAGAAAAGTATTAGAGGGTAAAGCCAACCCAACCCATTTTTAGCATGCATCTTGAGCAATGACATATTGAAGCATGCATACCTGCACATTTTTGTCTGGGTCATACTGGTAGCGTACAAGTCTTGGGACCAACTGGCGGAGGTGTGGTTGTAGTGCATCCCCAGCCAGCTTGGCAATCTTTGAGAATCCAAAAGCTGCACCTCTCTTTGAATTCAAAGAAGCTTGATGATTAGCCAAGTCCATGAACTTATAGATAAGGTCTGGTTGACCCATCTCATTTGCCAGATTGCACAGCTCCTTGTAAGTACCAAGTTTTCCTCCACTAAGAGTTCCCCCAATGGATCCCTCTTGGAATACTTCTGTGTCATCGACTAGCTGAAGAACCAAATTTCCAAAATTTATTTAAGATATTGATATCATGAGATATAGCAAAATCTGAATAACTATTACTTATACCAACCTTCACTGCTCTTTTTCTCTTTCCTGAACCAGTAAGGGTGCCAACTAGTGCATTTACTAAGTTTTTCTTCATGGAGTCGTCACCAAGTTCATAAACAATACTTAGGCCCTGGGATGCTAGTTCTTGTGTGAGTTCATTCTGCTCACCTATCAGGTGTGAAAATGCTTCCTGCAAACATATAGATTGAAAGGGGACACCAATATTTAGGAAACAAATATCAAGGAGCTTCAATAACATAAAGAGTAAACAACGTGAAAAAACATAGAAAACTTTAGTATAGTAACAAATAGAACTAAATTTCATATCAGACTCAAGTAAGCCAAACATGAAAGGTCATCTTCCATAACCTTATGTCCTTATCAGCAGGCATTTTATCCGAAGTCTTGATCCCCCTTGGTTTTAAAATAGTCTAAATCTAATTTATTCCAAGTGTATTATCATTTTTCAGTAACCAGCAATTAGGAAAAATGCAATCGCTTGGCAGTAACCCCATCATAGGAATAGTATATGAGTTAAAAATGACAATTGGAATTCAAAAGTTTTAGTTTTGGATGTATTTGGTCCGACTGCTTAAGTGCTAATACGATTAGGATGTATCAATTTTAATACTTGGGTTTCTGCCTTTCTTGTTACTCTATGTCCTGCTTGCCGGCTTCTCTTATTATGACATAAAAGTTCCATTAATCTTTCCTAATACGCCGTACTTTACCAAGGTATTCAAGAAATAGATCTTTTTACAAATAAAGTATAAAACTTTATGTATTCCTGACAAGCACATATTTTCTGAATTCTTTCTTTTCATGGTATTAAATCGCAACTTCAGCTTTATAATACCATTTTCCTAATCAAAACAAATGACCACAACCCCATAGTCAACAGACACGTCATCTGATGACTCGATGCTATCTCAAACCCGACAGAATGACCTTTTTCACTTAGAATGCAACTAAACTCATACACCTGTCACCTGATCCCATTAATGCTTGAGAGTAACATTTGTTTTGTTCTAATGTCAAGTCATGTCTTTGTTCTTGAAAGCACTGATATTCTTTCTTCCTGGTTCAACCTAAAGGATTTTCAAATGACTTCTGAGGGATCGTGAGCATGATGTTAGATTGATTGATGCGCAACCTTCCTTTCTGATTAGCTGGAGTCACTGAGTAGAATTATTCTACATGACAGTGTTGTTCTCAACTTTCAACATAAGTTCTAACTTTGGTATTCTTAACTTGCAGTAAAGTAGCGGTACAAACTAAGAATTTAAAAATTCTATTGGTCCCAGCAATTTGATAAAGTTCTGTTTCAACTGCTGGATTTTGATATTCTGCTGTTCCGGATCATTGCTTAGGCTAATAAGGTTCAACATTTTTAGTTTGACTACTGCACATTCTTGTGCCTTTTGCTTACTGCATAATTTGCCTTCATGTAAAACATTATGGACACTCAAAGACAGCCATGGATAGGTCGCTTAGCTAGAGATGGTAGAGGGTAATTGTGACAGGCAGCTAGAAAGGTTTTCGTTAATGAGGGTAAGTACTGCCACTATTGACTGAGGGCACCATGAGGACAGCTCAGAAATACAGCAAAATACCAAAATAGCAAGTTTATTATATCTTAGAAATATTTATTCTACTTTATTTTTCTTATTTAAAAGTGTTTTCATGTTTATCTTGTTTTCTCTTCATAGTTATCAACTAGGCTTGTATTTAAAGATAGATGTCATTGCCTCATTAGAAACAACAATTAAACTTTCCAAATCTGATTACAGGATATAAGGATCAAAAAACATGTCAAAACTTTTAACTTTTAAGTATGTATACATTGCTCATGACATACCTGGATGTCTGGAAGTAATTTTTGAATTGATGGATCATGACCGCAATACATTGTCAGTGATACTAACCAGACAGTTCCACTACACCGCTCTTCTTTTTTGGTACTGTACAATAAACCATCAAACAGCTTTTTAGTAATCAGATCTCTAGCATTTACATGGTACTCTTCATTTCCTTCAACCCCTATCAGGTTAGAGGCTGGGACAGCAGAGGATATGTCTGCCATCAAATAATTTGAAGTCGTGGACAGTGAACTGTAGTCGGTTTTCAGGATCATATCAGTTGTCACTGGAACTCCGCCCCATAGAAATGATAAAGCTTCACCAGCAGCAAATAGGACATCCTCAACCTGTTCGATTGACACATAGAGGATCAACAATCCCATTATTCTCCACAAATAAAGATAATTGAAGTGTGCGGATAAGAGAAGTACTGGAAGATATTTGATCTACCTTACACCGGCCAAGACTAAAGATCAAGTCAAGTGCATCACTGATAATGGAAGAAGATGACTCCTTCACACACATATGCCCCAAAGACAGAACAATTCTTTGAATTGCTTTGGTATCATCACCAGAGAGGATCTTGCTTAACTTTTCACGCAAGAATGTCAAAACATCATCTGAAATTCAGAAAATCAGCAAAACGTTGGGGCAGCATATATAGAACTTCTCTAGGTTCCAGCAGAAAGTTTATAGATTTACCTGTGCGAGAGTCATTAACCAATTTTGGTAGTGAGGAAGAAAGCCCAACATGACCTAGCCCTTGCATTGCAACAGAAGCTAATGTAGCACTCTCAGAATTGACTACATTAACTAGACACTTCAGAGTTTCTTGAAGCAATGAATCTGTGATCTGCAGATCAGTTATACAGTGTCATACTCGCATCTTAAAGAAACTGAAGGAAGAAACTCAAAGTCGAGCAAGAAAAGGACAGAGACAAGTGGAATCATGGATGGATACAAGCCTGGTCAAACAGATTGGGACGGATTGGGCCGCTAACACTTATTCCCCATTATATACAAATATGCAAATAAATCATCGAATTATGGTTACAAAACATCCTAGAATTTAAAGCGATTTGAGAGGTTTTGTAACATTTAAAAACACTCTTCACCACTTCCCCTTATGGCTACTTTTTTTCTATTGCACACAGGTGACCCACTATCATTAATATGCAACCCGAATTGCCTGTATTCATATAAATGAGCCAAAATTTCCGCCTCTAGATAAAATGAACTGTGATAAAGAATAGCTGTGACTTACAGTAGGCGTTCTCAACATACAGTTTGCAGTGACATATCCAAGGGCGCATATCATCCCATGCTGAATTTCAAACCTGATGATCAAAGTTAAACCCAACCAATCACTCTATATTCTGCAACAGTTAACAGTTACTATACAAGACCCATCAGCATAAAACCATAATGAAGTTGCCATGCACAAACCTTGACTTTACTGATGCTTTGATGGATGAAATCAGTTCAAGGATAAGATCAGAAGCAGCAGAAATGGAAAGACCACTAGAAGCAATTCCAAGTAACCGAGCTGCACATTCCCGGGTGTCTAAATCCACATGGGCTAGTAATTGCTTTAGCCACGGTACTTTGACAGCATAGCGGGATGCTAACATCTAATATTGCAGTTTGCTAACATCAAAATTTTACCAGTACAATAAAAATAAGGTATAATGAATCTAGAAGTCACCCAATATTCAACTTCCATTTACAGATATATCAAAAGTTTAAAACTATATCATAATTCACTCAAACATGTATTTGTTTTCATTTATACCTATTCCGGCTAAATTTTTGCTGGAAGTTGAACGGAATTGATATAAACGAATGCAAATACATTCTTAGGTGGCCTATAATTTAGTTTAAATAAATGGACGGCTTTAATAAAAAAATAATAATAATAAGTGAGTGGCCTCTAGATACATTATCCCTATTATTAAAAATAAAGTGTGAATGACCAAGTAATAAACCTCTGAAAAGTGAGATCCAATTTTGATTAAAGCCTTGGAAGCCGTAGCATGTAACTCAACAGAACCTTCATGAGCCATTGCATGCTCTAACAGTAAACACATGTTCCCTAGTGAAGCCAAAAACTCAGGAGTTGTTTCTGCTGCAATGTTTTGCTCCACATCCGCCTCAAAACACTGTAACAGAAACCTAATTGCAGCAGCATAGGTTTGAGATGGGAAAAGAAGCCTATCTTCCCTTAATTCACTGGATTCTAGCAATTGAGGTTGTTGTCTGACGATGTAATCTAGCATGTCTGTCAGTTTAGGGTGTTTGAAATTTATGTTTTCGCTAGTGTATCTTCCTTGATCTTTACCAAGGAATAGACCTTCCAATGCCATCTCCCTGTAAAAGACATTATTCAGTAAATGTGGCAACATAAATATAGTCTGTAAATGCATTTCATATTTCAGACTGCTTGTTAAAGGATACTGTGACTTAAGTTCGAGTATTATGAGATCGTTTGTGCAGTGGCAAAAAGTTGTGATTGATCATTTAGCTGGTGGCCATATTTGGAGAAAGCCTCTAAATCCTTATGTGCGTGTCGTACCACTGTGGCTAACATTTTTTGGTGAAAAACAAAAACTAGCACACAAAGTTGACTGACCTTATATCCAGTTTAGTGTCTGCGGTACCAAGCATACAGATAAATCGGCTAGGGCAATGTTGAGAGTCAAATAGGGTTGTCGCCCATCTCAGGGCACAAAAGCGTTCTTCGCCTTGTTCCTTATATCAATAAAATCATGGTTTAAAAGATTATAAGTTAGTAAATAGCATGAGTCGTGAATAATAAGGCAAGAGAACCCAAAACAATATAAACCAAGAGATATTCATATGGACTATACCACTTGAGAATTTTCCAGCAGAAGTGACTCTAAATCATTTAAGACTGTTTTAGGTGCATCCTGACAATCATTAACACATGATTAAGAACTCGCAGCATAAAAAGAAAAAAAGAAGTAACTTGCAAGAGTGGTGTGATTGGAGGTGATACCTTATACGCAACAGCAAGAGAGTTGGTTGCTTCTTGAACAATTAGGCGAATTGATGGGGACTCTAGTTTCAACGCATTAAAAAGCCGAACAGCCATGTCAATTTTATCTCTGAAAAATTAGTATATAACATAACATTACTTAAAGTCAATGATACTAAAACAAAAGCAAATGGCTGGGAAAGGAAAATAGAATACCTGAAAAGATGAGGCAAGCGCTTTGCAATCAATCCAATTGCTTGGAAAGCAAAAGTTTTGGTCTCTCGTGCAATTGCATCTATAATTATGAGATTTTAGAAAATAAATATTACATTTTCTCATAGTTTCTACCCCCAGAAACAAGCATGCAAGGAAAAAACATGTCTAATTAATGTAAAAACGTTTAAACAAAAATACCTGATTCGGAGCCTGTATAACCATCAAGGGACTTGAGAACGCCACCAAGTATAACAGGGCCCATAAGTTTGAGTTGATCAATTTCTGCCTGTATTTTTTGGAGACAATGAAACCGAAAAGTTCAAAAGACTTTAAAAATCATCTAGATCTCACGAAAACATAGCCTACAGCTATATTTAATGAACCAAAGATACGTGAAGAAACCTATTATAATTACTAGAAAGTGCACAAACATGCAAACCCAACAAAAAGAGATGACAAAAGAAAGATAGATGATATTATAAGATGTAGAAGGTGTCTGTTTTGGGGGGTTTGGAATGGAAGAACAGGACGGAAGTGATAAAAAGTGTTCCATTTATGGGTATAGGTTTTTTTATTAGGTATGACGAAAGTGTTTTGAATGAATGAACAGGAATGGAGGTGACAGAAAGTGTTTACCCCAAACTAATTAGAGAAGGCCAAAAAGTTAACCTAAATCCATTCAAATAGCAAGATTATACCATAAGAACATAAACCACCCTCCCTGATGTTGAGTTAAAAATGAACCACACATGCCAAATAATCAATGTCCAAGGTCCATGTGACAACTACGAAGAGCGGACTACATGTTCACGTTAAGATGGATGTTGTAGTTTAAGCATTACACCCACATGCACACATAACAGGAAAAAATAAAAGAATCCTTGAGGACTATATGACTAGAAAATTCAGTAAGAAAGCTGTGATACTACAATGTACTAGACGATCAGTGCATATGTGCATTTCATACAAATATCTGCGTCAAAACAATGGTAGGGCTACCCATAATCTTGAGATATACCCAAGGATATGCATGTGAAAGCATAGTTTATAAGATGCTAAGTAATTATATATGGCAACTTGAAGGCTTGAAGCTTCGTTCTTTTCACTTGGTTACTGGTCTATATAACATGTTATTCCAAAATTGAAAGATAACTAATTAAGGTCCAAACTTTAATGCTTTGTTTGCCAGCTTGGACTTTCCACGTAATGATACCTACATTCCCTATTAGAAAAAGTATTTTCTACTTTGAATGGACTAACTATATAATCATGCAGTATCATTCCATTCCATATTTCTATATATTTGTGTAGAACAATGCATTATAAATTCCTCCAAGTCATTTGAAAAGAAACATATAACTTACATGCTTAAAAACCCATACAGTGAACTCCATCCCTAATTGCTTCAACCTTGATGTGGTACCATTTCCTAGAAGTAACACATTCCAACAAAGAAAATTTTCAGCACGCTGTTGATATAAAAAACCCAATAACATATTAACATGTAGACAATCTGATGAAACAAATAGTGAGGTTAGCAGTCAAAAGAAAATAAGAAAAAAACCTAATAACCATGTCTATAGATAATACACATATACGTAAAGAAGTAACATATACCAAATATCATAATATTGTTGTAACAGCTGACCAAAACAACCCAATTTTTATCGCAAAATCCCACAATGTGAAGGTCAAGAGAAGTGAAATTCAGCTTGGTTAGATATAAGTATGTTATAAGAAAAAGTCTTATGGGTAATTAGAAAATTGCCCAGTTATACATTGCTTTGACTTATCCTCCCTAGCTCACTGTATAATTAATAGAATTACTACAAGCAAGTAATAATTACTGCTGTATAAGAGAGATTGGCCAGCATCAAAAGTGCAGCCATGAGTCACATATTTATAGAAAAAAGTATCACCACTAAAATAACAAGATTCTCTTGAGTGAGCTCTCCCAACATAAAAAATGTCAAATACATATAGAAACTACACAAAAAGGAGCTCAGCTAAAGATCTCTATAATAAGATATACTGGAATTAAACTAATCAGTGTTCTTTAAAGTAGGGATTTACTTGATCATATAAACCAGCAAAAATTACACATATAACAAAGTATGTCTGATCCAACTAAAACTTTTAATACGATTTCAACATCAAACTTGCTTAAGTAATCACAACATGCCAACTACTTCTATTCAAACCTTGAATGCATATATTAGTATAACATAGGTTCCTAGTGTAGCAAGATTAAGTTATAGGCATATGTGTATGCATACACATGCTTGCAGGTACGGATGTTAATCGGGTCGGGTCAAGTCGGGTTGAGGCTAAAATATCATACCCGAACCAGTTCCTATTTAGATTTCGAGTTGGACAGGTCATGGCATTTCGGGTCGGGTCAACCTGAATGTGAGTTAAATGATCAAAAAGTTGGTTCTATAAGTTTACATAAATAATTCATTAAAAAAAAAAAAAAAAACCTTATTTGAGTCCATCGGGATGACCCGAACCCGAGTTAGGCAAACATATTTAACCCGACACCCGACCTTATTTAGCATTCGGGTTAACCTGAATAACCCGAATAAGATTATTGACCAAATAGACTTAATCGGGTTCGGGTTACTCGGGTCGGCCGGTTTTTTTGACACTCCAACTTGTGCATGTATAATCTCAAAAACAAAAACAAAAAAATAACCCCGAGACCGGAACTAGATTCATAAAGTGTTTTAGTATAAAACCAAAAAGAAAATCATAGCAGTGGAAAAAAGAGGGTATGTTGGAGCTCTGTTTATGTCGATTCCTATCCATTGTCCCATATCCTCATTAACTTGGTCAACAAATGTTTTCTAATGGCCCATACAAAATATATATGTATATCCACATATTCACAATTCACTATGCGAATATTTAATAATAGAATGAATATGTTTGTGAGTTTGTCTGAGCCTCAAATGCTGCTATAAAGTCAAAAGTCAATCTTAAGCCTTAGATGTACAGCCACATGATTAAAAAAAAGTCACTTTGGAGCTTGGAATACAATTGAAATACGCAAGCGCAAAACACACATACCATATATGCAGCCAAATATGCACTGTAGAGTTGAAGGAAAACTATTTGCTGCGGTGACTGACCGGCAAAAAACTGACATCAGCCTAACTCTTAAAGCAGGATTCCCAGGAACCACTCTCGAATCTGCAGCAATATGTTCAGCTCCAACATTCCCTGCATACCAAAGATCAATACACATCAGAAATCATCCTATAGTCTCTTAATTAAAAGGCATGAATGTCCAAAATAAGTTGTGTCCTCAAATACAATCAATGTATCAAAAATCTTATAGCCTAAAAGATCCTGACAAATCGTTAGTGACGAGATGTTTCTCCAAAAAGGGTATACGTATATTTAACCAAATAAAGACATCCCTCCAATTTCAAAGTATTATGTTTGGTCAAGATGCTTATTCATAATTCTCTCTATACTATTCATCCAGAACAAAGAAAGCTATAGAGTAGAGGTGGCAATTTGTGCCCAAAATAAAAATAAAAATAAATGGGCTAATTTGTAAAAGATTTGGGCACATTTTGTACACTTTTTTTTTGAAATGGGCATGTATGGCCATTTAAAAGTTAAATGGGCACTAACGGGCACATATTTTCTCTCAATTGGAGAGCATTACAATTTTTTTAAAGAAAAACTTGCAGAAATTAATATATTTTATATTTTAAATATAAATGATGTGTAACATTTGAGTAATTTATTTCGTCGTTTTGGGTCTTTCCTAAAGCAATTCGTATAACATCCCGTGCCCGTTTAGCCAGTGCCCGTTCGGGCTTAGGCCCGTTTGAACCGTGGCCTGTGCCCACCCGGCCCGCCTGTTTTGCCACCTCTACTATGGAGCTTTAACATGACGCCTTTAGATTTGGAACTAGGTACTCCTCAAGATACTAAAGCAAATATGAAATATAACAAATAGTTCAGCTTTCCATACCATTGAATAACAAGAACAATCTGTTTATCAGCTTGATGTCATCAAACTGAACTCCAGAAGTTTTCTTCTTCAATAGTTCCTCACCTCTCCTAATGACAGGCTCATGTCTGAAAGAAGAATAGCCATAAAAAATAATGAGCTCATCCTTAACTAGCAAGCATGCTTGGAAATAAAATGAACAAGCATGTACCTGTCTGCACATGCAGCGACATAGAGGGGATATACAAGTTCGGCTGGCAGTTCCATGACATCTAAAACATTCAACAAACCCAACTGCAAAACAGAAAACACAGTGGAGAAATCATAAACAATTATAAGAGAAAAAACAGATATTAGAGCAAAAACACTACACCAGCTTCACCTTTCTGACTAAAAGCATGTCGTGATTCAGTGGAGTCTTCCCTGTGACACGGTTGCTTTGAGAGACTGAAAGCCCTGGTGGGGATCCCCCGCTGCAAATACGGGGTAAGCTATTATTATTCAGCAAGAAAGCGATTATAGGTATTTAAGTATGAGCAAACAGGATCCAAACCTAGCAGATGGTGGTTGATACAAAAGTGTCTGAAGACAAAATTCTACAAATATCTCCCTGTCTTGAGATCCGGTTATTAGTTGATACTTTGCAGCAACTTCATCACTAATCTTACTCGAGTGACATTCACCAATCACCTAAAACCAATGAAGGGGTTGTAAGTTAGTGCCTAAATACCTTAAGTGACCCCAGCACTTGCACAATTGCACATATAATAGCTAGAATATTATTAACACGTTAAATTAAAAAAAGTAAATATACACAAGAAACTAATCTTATGTCATTGTAGGTGTTTTCGGCTAAACACTTTGTCTTTCTCTATATGTAATATTTGTAGTTAATACGACAGATATTGAGACATAAATCAGACAACCAAGTGTGTGCATAAACAGACAGAGATGAAAAGGTCTACAAGTCATGTGGCTACACATATTGACAAAAAAAACAATATTGAGAAGCATGGGTTACAACTGCGTGCTCTCCGCGTATAAAGATCTTTAACTAACATATACGTAAGCGGATAATACATAACGGGTGAATAAGTGTAAGATGGTATATAGTGCAGATGGATTGTTTGCATCAATCATCAAACTGAGAATAATAACCAACAAATGACGAAAAACTAGATTGACGACAATAAAAGTGAAGCATACCTTTGTGACTATTCTCATTACTATATCTTGGTGTTGAGAAGGAAGCTTTGAGATGTTAGCTATCATAGTCGGCGCAATATTTTCCTTTTTCTGAACAATAAAAAAACAAATTTTCAGAGAAGAGCGCCAACAATTATCCAATCCATGCGAAATGAAATCCAAGACCAACAGACCTCTTTGGTGACACGGTCAAAAGCCATCTCAACATAGACAATGCAAAAGTTTCTAACCATGGGAGCGGCATTATCTTCCATATACAACTGCCATAACTCGTCCAAAGGCAAACCTATTTGTTGCTGGTGTTTCACCCTCTTGTTCACATGGCTTAAGATTTCCATAACCTATTATTGCAACCAACAGTAATTAACGAATATCCACACATATCTCAAAACCAACAAAGAAGCTCTAAATCAATCGAAAGGAGAGTCCTAAAGTAAATTGAAAAGACACAATTAAAACGCCAAATCTGATAATGTAAACACGCACAAAAAGAATAACTTGTCTCAACTAAACATAGCGCATCCAATAAAGTGAAATAATAAGCTCAACTGATATTTATGACACCATCAAGGTTTAAAAGTACGGAAGGCGAGCCTCGAGGCGTTTTCCCTTAGCCTCAAGAGGCGTAAGCCTCGAGGCGAACCGAGGCGTAAGGTTGAGGCGGAATTAAAAAAATATAGAAATTATATATCTAATATCTTATATTAAAAAAAATACTTAGCATCAAATAAAGTTCATAATTAATCAAAGGGAAATCATCCCCGTTTGGAGGTTAGATGCCGCAAGGTTATAAAGGAAGGACTAATTATGTAAATCGAAAAATATTGCAGGTGACAAATGCAAGTTTAAAACTTTTCTTTGTTTTATATGTGTTTTGCTGCAACTATGCCCCCACAACACACACATAAACACACTTTTACACAAACATTTCTCTCTCTCATCTCTCTCTAAAATTCTCGTGACCGAAACCTCCACCGCCGTCTTCTCCGGCCAATATTCCGCCACCCGTCACCGAAAATTACACCACCTATACCAAATGATAGATCGTCGAAAGGAAATCATTTTGACATAGGGTACGCGTGGTGAAACCCACCGACGCCACTCTAGATCTACATTTTAAGTTTCGTGACTTTTTGGGTTTTGCCTCTTCCTTCATACCGCCTCTTGCCTCATACCGCTCATTCAACACAGCGTACGCTCCAATATACCACCATGAAGCCGCCGCCTAGGCCAAGGCCACACCGCTTTTAAAACCATGGACACCATTAATGATACATGTACCACCTTTTCTTGCAAAAGGTTGATAATGATAACCACTAACGCTAACCACTTTGTAAATCTCAATGACACAATAAAACACTTTAAATACCAAATTATATACTGTACAACAATATGTTGCAAACTAGATGACTATACTTATTTATATCACATATACTAACTTAAATAGAATAGGCAAAATGAATGGATACGGGGAAATAAAAAGCTGAACCAAATTTAAGTCTTGTAACTACTCAATAGTGGCCTAGTAGTAAAAAGCATCACTAAAATGTGAGAGGTCTCAATTTCAATTCTCTAAACTGGCCACACCAATAGACTCAAACAATATGGTGCAAACTAGATCTACACTTATTTATATCATATAGTAACCTAAATAGAATATGAATGAATACTCGGCTAAACCGGTCCGGTGGTAAAAAGCTTATAAAATGTGAGAGGTCTCAATTTCAATTCTTATGAGGTGCAAACAACTCGCCAACCTTGGTTAACCAAACACAGAAAAGAACATAATAAAGCATGGGTGTTTGTTTAAGCTTATTTGTGAGCTTATGTGATTTAGGCTTATTTTCTATAAACTCTAATTTTCCAACTTATCTTGAGACCTATAAGCTTACTAAATCATAATAAGTTCATATAAGCCCATACGCCTCAAAATATGCTGGAAAAATTAGAGTTCGTGATAAATAAGCGTCAATCACATAAGCTCACAAGACCACAAATAAACCTGAATAACAACTATAAACCATACCTAAATAGCAATTCTGATAAAACCTAATTTCGAGCAATTACATAAATAGTAAAGCAAAAAAAAGTCGGAACTAAAATAGCTAAAGAGCAATTATATCCGTCAAAAAACCATGGTTATGCAAACAAAAACCCTAATAACTCTCAATGAAAAACCGAGTCGAACCAAAAAACCGAACAACCATTTCGGTTCTATATATTTATAATTTTCGGTTTCGGTTTCAGTTGGAGCCAAAACTGAGAAGAGCCGTATAAAACCGAACCGATCGAGTCACTTCCGTTGGGTTCTCAGGTTCATGTCTTCCACAAAATCGGTTTTCGGTTTCGGTTTCGGTCGTGAACTAACATAATAGCTGAATAACAAAAAAAAGTTTAAAACCTAACAGTAATTCTAATAACAAATAGCAAGTGATTGGAATTATAATAAAACCTAATTACGAGCAATTATATAAAATAGTTGTAACACGTGGATTAGTCCGCCAAAAAGTCAGAAATAGCTGTAACACCTAATTACATAAAGCCTAATTATAATTAGAATAACAAAATATATAGCAAGTGATTGGAATTATATAAAACCTAATTACGAGCAATTATATAAAATAGCTGTAACACGTGGATTAGTCCGCCAAAAAGTCGGAAATAGCTGTAACACCTAATTACATAAAGCCTAATTATAATTAGAATAACAAAATATATAGCAAGTGATTGGAATTATATAAAACCTAATTACGAGCAATTATATAAAATAGTTGTAACGCGTGGATTAGTCCGCCAAAAAGTCAGAGACCTAATAACTCTCATAAAGCCTAATTATAATTGGAATAACAAAAAATAAAACCTAAATAGTAGTAATTCTAATAAAAAAATATATATATAGCAAGTGATTGGAATTAATTATAATAGTGAACCTTGGTTCTAACGGGAGAAGAAGGACGGGAGAGTGAGGAAATGGTGATAGGAAGTAACTTGTTGAGCAAGTTTTCGAGTTTCGGTTCATCGCAAAGCGCCAATCGAGTCAGCATTCGATCCAGTATCTCTTCTACTTCTGAATCTGATTTCCCTGCATATATCGATGATGATGATGTCGCCATTTTTGTTTACAGAGTTTCTTTTCTGCTAATAAATACACTACTTTTTAAAATGAGAGGGGATTTTGATTTGGGGGTTTGTTTGTTTGTTTTAAGAGGAGCTCAACTAAACTTTATTTGTTCTCACTTGCGGAACAAGAAAATAAATTAACTAATAGTATGAAGATAATAAAGTTTATTTGTTCTCAATGGTGTGATTCGGATAAATGATCGTATTTACTAGGGTATTTTCATAAAATAATGTATTTGGATTGTATAAATATTTTTGGTGCCCACGCACCAAACTTTGCGCACCATATATTAAACAAAGCACCAATGAGAATGTGCCAATTATATTTTTGGTGCCCAAAACACCTCCCTTGCGCACCAAATATTAAACATAGCACCAACTATTAAACAAAGCACCATAATTAATTTATTAACCAACGAGAATGTGACACGTATTTTTTTGTGCCCAAAACACCTCCATTGCGCACCAAATATTAATGATATGGTGCCCAAAATCTTTTTCATGAGCACCAAAAATATTGTTTTTCTTTCCCTCCGCACCACTAGGGTGTATAATGATACTTTATGATTTGGTGCCCAAAATGCAAACCTTGCTCACCAAAATTGGACATATTTGAGAAAGAGAAAATATTGAGTATGTTTTAGTAAAGTGATAGTGTATATGGTATGTATTGGTAATTGATTTTTTATAATGTGCTGATGTGGTTTGTATGTTTTTACTTTTTTTATTTTAATTTTATTTCTTATTTGATTCTACCTCATATTTATTAACTCTTTAAATTTACTTATAGAGATGACATGAAAAACAAGCAACAAAATGCCTCGCTAGCATTTTTTAAATTGCAAAACTAAGGCTCTGTTTGTTTTTTGCAAAAAAAGTCTTCCTGAGTCAGACGCGGTCAGATCCCGATCAGACTTTGGTGTGTTTGTTTTTTTTAGGCGAGTCAGACACGGGAGGATCTTGAACCTCTTTCCCGGTTAGAGGTGGTGCTCATGTCTTAATGCCTCTTACCAGGCATCAAACGAATAGGTCGGGGGCATCATAATATTAGTGTGATAAGTGTGTGATAAAAATGGCGATGGAAGTTGCAATTTACAGACAAATAAAAAGAAAGAAATAAGAAAATGAAAATATGAAAGAGAAGATGCGTTGGGAATACAAATGGTTTTTGTACAAGTGTATTAAAATATGTAGTACACAAGTACTTGTAAAATGAAGTACTAGTACAAGTATATTAAAATATGAAACACTCTTAACTACTAGTATCACTTTTTCTAATATGACCACGTTTTTTTTCCATGTCTTATAGGCTTGTACTTGTACTCTTATAAACTTGATCTATTTTTAGTTTTGTTTATACAAATAAAAAACACATTAAAAAGACTTGTACATTTAACAAAGAAAGCTATTTTTTAAATAAGTATATTGGTGGCTTTTTTATATAATGTGTCTATGTTTTTAACTTTTTTTTATATATAAATTTTGTTTACATCTTCAAATTATCATGTCAAGCAAGTTTTGTAATAAATCGGACCTATAGAACTAGTAATCTGTTTGCGAATAATTCATAAAATAAAAACGAATAAACAGTTCAAGTTTTCTAATTGTAATTCCGTCTTGTTATAGGTTACGTCAAATTCTTTATTGTTTAGATTTCGGTAATTTAATTATTTATAACATGTCAAGCGCTCCAATACAATTTTCATGACTATCTCTTTGTTTATTTTTTATTTTTTAAATAAGTGTGAATTGCAACAAGTAGAGTAAGCTGGTTATCATTAAATAAGAAAAAATTCAAACCATTCAGACAATTATAAAAAAACAAACAACACTTTTTCATTCAGATTCAGACATTATACCACCTCTTGCTAGTAAAATGTGGTAGTCAGATTTAGATGCGAAACATCTTAATCAAACAAACACACCCTAATTCTTTTAAAAACAACATTTGAAGATCTAGGTATCATAGCTGATGTGTTTCGTTGTGTATAGGTAATTTATATTATCAACTTTTACTATTTATTTTATGCCGACTTTACATTTAACAAACACTAACGGGCAGTTACCCGGTCGATAGTAGGTTAGTTGATAAGTAGGGTGTCGATCACTAAGAGTGGAACATTAACACTTAAATCTATCAGTATTTTAATTACTTAAGTTTGTCTAATTAAACCTAATTCTAACCCAACAAAAGGGTTTACAACCTGAGAGACTGATAAGATGTTTATTTTTAATAAAATTGTAAAAGATAAATGAGACATCTAACACACATAAGCAGAAACATCGATAATAAAAAAGAGGTCAAACCGATAGTAAGTAAAACGTATTAGCCAAGTTAATCATATAAAACACCTAATTTGTCTATTTTTTTTATAATGATGATACTCACTTCGTTGGTGGATTTCGATGTAAGTTAGGTGGTACTTCTTTCTAAACTCCTAGGTATACTTAATTAAGTCTTTCAACAGATTAATCATGTCACAATTAATCAAAACCCGTATAAAGCATCACTTATAAATTATAATTTAGGGCAAATGATAATATATATATATATGTGTATATATATATATATATATATATATATATATATATATATATATATACATGCATGTTGTCATTTGCTCTTGTGGGTAGCGAACAAAAATTTTGCTTTTGTGGTTACTATACTTTCAAATTCATCCTCTTTAGGGTACTATGTGACATTTTTGCCCTTCGGAAAAAAAGTTCTATTAGCTAAGAGGGCCAAAATATCTAAAAACTTCGCAAAATACCCTAAAGAGGGTGAATTTGAAAGTATAGTACCCACAAAAGCAAAAAAATTTGTTCCCTACCCACAAGAGCAAATGGTGTCAAGTATAATACTTTTTGTTATCCTTTGCCCTATAATTTATCATTTATCCCACGAGGGCTTACATTACATATTTATGCCCGAACTTCATTACTAGTAGCCTAATGGTGATAGCACTATTGATCTAGTTACAAAGCTAAGTAATATGTGATCTTCCCAAAATAATGCTTATCATCCACAAACTTAGGACTTATTGAATAGCGTAAGAATCAGTTGAATGAATAATTACATAAACAATAAACATGAATGAAGAAATAAACATAATCAATATGCAACGAATGAGTAAGCAATCCAAATAAACAAATCAAAACATCAAATAATCATAAACATGGCTAATACCTATAGGTATTAGCCCATAATCTCTGTAATAATACAAGCTATCATGTTCAGAAAGATTCACGTATAAATCAAAAAGAAAAAATACTCTAACTGAACGATTATAGTGTAGTAAAACAATTAAGGGAATCTTCCTATGGAATTATGGCACTAGCAGGACCTTCTTGATCTTCTTTATCTCTCTGGTCTCGTACTTGGTGGTTATGTGCTCTTTGAAAACCATATTTAAGGTTTTCTATTTATACTTTTCGAATACAGTCGATACGGCGTATCGGATGTATCCGATATGGCGTATCGAGGTAACTTCGCGTGGGGTCCAATATTATTATATTCCAGAATTTCGAGCAATGCCTACTGATACGGCATATCATAGAGATGAATACGGTGTATCAGGTCTTCTATATCTTGGAAATCTGATGAAGTCTTTGAGATGGATACAACGTATCTTTATAGTGGGATACGGCGTATCTGGACTAAAACAAGCTTGTTCTTCTTATTGACCAAAGTTTGATATACGGCGTATCCAAGTAATTGGATACGGCGTATTCTTCAAAGTCAGGCAATGGTCTTCATAATCGTCTAAGTCTTGGTATACGGCGTATATGTCTAGAATGATACGACGTATTCTTGTCTATAAAGTGGACTTTCTCGAATTTGATCCATTTTGCATCAAAACACGCCAATTATTGATACTTTCACCAATTTGCTTGATAATATCTGAGATTGAAACGGTTAACCAATTACGTATCAAATATTATATAAAATAATATGAAACAAACAATATACATAGGATAATGGTGTTATAAATATGGCCTTATTTGATGTTATCAAATATCCCCCACTTGAACTTTACTTGTCCTCAAGTAAACTTTAGATAAAACTTATGAAAATGTATCATAAATATTCGTCTAGGATTTTTTTTCTATGTAAGTATTTATTCGCTTAATCTCAAGTGCACAACCAAACACTTCACGAAATAGGAAAATAAAATCACTCAAATCACTCAACTAATATATGTGGTATGAAACGCCCGAACTAGATTTTTTTTTTGGGCATACGGCTGTATGCTAAAATATCATAAGGTTGTATGGTTATTCCGAGAGCATACGGCTATATGGTCCTTTACACAGAATCTGGTAAAACACATTTTTGATCATACGGCCGTGTGCTTATATACCATACGACCGTATGGTGCACCTGTTATATTTTTAATCAAAACAAAATCTGCACATAACACATTTTTCGGGAAAATCACTTTCCGTAAACTTGACAAAACCTGAACATAACATTTCTGGACATAACCATAACTATACATAACATACATCATTTGCCTTGACCCGTACATGATCAAAAATGGGTCAATAAAGGCAAGAATGGCACTATGCCAAACACCCCTTTTAAACTTTATAAACACTTCATAACTACTAATTTAGTACACAAATCTGAGTTTTACAAGTTGATATGTAACTTAATATCCTAGGGCGTTTCCCGGTAAGAGAGCGTGTAGGGAAAAAGGCTCCATACCAAAGTATTTCCACCGAGGTCTAGTTCTCGGTCTTTGACTTTGAATGACTTTGAAGATATTAAAGGTAGTTTTGTTACTTTTGGAGGTAGCAAAGGCTACATCACATGGAAAGGTAGAATAAAGGTTGGAAATTTAGAATTTGATAGTGTGTCCTTTGTAAAAGAACTAGGCCATTTTAATCTGTTTTCCATATCACAAATCGGTGATAAGCAACATAAGGTTCTTTTTACTTAGACTGAATGTTTTGTGTTAACTTCGGACTTTAAGATGCCTAATGAAAATCAGATTCTTCTTAGGGTTCCAAGGCAACACAACATGTCAGTTTTGATATGAAGACACCTGAACCTGCTAAAGGTTTTGCCTGTTTGATTGCAAAGGCCACTATTAATGAGTCTAAATTATGGCATAGAAGGTTGGGTCATATAAATTTTAAAAATCTAAACAAACTTGTGAAGGGAAACCTTATTAGAGGTCTACCTTATAAGGTTTTCAAAAATGACCATTCTTGTGTTGCTTGTCATAATGGAAAGCAGCACAGAGCATCATGCAAGGCCAAGTTAGAAAGAGCTATAACTGCCCCATTGCATATCTTGCATATTGACCTTTTTGGACCAACCTCAGTAAAGATTATAAATCATGCATCCTTTTGTATTGTCATTACTGATGATTGTACCAGGTTCTGTTAGGTTTTCTTTCTATCTACCAAGGATGAGACTACTGGCATCCTTCAGACCCTTTATTAGCAGATAGAGAACTAGCTTGACCATAAGGTTAAGATAATTTGATCTGATAATGGCACTGAATTTAAGAATAAAAGTATGCTTGAATTTTGTGGGAACAAAGGGATAATACAGGAATACAGTAGTGCTATGACTCCACAGCAGAATGGAGTTGCTGAAAAATGAACAGGACCCCTATTGAGGTAGCTAAAACCTATTTAGCCGACTCACTCTTACCTACTACATTTTGGGCTGAAGCAGTTAGATGTGCTTCATATATATTCAACAGAGTAAGGGTGACCAAACCTCAGTGCAAGACTCCTTATGAGCTTCTTTTTGGCCACAAACCTATTGTTAGCTACATAAGACCTTTTGGGTGCCATGTTATAATTCTAGATACCCTTAGTGTGCTTGGAAAATTTGATGGCAAATCAGATGAAGGTTTCTTAGTGGGTTATTTACTAAATAGTAAGGCCTATAGGGTATATAATTTAGTAACTAAGAGAGTAGAAGTAACTCTGCATGTTAATTTTCTTGAGGAAAAGCCTAATGTAAAGGGAGTAGGATATAGATGGATGTTTGATATCGATTATCTATCTGATTCTATGTTAGGATCGTTTTTATGGAAGATTTGGTGAATCGGGAGGTCTTGGAAGATGGAAGAACACCATCTTCAAGTTAGAGAGAGAAACTAGAGAGAGAAGGGATAATAGTGTGTGTATTATTAAGGAAAATGAAAAGCTTACACTAAGAGTCTCACCCTCCTAGGAAAGTCTATGAGGGTATTTATACCTAAACACATACAACTATGGCAAATTGACATAACAAGCCCATGTGTTTAAGCTAACAAAGATAGAAAATGTAATCCCGTCAATGTCGTTCCATTTACGAGTTAGGAGCGATTCCAACAATCTTCCCCCAATGGGACGACATAAGGGATTACTTACAACATTTACTACAAATATAGAAAACAACTAAAGAAAGGTCTTCATAAGCTCTAAAGTTTACGCTCTTTGTCTTCTTCTTGTACCTCGACTTAAGAACCGTTTTCTTCACTTGTAGGCAAATGATGTAATATGCATGAATTGTATTAACTTCCCCCCAAATCATGCTGCATGTCTTTATCAGCTTCTCCGTACACTTCTTTTGGCGAAATTTCGAATCGCCTTCCCCAAACCGACAACCGCTTCGCAGATTCAAACTTTGATGTAGTGAATATTTCCTCTAACTTTTGAAATTTTCAAGACGCAAATGAATTTGTAGATGAGCAATAAACCACACAAGGTAAATCTGACTTGTTGCGGAAAATCCGTTCGAGGGTAACATGGAAGAAATCAACAAGATCTTCTTACGTATGTAGATGCTTCACACCAAACAAACCGCGAAAGACGAAATGAAATGTCTTCCCCCTGAATGTCGCGGTCCATCGGAATAATAATCACTTGTGAATATGCAGTTACTCGATAAAATGACTATGTGTGAGGCATCATAACATCCTATTTAGGTAACTTCACACATGATAACTCTGTGAAAGTGAGATGATAACACCAAAGTAAGAAATTTGAACCACATATCGTCTCATTTCTTCCTCCTAATTGAAGAAATTCATGAAGGGAAACGAGTTTTCGAAAAAAATCGAAGAAATAAGACCCCGTACACTCTCTTCCCCCCGATGTTTTCAATGAATCAGAATCATACACCACATATGTTGATGATGAATTGGAGACAGCGAAACCATGTATGTCCAATTAATCGAACAATTGTGAAGTACCATAAATATCTCGTGAGAATCAACTGCTGATAAAACTTCTCTACTCGTGTATACTCTTCTCAGCTAACTCTTTACCGACCCCATTATCATTCTGGCGGCTTTTTGTAGTGACTACTGATGGAGAAAAATGCAATATGATGAACTTGAGATAGAAGTAAAATAACCCGAACTTGTGACTTAAACTTGCACTATTGTCAGACGAAGAACCCTTTTTCTTACCACCATTGAAAAAAGGTAAACTTAAAGTTTCTAATTATCCACGCTTTTGTGACGCTTGAGCACAACAACGTAACTCCTTAAAAGTGATAGTTATACGCTGTGAGCACAACAACGTAACTCCTTACATCAGGTATAACTAGACAACTCAACTCTTTGTCATTCGTAACGGTTAAAGCTCGAATAAGGATCTCAAAGAATCATGCATCCAACCAACCCCGATATCTTCAGATACTAAGTACACGCACCCGTGATATCCCACTTCAACCTCAAATAAATAATAGTGAATTAACGTCGTAGTCACATCTTACGGTTACATCCCAAAACTAGCCTTCGTTAATTGGTTAAAGTGATCTATGATAATGGTTTTTTCCCGATCTTGTCAAAACATTGTATCCCCGTGAAATATTTTAGCTCATCATAACCTCAACAAACAATCCTTATTTAAAATTTTTTGTCCAGCCCAATATCAGTCCAATCTAATGCCAAATATAATTGTTAGTCTGGTCCACGCCTATGCTAGCCCCAGCCCACGATCCAATTTGCCAAGTCCAATCCCAACTCACGCAGCCCATTCACAAACCCAGTAATAACCCTAAGTCAAATGGGTATAAAATGAAACTAACTTTTAATCCCTAATCCCATTTGACAGATAACACAAACCCTAATCTCACTATAATTCACCGCTATCAACAGATGTCCCCTCGTCCAACAATCAATTTCTCAGTAACATCACCCACCCATTCATAAAATCTTATCTCCATCATCCTCTTTTATCTACAATCGAACAAGAAAATTGTTAACCACTTACCATACCTTTTGATTTAAACAATTTCTGCACAAGATGAATCAATAATAGATCCGTTGGAGAGGGTCTCGGGTAGGTGACCATCTTGTTTTGTTTTATTATTTTGAGCGAACCAAGAGAAGGAAATAATAAGATTGTTATAATCCTTGTCTTATGTTAGGATATATAAGAAGCTATGCTTCTAATAATGATCGATGATGATTGTTCTCTTGTGGTTCATGTCTTAGGACGTGTAGTTGATCACACAATCGAGAAAAAAAACTAAGATCAAACTTTTATTTAATTTTTTTAGTTTCAGTTTAGATGTCGATTTATTTGAGAGTAGATAAGTGATGAATAAGATTTTGTTGTTTGTGAGGTTTAGATGATGATAGATTGATGATGAATTTCTATTCGTGATTCGATTTGTGATAGAACACGAACAAAAGAGATCAGAGATCATGAATCTTAAACCATTATTCTTGTTTCGATTTGTGAAAGAATCAATGATGGGTTTGTTGTTTTGATTCACAAGGATCTTTGAAAATCTTGAAATCTTATAATAGATGCGAAAAAATCAACAAGGTTGAGATCCTTTCATCTTTCAGTTGTTGGTAGAGTTAATTAGATGTTTAGTATGTTGGATAAGGGATTTGAGTCTTGGTCAATTAAATAGCTTGTTGGTCGAGAAATGTAGTTTGTAATACTGTTGAAGTCTTGCTATCTCCTTCTTCATTTCTGTCTTATAGTCCTTATGCATAAATGAGTACCCTTATGCGTAGAAGAGTATCCTTAGGCATAGAAGAGTATCCTTATGCGTAGAAGAGTATCCTTACGCGTAAAATGAGTATTACTCGTATGGTTATGGGTAAAATGGGTCTTACTCGTAAGCTTAAGGCTTACGCGTAGGGTTATGCGTAACTATACTTTCTTACGAGTAACTTTCCAAGTTACTCGTAAATGGACTGAAGATGACCCTTAGGCGTAGAAAACAAGGGTTTTGACTTGTTCACTTTTTGATCCGACGAGTTTTTGGACAAGATTCAGACCAATCTTGAGAAACCCAGAAAAATGATATTCAAAGACCTTTATTTACCCATTTTGACCAAGAGATATTGACCAGAAGACCACATATTCACGAGTTGGTAAAAAGTCATAAAATTACATAGACTGTTATTGAAACAAACAAATACTATGATAAGACTTTTAGACCAAAAAAAATACAACTTTGAAAACTGTTATAACCAAAAGAATAAGGAAAGTGGTACTGTTTTGTTATAACCGAAAGAAATGCAGGTTCCTATGAAGATACTAACAATTCAGTACTGATTCTCAAGCTCCTGAGGAGGAAGAGGAGCAAATGGTTATGTTTACAACAGTCCAGCAGTCAAGAGTTCCCTACTCTGGAGCAAATAAGTCTTCAGCTCCTATTAAGTGGAGAGAGATTGTTGTAGAAGTTCAAGAGAAAGGAGCTTCTCCAACCGGTGATTCAGATGCCATTTTGGCATTCAAAAGGGATTTAGATGCTATTGCTGCAAAGCATCTAGGACCAGAACTTACTTTCAAGACTACCAGTATTATAACAGGTAATACTGGTAATGGAGTTGTTAATTTTGGCAAGTCTGATCCACCAGTACCTAATGTTATGGCCACCAGTACTAACTTCAATAATACTGGTAGTGCATTTGTTAAGTCTAGCAATTCTAATGATGATTTTTATGAATCAGGAATGCCAGAATTGAACATCTATGATAAGCCTGCTGAAGGAATCTTTGAGGAAGCTTCATATGATGAAAAGGTGTGGTTACTGACTTCAACAATCTGCCTCTTGAAATTGATGTCAGTTCCACTCCTACTTTTAGAATTTACAAAATACATCCAAAAGACAACATAATTGGTGATCCTACATCAGGTGTTCAGACAAGAAGCAAAGTGCGTAAAACTCTCAGGACCTCATGCATTAGTTGGTCACATTCAGAAGCAGCAAAAGAACAACCACAAAGATCAACAACACTATTTGTTTGCTTGCTTCCTATCTCAAGAGGAACCCCTAACAGTTGCTAAAGCCTTAACTGATGAAAGTTAGATAGAAGCCATGCAAGAAGAGCTATTGCAGTTGGAACTGCAAAAGATATGGGTTCTTGTAGATCTACCATATGGGGCCAAGGTAATTAGTACAAAGTGGGTTTTCCGAAATAAAAGGGATGAAAGAGGTGGTGTTGTTAGAAATAAGGCTAGACTGGTAGCCCAAGGGTATAGACAAGAAGAAAGGATAGACTATGATGAGGTTTTTGCTCATGTGGCTAGGATTGAAGCCATCAGGATATTTTTGGCCTATGCATCATATATGGGGCTTATAGTCTATCAGATGGATGTTAAGAGTGCATTTCTATATGACACTATTGATGAGGAGGTTTATGTTGCTCAACCTCCTGGTTTTGTTGATCTAGCTCATCCTAGGAAGGTTTATAAAGTCATCAAAGCATTGTATGGACTTTGTCAAGCTCCTAGAGCTTGGTATGCTACACTCTCCACTTTCTTTGAGCATAATGTTTTTAAAAGGGGCACCATTGACAAGACTTTGTTTATTAAAAGGTACAAGAAGGATATTATGCTTGTGCAGGTGTATGTTGATGATATCATTTTTGGCTCTACAAAGAGGTCTTGATGTGAAGATTTTGAGGCCTTAATGAAAAGCAGATTTCAGATGAGCTCTATGGGAGAGCTCACCTTCTTTCTTGGACTACAGGTCAAACAGAAGTCCAATGGGCTATTTATTTCCCAGGACAAGTATGCTGCTGATATGTTAAAGAAGTTTGATCTGGTCAATGTGAAATCTGCTGTTACACCCATGGAGACCAAGGTGCCATTAACAAAAGATGAGGAGGTCAGCGATGTGGATGTCGATTTTCTGAGATCCATGATAGGATCTTTGATGTATCTAATGACCTTCTAGGCTGATATTTTTATGTTGTGTGTGTTTTTTCTCGTTTTCAGGTTACTCCAAAGACTTCACATCTTCATGATGTGAAAAGGATTTTCAGATATCTTAAGGGCAAACCCAATTTGAGCTTATGGTATCCTAGAGAGTCATCCTTTGACCTGGAAGCTTTCTCTGATAGTTACTATGCTGGGGCTAGTATGTACAAAAAATCCACAACAGGAGGTTGTCAATTTGTTGGAAGAAGGTTGATTTCTTGGCAATGCAAAAAGCAGACAATTGTAGCTACCTCAACAACTGAAGTTGAATATGTAGCGGCTGCTAATTGCTATGGACAAATGCTTTGGATCCAAAATCAGATGTTGGATTATGGGTTAAACTTCATGAACACCACAATCAACATTGATAATAAAAGCACTATCTGTATTATTAAGAACCCAGTCTATCATTCTAAGACCAAACACATAGAAATTAGGCATCACTTTATAAGGGATTGTTTTGAGAAGGGTCTCATCAGGGTAGAAAAGATACATACAGATATAATGTGGGCTGACTTGTTGACCAAGTCATTTGATGGACCTAGGTTCAATTTCTTGGTGGTTAACATTGGTATGGTGAACCCATAGCTACATTTAAGGGGAGGTTAAATGTATAGTATGTAAAGTTAGTTAGCAGACTTAATTGGTTTTCAAATCTGGTAGTTAAAGCTGGTAGCGTAAAAGTTAAGTCTGGTCATTTCTTCTGGTTGTTAGTTCTGTTTACAAGTTTTATAGGCTGATAATTACCTTTCTATTCTTTAAACTCACTCTTTTCAAAGATAAATATTTCCAAAGATAATTGCTTATTTGTGTATATTCCAAAATCCTAGCTGTAAATATACTCATAACAACTTGGTTTTTCCATCATAAATTCCACCCAGAGTCAGTCTCTTCCATTCATATTCTTTGTATTATCATGGTTTTCACAACATGATGTGCTAAGGATGGTATGCAGCTTCATGATGTCTTGGCTTTGTGTACTACCTTGTCTTCCAAAGTTTCAATTTTGGAGGAAGATCTTGCATCGACCAAATTACTTTTGGGATCTAAGGTTAATGCACTGGAAGAAGAGATCCATCACTTGAAGGGCGTGCATAATGGTTTTCTTGATGAGTCGTCTCACTCCCAAGAATCTGTTACTAATTTGGAAAATTCTTCCAAATACAGGAGGAAAACAGAGTCATATCAAAAGAGAACAAAGATTCTGAATTTTGATTAAATAGTGGATTGGGAGATTTACAGGGACAGTTTTGGAAAAGCTTGGAAGGTAATTAGACTAAGTGGAAAGTTTGCAGTATTCAAGAATCTTGAAGATCTGGCCAAATCTTGTAATCGACGAGACTTAGATACTCTATGGAATTTGGTTCAACAGAAGCTCAGATTGCTAAAAAGTCAGATGTGAAAGAGCAAGAACTTTGGGCAGAACTTCAAAGACTATGTGAACCAGATCCTACAGATGTCTATTAGAATTTTCCATGTCAAGATTCCAGTATGTCATGGAAATTTTATGATGTATGTGATGTTCATCACTTATCCACAAAAGGTGAAGTGGATCTATTCATGTTTGCAGAGGTGGAATATCCATTATGTGCTGAAGTGCTTCAAGTGATGATACTTTCAAAACTTCAGTATGAAAAGGAATCTAAGGTAGTTGAAATCTCATTCAAAGGATATGTAATCAATTACTAGCCAGAATATGTGATCAGACTGAAGAAGAGACAACAGCTAAAAGGAGAAGAATAAGGTAATGTGTTTGAAAGAATTTTCTTAGCTGTTGAGTGCTATGTTTATAAGTTGATAAATGTATAAATGGATTTTGAGGGGTTTCACTCGATGAAAGTGCTTTGCGCTATCACAACAAATGGTTATCAGTCCACCATGTCTAACCCACATAAGGACTGACTAATCCATGAGCAAACGACTCTGGTAAAGATAACTCAAATCCGTTTATGGCTGACAATTTTCCAAAAATTGCATGGTGCACAACTCACCATACCTGTGTAGATGAAGAGTTGGCTAGCCCACAAGTTTATGGCCTGTATTAAAGGTAGTGGAAAACCATGACTAGTCCAAAAGGGTACAACTTTTGGTAAAGACTAATCAAATCTGTTGATAGCTGTTGGTTTGCTAAAAATCAGATGGTTATCAATGTACCGTGGTCTTACACACCAAAACATTGGCTACTCCAATAGTAATGGCTAATTGGTAAAGAGACATTAAATCTATTAAATTTTCTATGATTCACCTCTCAAAGGAGTTTACACACCTGGATGTGATGAGAATAACATGAAACTTTTTTGATTTGATGTACATACAATCACAGTTGCAGTAAAGACAATAGAGGGCTGATATGTTGTTGATATGATGCTGCACAAATCTCAAAATGAGGAAAACTTAAAGATGCAGCTCAAAGATAATTCCAAGATCCTCAAGGAATACAAAAGAACTTGAAGTTCACAAAGGAAGATCAAGTTAGGGGAGGACTGTAGGGAATTATATTTTGTAAAAAAGATTTAAGTTTGTTTAAGTCTGTTTAGTATTAATTCTGGTAGTGAAATAGTTAAGTCTGGTAAGCCAGAATTAAGTCTGTTGGTGGTTAAGTCTGCCAGTACTAATGCAGTTAAGTCTGGCAAAACAAATAGTTGATAGTTAAGTCTATTTATAATAAAAACATAATAGTTTGTTAGAGTTATATTAGGGAAGGATATGTACGTGTAGAGATATATTAGGAAGAGATATCTTTATGCTTCTACACGTTTTGTCTTCTAGGATTTCCTAAGAGTATAAAGGAACCCTAAAGATAGATTGTTATGATTTAAGTTTTTAGAGATTAATAGAAAAAGTTATTTAGTAATTATTGTGTTCTTCTTACTTGTTGTTAATATTCCCCATTAGCATCAAGTACTCAGTGTTAAGGAGTTCTTCACAAAATTAGTTTGGATTTATCCAAGTTAGTTATTGTCTTACAAGGCTGCTTAGATCCATAACCTTTGGACCTACAAGTCCCAAACCTTGGATCTACTTAGCTTGTATAAGTATATTGCTTTGGATGATTCCAAAACAATTGTGAGTGAAACAAAGCTTAATGCTAATCAAGTATGCAGAATCTACTTGATAACACTTAGAAGAGTAATCACTAGAACAGTGAATATGCAATGGACAAAGTAATGATCAAAACACTTTAATATTATTAGACAATAATACAGATACTTTGGCTAGTATCAGGGTATAAAACCTTGAAGTTCTTCACACGACTGTTCTAATTGATTGTGAATTGGTGTGCCAAATAATATAACCTAGGACCTCCTTTTATAGGACAAGGAGTCCTTTACAAGAAAAACTATAAATCGTATAAGATATACAATATCTATTCTAAAAATATAAATCGTGTGCATATCATCTAAGCAGTACAAACTATATGTACTAGCAGTACTAAGTCAGTTAGTACTCCTAGTGTAATATTCACTAGTTTAGTTTGTATGATTGGTAGTATCAAGCACAATTAGTACTGTTATGTTTAATTCCCAATAGATCCAGCTAAGAACTGTCTATTCTTGCCAAGAACCAGTACGAACCAGTTTAGAACTGACTATTCCGGCCAAGAACCAGTCGGCCCCAGTTAGAACTAGTTAAAAACTGGATATTCTGGCAAAGACCCAGTTAGAACCAGTTAAGAACCAGCTATTCTGGCCAATAACCAGTTAGATCCAAATATGAACCAGCTATTCCGGCCAAGAAACAGTTAGATCCATCTAAGAACTACCTATTCCTGCCAATAACCAGTAGGAACCATTTAAGAACCAGATATTCTGGAACCAGTTAGAACTAGTTAAGAACCAGCTATTCCGGTAAATAACCCGTTAGATCCAAATAGGAACCAGATGTTTCAGCCAAGAACCAGTTAGATCCAGCTAAAAACAAAGCTATTCGGCCAAGAATCAAGAGGAACCAACTATTCTGGCCAATAACTAGTTAGATCCATCACTACACATGTTAATTCCAAAAAAAAAGAAAATAGAGTATTTTAAGGGAAAATTTGAGAAAAATTTGATTTTTAGGGGAGACAAAACGTTAAATTTTTATGCGAGATCCAAATTTTAGTCTAATTGTGAACCGCTAAGAACCCGACTATTCGTGCCAAGAACCGCTAGATCCGGCTAAGAACCGACTCTTTAGGCCAAGTAGATCCATCTAAGAAACTTCTATCATGGCCATGAACCGTTAGATCCAAAGCTAAGCACCGGCTATTCCATCCAAGAACCGCTTAAGAATTGGCTATTCGGCCCGTAAGGAGTTAGATCGGATAGAAACCGGCTATTCGCCAAGAACCGTTAGATCCAAATTTAAAACGCCTATTCTGGCCAAGAACCAATAGGAACCAATTAGAACAAGTTAAGACCTGACTATTCTTGCCAAGAACCAGTAGGAACTAGATATTCCGGCCAAGAACTGAAGAACTAGTTAGAACTAGTAAAGAACCAGCTATTCCGGCCAATAACCAGTTAGATCCAAACAGGAACCAATTATTCCGGCCAAGAACCAGTTAGATCCTGCTAAGAACTACCTATTCCTTCCAAGAACCAGTAGGATTAAGTTAAGAACCGGCTATTCCGGCCAAGAAATACTAGGAACCAGTGAGAGCTAGTTAAGAACCGGCTATTCCGGCTAAGAACCACTAAGAACCTGTTAAGAACCAGCAATTTCACTAAATAACCAGTTAGATCCAAATAGGAACCCGCTATTTCGGCCAAGAACTAGTAGGTACTTACTATTTCGACCAATAACTAGCTAGTTCCACCACTACACATGTTAATTCCAAAAAAAAAGAAAATAACAAGTATTTTGGCGGGAAAATTCGAGTAGAATTTGATTTTTAGGGGAGACAAAACGTTAATTTTTTTTACGATAATCAAATTTTGGTTTAAATGTGAACCGGCTAAGAACCAGCTATTCGTGCGAAGATCCAGTTATCTGGCCAAGAACCGGCTCTTTAGGCCAAGTAGATCCAGGTAAGAAACATCTATTCCGGCCAAGAACCAGTTAGAATCAGCTAAGAACCGGCTATTCCGTCCAAGAACCAGTTAAAAAATCGGCTATTCTGGCCAAGAACGAGTTAGATCCGTGATAGGAACCAGGCTACACCGGCCAAGAACTAGTTAGATCCATCTAAGAACTCGCCTATTTCGCCAAGAACCAGAGGAACCAATTAAGAACCGATAATTCTGGTCAAGAACCATATAGAAATAGTTAAGAACCGGATCTTCCGGCTAAGAACGAGTAAGAACAAGTTAGAACTAGATAAGAACCAATTATTTCAGCCAATAACCAGTTAGATCCAAATACGAGCTAGCTATTCCGGCCAAGAACCAGTTAGATCCAGCTAAGAACTGCCTATTCCGGCCAAGAACCAGTAGGAACCTGTTAGAACAAATTAGGAACTGGCTATTCCAGTCGAGAATCAATAGGAACCTGTTAGATCCAGTTAAGAACCAGTTATTCCCGCCAATAACCAGCAAGAACTAGTTAAGAACCGGCTATTTTGGCCAAGAACCAGTTAGATCCAGATAGGAACCAGTTATTCCGGGCTAGAACCAGTTATATCTACCTAAGAACTGCATATTCCGGCCAAGAACCAGTTGGAACCAGTTAGAACCAGTTAAGAACTAGTTATTCTGACCAAGAACCAATAGGAACCAGTTAGAACCAGTTAAGAACCGGTTATTCCGGCCAAGAACCAGTTAGAACCAGTTAAGAACCAGCTACTCCGACAAATAACCAGTTAGATCCAAATAGGAACCAGATGTTTCAGCCAAGAACCATTTAGATCCAAATTTAAAACAAAGGCTATTCGGCCAAGAATCAAGAGGAACCAACTATTCGACCAAGAACTAGTTAGATCCATGACTACATATGTTAAATCCAAAAAAAAGAGAAATAAAGGATTTTGGCGGAAAATTTTAGTAAATTTGGTTTTAGGGAGACAAAACGTTAAATTTTTATGCGAGATTCAAATATTAGTCTAAATGTGAACAGGCTAAGAACCAGCTATTCGTGCCAAGAACCAGTTAGATCCGGCTAAGAACCGGCTCTTTAGGCCAAGTAGATCCATCTAAGAAACTTCTATCACGGGCATGAACCAGTTAGATCCAGCTAAGAACCGACTATTCCGGTCAAAAACTAGTTAAGAACCGGCTATTCTGGCCTAGAAGGAGCTAGATCCAGATAGAAACAAGCTATTCTGGCCAAGAACCACTTAGATCCAGCTAAAAACTACCTATTCTGGCCATGAACCAGTAGGAACCAATTAGAACCAGTTAAGAACCGACTATTCTTGCCAATAACCAGTAGGAACCAGTTAAAACTAATTAAGAACTAGATATTTCGGCCAAAAACCATTAAGATCTAGTTAGAACTAGTAAAGAACCAGCTGTTCAGGCCAATAACCAGTTAGATCCAAATAGGAACCAGCTATTCCGGCCAAGAACCAGTTAGATACAGCTAAGAACTACCTATTCCTGCCAAGAACCAGTAGGAACGAGTTAAGAACCGGCTATTCCGGCCAAGAACTACTAGGAACCAGTGAGAGCTAGTTAAGAACCGGCTATTCCGGCCAAGAACCAATAAGAACCTGTTTAAAACCAACTATTTAAGTAAATAACCGCTTAGATCCAAATAGGAACCCGCTATTTCGGCCAAGAACTAGTAGGAACTAACTATTTCGACCAATAACTAGCTAGTTCCATCACTACACATGTTAATTCCAAAAAAAAAAAAATAGTAAGTATTTTGGCGAAAAAATGAGTAAAATTTGATTTTTAGGGGAGACAAAACGTTAATTTTTTTACGAGATTCAAATTTTGGTTTAAATGTCAACCGGCTAAGAACCAGCTATTCGTGCCAAGAACCGGCTCTTTAGGCCAAATAGATCCAGGTAAGAAACATATATTCTGGCCAAGAACTAGTTAGATTCAGCTAAGAACCGACTATTCCGTCCCAAGAACAGTTAAAAAATCGGCTATTATGGCGAAGAACGAGTTAGATCCGTGATAGGAACCAGCTACTCCGGCCAAGAACTAGTTAGATCCATCTAAGAACTACCTATTTCAGCCAAGAACCAGTAGGAACCAATTAAGAACCGATACTCGGTCAAAACCATATAGAACTTGTTAAGAACCGGATCTTCCGGCTAAGAACCAGTAAGAACAAGTTAGAACCAGTTAATAACCAATTATTTCAGCCAATAACCAGTTAGATCCAAATAGGAGCCAGCTATTCCATCCAAGAACAAGTTAAATCCAGCTAAGAGCTGCCTATTCCGGCCAAGAACCAGTAGGAACCAGTTAGAACAAATTAAGAACCGGCTATTCCAGTCGAGAATCAATAGGAACCTGTTAGATCCAGTTAAGAACCAGCTATACCCGCTAATAACCAGTAAGAATCGGCTATTTTGGCCAAGAACCAGTTAGATCTAGATTGGAACCAGTTATTCCGGGCTAGAACCAGTTAGATCTACCTAAGAACTGCCTATTCCGGCCAAGAACCAGTTGGAAGCAGTTAGAACCAGTTAAGAACTAGTTATTCCAACCAAGAACCAATAGGAACCAGTTAGAACCAGTTAAGAACCGGTTATTCCGGCCAAGAACCAGTTAGAACCAGTTAAGAATCGGCTATGCCGGCAAATAACCCGTTAGATCCAAATAGGAACCAGATGTTTCAGCCAAGAACCAGTTAGATCCAGCTAAAAACAGGCTTTTCTGGCCAAGAATAAGTAGGAACCAACTATTCCGACCAATAACTAGTTAGATCCATCACTACACATGTTAATTCCAATAAAAAAGAAAAATAAAGTATTTTGGCGGGAAAATTTGAGTAAAATTTGATTTTTAGGGAAGACAAAACGTTAAATTTTTATTCGAGATTCAAATTTTAGTCTAAATGTGAACCGGATAAGAACCAACTATTCGTGCCAAGAACTAGTTAGATCCGGCTAAGAACCGGCTCTTTATGCCAAGTAGATCCATCTAAGAAACTTCTATTACGGCATGAACCAGTTAGATCCAGCTAAGAACCGGCTATTCTGGCCTAGAAGGAGCTAGATCTGGATAGAAACCAGCTATTCCGGCCAAGAACCAGTTAGATCCACTAAAAGCGCCTATTCGGCCAAGAACCATAGGAACCAATTAGAACTAGTTAAGAACCGACTATTCTTGCCAAGAACCAAGAGGAACCGCTTAAAACTAATTAAAACTAGATATTCCGGCCAAGAACCAGAAGAACCGGTTAGAACTAGTAAAGAACCAGCTATTCCGGCCAATAACCAGTTAGATCTAAATAGGAACCAGCTATTCCGGCCAAGAACCAGTTAGATCCTGCTAAGAACTGCCTATTCCAGCCAAGAACCGGTAGGAACCAGTTAGAACCAGTTAAGAACCGGCTATTCCGGCCAAGAACCAGTTAGAACCAGTTAAGAACCAGCTATTCCGGTAAATAACCCGTTAGATCCAAATAGGAACCAGATGTTTCAGCCAAGAACCAGTTAGATCCAGCTAAAAATAGGCTATTCTGGCCAAGAATCAGTAGGAACCAACTATTCCGACCAATAACTAGTTAGATCCATCACTACACATGTTAATTCCAAAAAAAAAGAAAAATAAAGTATTTTGGCGGGAAAATTTGAGAAAAATTTGATTTTTAGGGGAGACAAAATGTTAAATTTTTATGCGAGATCCAAATTTTAGTCTAAATGTGAACCGGCTAAGAACCAGTTATTCGTGCCAAGAACCAGTTAGATCCGGCTAAGAACCGGCTCTTTAGGCCAAGTAGATCCATCTAAGAAACTTCTATCACGGGCATGAACCAGTTAGATCCAGCTAAGAACCGGCTATTCCGGTCAAAAACTAGTTAAGAACCGGCTATTCTGGCCTAGAAGGAGCTAGATCCAGATAGAAACAAGCTATTCTGGCCAAGAACCACTTAGATCCAGCTAAAAACTACCTATTCTAGCCATGAACCAGTAGGAACCAATTAGAACCAGTTAAGAACCGACTATTCTTGCCAATAACCAGTAGGAACCAGTTAAAACTAATTAAGAACTAGATATTTCGGCCAAAATCCATTAAGATCTAGTTAGAACTAGTAAAGAACCAGCTGTTCAGGCCAATAACCAGTTAGATCCAAATAGGAACCAGCTATTCCGGCCAAGAACCAGTTAGATACAGCTAAGAACTACCTATTCCTGCCAAGAACCAGTAGGAACGAGTTAAGAACCGGCTATTCCGGCCAAGAACTACTAGGAACCAGTGAGAGCTAGTTAAGAACCGGCTATTCCGGCCAAGAACCAATAAGAACCTGTTTAAAACCAACTATTTAAGTAAATAACCAGTTAGATCCAAATAGGAACCCGCTATTTCGGCCAAGAACTAGTAGGAACTAACTATTTCGACCAATAACTAGCTAGTTCCATCACTACACATGTTAATTCCAAAAAAAAAAAAAATAGTAAGTATTTTGGCGAAAAAATGAGTAAAATTTGATTTTTAGGGGAGACAAAACGTTAATTTTTTTACGAGATTCAAATTTTGGTTTAAATGTCAACCGGCTAAGAACCAGCTATTCGTGCCAAGAACCGGCTCTTTAGGCCAAATAGATCCAGGTAAGAAACATATATTCTGGCCAAGAACCAGTTAGATTCAGCTAAGAACCGACTATTCCGGCCCAAGAACCGCTAAAAAATCGGCTATTATGGCGAAGAACGAGTTAGATCCAGATAGGAACCAGCTACTCCGGCCAAGAACTAGTTAGATCCATCTAAGAACTACCTATTTCAGCCAAGAACCAGTAGGAACCAATTAAGAACCGATAATTCGTCAAAACCATATAGAACTTGTTAAGAACCGGATCTTCCGGCTAAGAACCAGTAAGAACAAGTTAGAACCAGTTAATAACCAATTATTTCAGCCAATAACCAGTTAGATCCAAATAGGAGCCAGCTATTCCATCCAAGAACAAGTTAAATCCAAATAAGAGTCGCCTATTCGACCAAGAACCAAGAGGGAACCGTTAGAACAAATTAAGAACCGGCTATTCGATTCGAGAATCAATAGGAACCTCGTTAGATCCGCTTAAGAACCGCTATACCCGCTAATAACCAAGTAAGAATCGGCTATTTTGGCCAAGAACCGCTTAGATCTAGATTGGAACCGCTTATTCGCTAGAACCAGCTTAGATCTACCTAAGAACGCCTTATTCGGCCAAGAACCGTTGGAAGCGGTTAGAACCGCTTAAGAACTAGTTATTCTGACCAAGAACCAATAGGAACCAGTTAGAACCAGTTAAGAACCGGTTATTCCGGCCAAGAACCAGTTAGAACCAGTTAAGAACCGGTTATTCCGGCCAAGAACCAGTTAAAACCAGTTAAGAATCGGCTATGCCGGCAAATAACCCGTTAGATCCAAATAGGAACCAGATGTTTCAGCCAAGAACCAGTTAGATCCAGCTAAAAACAGGCTTTTCTGGCCAAGAATAAGTAGGAACCAACTATTCCGACCAATAACTAGTTAGATCCATCACTACACATGTTAATTCCAATAAAAAAGAAAAATAAAGTATTTTGGCGGGAAAATTTGAGTAAAATTTGATTTTTAGGGAAGACAAAACGTTAAATTTTTATTCGAGATTCAAATTTTAGTCTAAATGTGAACGGCTTAGAACCAAATTTATTCGTGCAAGAACCGCTTAGATCCGGCTAAGAATCGGCTCTTTAGGCCAAGTAGATCCATCTAAGAAACTTCTTTTACGAGACATATGAACCGTTAGATCCAGCTAAGAACCGCTATTCGCCTAGAAGGAGCTAGATCCGATAGAAACCGCCTATTCCGCCAAGAACCGCTTAGATCCAGCTAAAACTGCCTATTCGCCAAGAACCAAGAGGAACCAATTAGAACTAGTTAAGAACCGACTATTCTTGCCAAGAACCAAGTAGGAACCGCTTAAAACTAATTAAAACTAGATATTCGGCCAAGAACCAAGAAGAACCGCTTAGAACTAGTAAAGAACCAGCTATTCGGCCAATAACCGCTTAGATCTAAATAGGAACCAAATTTATTCGGCCAAGAACCGCTTAGATCCCGCTAAGAACGCTTATTCCAGCCTAAGAACGGTAGGAACCGCTTAGAACCGCTTAAGAACCGGCTATTCCGGCCAAGAACCGCTTAGAACCGATTAAGAACCAAACTATTCCGGTAAATAACCCGTTAGATCCAAATAGGAACCAGATGTTTCAGCCAAGAACCAGTTAGATCCAGCTAAAAATAGGCTATTCTGGCCAAGAATCAGTAGGAACCAACTATTCCGACCAATAACTAGTTAGATCCATCACTACACATGTTAATTCCAAAAAAAAGAAAAATAAAGTATTTTGGCGGGAAAATTTGAGAAAAATTTGATTTTTAGGGGAGAGAAAATGTTAAATTTTTATGCGAGATCCAAATTTTAGTCTAAATGTGAACCGGCTAAGAACCAGTTATTCGTGCCAAGAACCAGTTAGTTCCGGCTAAGAACCGACTCTTTAGGCCAAGTAGATCCATCTAAGAAACTTCTATCATGGCCATGAACCAGTTAGATCCAGCTAAGAACCGGCTATTCCGGTCAAGAACCAGTTAAGAATTGGCTATTCTGGCCTAGAAGGAGTTAGATCCAGATAGAAACCAGCTATTCGCCGGGAACCGCTTAGATCCATAAAAGCCTTATTCGGCCAAGAACCAAGAGGAACCAATTAGAACCGCTTAAGAATGACTATTCTTCCAAAGAACCAGTAGGAACCGCTTAAAACTAATTAAGAACTAGATATTCCGCCAAGAATCGGTAAGAACCGTTAGAACTAGTAAAGAACCAGGCTATTCCGGCCAATAACCGTTAGATCCAAACAGAACCAAACTATTCCGGCCAAGAACCGCTTAGATCCTGCTAAGAACTACCTATTCCTTCCAAGAACCGTAGGAGCTTAAGAACCGGCAATTCGGCCAAGAAATACTAGGAACCAAGTAAGAGCTAGTTAAGAACCGCTATTCCGCTAAGAACCACTAAGAACCTATTAAGAACCAGCAATTTCAGTAAATAACCAGTTAGATCCAAATAGGAACCCGCTGTTACGGCCAAGAACTAGTAGGAACTTACTATTTCGACCAATAACTAGCTAGTTCCACCACTACACATGTTAATTCCAAAAAAAAAGAAAATAACAAGTATTTTGGCGGAAAATTGAGTAGAATTTGATTTTTAAGGGAGACAAAACGTTAATTTTTTTTACGAGATTCAAATTTTGGTTTAAATGTGAACCGGCTAAGAACCAGCTATTCGTGCGAAGATCCAGTTAGATCTGGCCAAGAACCGGCTCTTTAGGCCAAGTAGATCCAGGTAAGAAACATCTATTCCAGCCAAGAACCAGTTTGTTTTAGCTAAGAACCGGCTATTCCGTCCAAGAACCAGTTAAAAAATCGGCTATTCTGGCAAAGAACGAGTTAGATCCAGATAGGAACCAGCTACTCCAGCCAAGAACTAGTTAGATCCATCTAAGAACTGCCTATTTCGAACAAGTAGGAACTAATTAAGAACCGATAATTCTGGTCAAGAACCATATAGAAATAGTTAAGAACCGGATCTTCCGGATAAGAACTAGTAAGAACAAGTTAGAACTAGTTAAGAACCAATTATTTCAGCCAATAACCTGTTAGATCCAAATAGGAGCCAGCTATTCCGGCCAAGAACCAGTTAGATCCAGCTAAGAACTGCCTATTCCGGCCAAGAACCAGTAGGAACCAGTTAGAACAAATTAAGAACCGGCTATTCTAGTCGAAAATCAATAGGAACCTGTTAGATCCAGTTAAGAACTAGCTATTCCCGCCAATAACTAGTAAGAACCATTTAAGAACCAGCTATTTTGGCCAAGAACCAGTTAGATCCAGATAGGAACCAGTTATTCCGGGCTAGAACCAGTTAGATCTACCTAAGAACTGCATATTCTAGCCAAGAACCAGTTGGAACCAGTGAAGAACTAGTTATTCCGACCAAGAACCAATAGGAACCAGTTAAAACCAGTTAAGAACCGGCTATTCCGGCCATGAACAAGTTAAGAACCAGCTACTCCGGCAAATAACCCGTTAGATCCAAATAGGAACCAGATGTTTCAGCCAAGAACCAGTTAGATCCAGCTAAAAACAGGCTATTCTGGCCAAGAATCAGTAGGAACCAACTATTCCGACCAAGAACTAGTTAGATCCATCACTACATATGTTAATTCCAAAAAAAAAAAAAAGAAAAGTAAAGGATTTTGGCTGGAAAATTTGAGTAAATTTTATTTTTAGCAGAGATAAAACGCTAAATTTTTATGCGAGATTCAAATATTTGTCTAAATGTGAACCGGCTAAGAACCAACTATTCGTGCCAAGAATCAGTTAGATCCGGCTCTTTAGGCCAAGTAGATCCATCTAAGAAACTTCTATCACGGACATGAACAAGTTAGATCCAGCTAAGAACCGACTTTTCCGGTCAAGAACCAGTTAAGAACAAGCTATTCTGGCCTAGAAGGAGCTAGATCCAAATAGAAACCAGCTATTCTGGCCAAGAACCAATTAGATCCAGCTAAAAACGCCTATTCTCGGCCAAGAACCAGTAGGAACCAATTAGAACCTGTTAAGAACCGACTATTCTTGCCAAGAACCAGTTGGAACCAGTTAAAACTAATTAAGAACTAGATATTTCGGCCAAAAACCATTAAGAACTAGTTAGAACTAGTAAAGAACCGACTATTCGGCCAATAACCGCTAGATCCAAATAGGAACCAAACTATTCGGCCAAGAACAAGTTAGATACAGCTAAGAACTACCTATTCCTGCCAAGAACCAGTAGGAACGAGTTAAGAACCGGTTATTCCGGCCAAGAACTACTAGGAACCAGTGTGAGCTAGTTAAGAACCGCCTATTCCGGCCAAGAACCAATAAGAACATATTAGGAACCAGCTATTTCAAGAAATAACCGCTAGATCCAAATAGGAACCCGCTATTTCGGCCAAGAACTAGTAGGAACTAACTATTTCGACCAATAACTAGCTAGTTCCATCACTACACATGTTAATTCCTAAAAAAAAAGAAAATAATAAGTATTTTGGCGAGAAAATTGAGTAGAATCTGATTTTTAAGGGAGACAAAACGTTAATTTTTTACGAGATTCAAATTTTGGTTTAAATGTCAACCGGTTAAGAACCAGCTATTCGTGCCAAGCTCCAGTTAGATCTGGCCAAGAACCAACTCTTTAGGCCAAATAGATCCAGGTAAGAAACATATATTCTGGCCAAGAACCAGTTAGATTCAGCTAAGAACCGACTATTCCGTCCAAGAACCAGTTAAAAAATCGACTATTATGGCGAAGAACGAGTTAGATCTAGATAGGAACCAGCTACTCCGGCCAAGAACTAGTTAGATCCATCTAAGAACTGCCTATTTCAGCCAAGAACCAGTAGGAACCAATTGAGAACCGATAATTCGGTCAAAACCATATAGAACTTGTTAAGAACGGATCTTCGGCTAAGAACCAAGAAGAACAAGTTAGAACCGCTTAAGAACCAATTATTTCAGCTTTAATAACCGCTAGATCCAAATAGGAGCCAGCTATTCCAGCCAAGAACCAGTTAGATCCAACTAAGAACTGCCTATTCCGGCCAAGAACCAGTAGGAACCAGTTAGAACAAATTAAGAACCGGCTATTCCAGTCAAGAACCAATAAGAACCAGTTAAGAACCAGCTATTTTGGCCAAGAACCAGTTAGATCCAGATAGGAACCAGTTATTTCGGGCTAGAACCAGTTAGATCTACCTAAGAACTGCCTATTCCGGCCAAGAACCAGTTGGAACCAGTTAGAACCAGCTAAGAACTAGTTATTCCGACCAAGAACCAATAGGAACCAGTTAGAACCAGTTAAGAACCGGTTATTCCGGCCAAAAACCAGTTAGAACTAGTTAAGAATCAGCTATGCCGGCAAATAACCCGTTAGATCCAAATAGGAACCAGATGTTTCAGCCAAGAACCAGTTAGATCCAGCTAAAAACAGGCTATTCTGGCCAAAAATCAGTAAGAACCAACTATTCTGACCAATAACTAGTTAGATCCATCACTACACATGTTAATTCCAAAAAAAAAGAAAAATAAAGTATTTTAGCGGGAAAATTTGAGTAAAATTTGATTTTTAGGGAAGACAAAACGTTAAATTTTTATGCGAGATTCAAATTTTAGTCTAAATGTGAACTGGCTTAGAACCAGCTATTCGTGCCAAGAACCGCTTAGATCCGGCTAAGAATCTAGCTCTTTAGGCCAAGTAGATCCATCTAAGAAACTTGTATCACGCACATGAACCAGTTAGATCCGGCTAAGAACCCGGCTATTCGGCCTAGAAGGAGCTAGATCCGATAGAAACCAGCTATTCGACCAAGAACCGCTTAGATCCAAATTAAAATCGCCTATTCGGCCAAGAACCAAGAGGAACCAATTAGAACTAGTTAAGAACCGACTATTCTTGCCAAGAACTAGTATGAACCGCTTAAAACTAATTAAGAACTAGATATTCCGGCCAAGAACCGCTTAGAACTAGTAAAGAACCGCTATTCGGCCAATAACCGCTTAGATCTAAATAGGAACCAGCTATTCGGCCAAGAACTAGTTAGATCCTGCTAAGAACTTTATTCCACCAAGAACCGATAGGAACCGTTAGAACCGTTAAGAACCGGCTATTCCAGCCAAGAACCGCTTAGAACCGCTTAAAAACCGGCTATTCCGGTAGAAACCCGTTAGATCCAAATAGGAACCGGATGTTTCCAAGAACCGTTAGATCCAAATTTAAAAACAGGCTATTCTGGCCGAGAATCATTAGTAACCAACTATTCCGACCAATAACTAGTTAGATCCATCACTACACATGTTAATTCCAAAAAAAGAAAAAATAAAGTATTCTGGTGGGAAAATTTGAGAAAAATTTGATTTTTAGGGGAGACAAAACGTTAAATTTTTATGCGAGATCCAAATTTTAGTCTAAATGTGAACCGGCTAAGAACCAGCTATTCGTGCCAAGAACCAGTTAGATATGGCTCAGAACCGGCTCTTTAGGCCAAGTAGATCCATCTAAGAAACTTCTATCATGGCCATGAACCAGTTAGATCCAGCTAAGAATCGGCTATTCCGGTCAAGAACCAGTTAAGAATCGGCTATTCTGGCCTAGAAGGAGTTAGATCCAGATAAAACCAGCTATTCTGGCCAAGAACCAGTTAGATCCAGCTAAAACGCCTATTCTCGCCAAGAACCGAGGAACCGTTAGAACCAGTTAAGAACTGACTATTCTTGCCAAGAACCAGTGGGAACCAGTTAAAACTAATTAAGAACTAGATATTCCGGCCAAGAACCAGTAAGAACCAGTTAGAACTAGTAAAGAACCAGCTATTCCGGCCAATAACCAGTTAGATCCAAACAGGAACCAGCTATTCCCGCCAAGAACCGGTTAGATCCTGCTAAGAACTACCTATTCCTTCCAAGAACCAGTAGGATCCAGTTAAGAACCGGCTATTCCGGCCAAGAAATACTAGGAACCAGTGAGAGCTAGTTAAGAACCGGCTATTCCGGCTAAGAACCACTAAGAACCTGTTAAGAACCAGCAATTTCACTAAATAACCAGTTAGATCCAAATAGGAACCCGCTACTTCGGCCAAGAACTAGTAGGTACTTACTATTTCGACCAATAACTAGCTAGTTCCACCACTACACATGTTAATTCCAAAAAAAAAAAGAAAATAACAAGTATTTTGGCGGGAAAATTCGAGTAGAATTTGATTTTTAGGGAGACAAACGTTAATTTTTTTTACGATAATCAAATTTTGGTTTAAATGTGAACCGGCTAAGAACCAGCTATTCGTGCGAAGATCCAGTTAGATCTGGCCAAGAACCGGCTCTTTAGGCCAAGTAGATCCAGGTAAGAAACATCTATTCCGGCCAAGAACCAGTTAGTTTCAGCTAAGAACCGGCTATTCCGTCAAAGAACCAGTTAAAAAATCGGCTATTCTGGCCAAGAACGAGTTAGATCCAGATAGGAACCAGCTACACCGGCCAAGAACTAGTTAGATCCATCTAAGAACTGCCTATTTCGGCCAAGAACCAGTAGGAACCAATTAAGAACCGATAATTTTGGTCAAGAACCATATAGAAATAGTTAAGAACCGGATCTTCCGGCTAAGAACGAGTAAGAACAAGTTAGAACTAGTTAAGAACCAATTATTTCAGCCAATAACCAGTTAGATCCAAATAGGAGCTAGCTATTCCGGCCAAGAACCAGTTAGATCCAGCTAAGAACTGCCTATTCCGGCCAAGAACCAGTAGGAACCAGTTAGAACAAATTAAGAACCGGCTATTCCAGTCGAGAATCAATAGGAACCCGTTAGATCCAGTTAAGAACCAGCTATTCCCGCCAATAACCAAGAAGAACCGTTAAGAACAAGCTATTTTGGCCAAGAACTAGTTAGATCCGATAGGAACCGCTTATTCCGTGCTAGAACCGTTAGATCTACCTAAGAACTACATATTCCGACCAAGAACCGTTGGAACCGTTAGAACCAATTAAGAACTAGTTATTCACCAAGAACCAATAGGAACCGTTAGAACCGCTTAAGAACCGGCTATTCGGCCAAGAACCGATTAAGAACCAGCAACTCCGGCAAATAACTCGTTAGATCCAAATAGGAACCAGATGTTTCATCCAAGAACTAGTTAGATCCAAAGCTAAAAACAAAGCTATTCGGCCAAGAATCAGTAGGAACCAACTATTCCGACCAAGAACTAGTTAGATCCATCACTACATATGTTAATTCCAAAAAAAAAGAAAAACAAAGGATTTTGGTGGGAAAATTTGAGTAAATTTGATTTTTAGCGGAGACAAAACGTTAAATTTTTATGCGAGACTCAAATATTAGTCTAAATGTGAACCGGCTAGGAACCAGCTATTCGTGCTTAGAACCAGTTAGATCCGGCTAAGAACCAGCTCTTTAGGCCAAGTAGATCCATCTAAGAAACTTCTATCACGGACATGAAAAAGTTAGATTCAGCTAAGAACCGACTATTCCGGTCAAGAACCAGTTAAGAACCGGCTATTCTGGCCAAGAACCAGTTAGATCCAGCTAAAAACTGCCTATTCTGGCCAAGAACCAGTAGGAACCAATTAGAAACTGTTAAGAACCGACTATTCTTGCCAAGAACCAGTAGGAACCAGTTAAAACTAATTAAGAACTAGATATTTCGGCTAAAAACCATGAAGAAGCAGTAAGAACTAGTAAAGAACCAGCTATTTCGGCCAATAACCAATTAGATCCAAATAGGAACCATCTATTCCGGCCAAGAACCAGTTAGATACAGCTAAGAACTACCTACTCCTGCCAAGAACAAGTAGGAACGAGTTAAGAACCGGCTATTCCGGCCAAGAACTACTAGGAACCAGTGAGAGCTAGTTAAGAACCGGCTATTCCGGCCAAGAACCAATAAGTACCTGTTAAGAACCAGCTATTTCAGTAAATAACCAGTTAGATCTAAATAGGAACCCGCTATTTCGGCCAAGAACTAGTAGGAACTAACTATTTCAACCAATAACTAGCTAGTTCCATCACTACACATGTTAATTCCTAAAAAAAAAGAAAATAATAAGTATTTTGGCGAGAAAATTGAGTAGAATCTGATTTTTAAAGGAGATAAAACGTTAATTTTTTTACGAGATTCAAATTTTGGTTTAAATGTCAACCGGCTAAGAACCAGCTATTCATGCCAAGATCCAGTTAGATCTGGCCAAGAACCGGCTCTTTAGGCCAAATAGATCCAGGTAAGAAACATATATTCTGGCCAAGAACCAGTTAGGTTCAGCTAAGAACCGATGATAAGGTTTTAAAAGGTACCATTTTGAGGGGTCGTTTTAGTCCTTATTTGATCACTTTTGTATCCGTTATTGCTTAATATCGTTCATTTTCACTTTTTAGGTCTCTTGAAGGCAAAATGCTGGAATGGCACTTATTTGGACGAAAAGGCGAATATATGAAGAAAATGGCCAAAGTCAAAATCGAGACACTCACGCTTCTTTGAAAATAGAAGGCGGCGTCAGAGCTAATTGCGACGCCGTCCCAAAATTGTTGTGACGGTCCAGCCCAAAACTTGTATTTTCGTTTAGCGCCTAGTTGTGAAAGAGTAGGCCGTCCGCTACTCGGGCGGCCTAGATGCAATCCGCGACGCCGAAGTCGAAGAGGACGGCGCCACGGACATAAGGTGACGCCGTCGCAAGGTTAACGTGGCCAAGACGAAACCCTAATGACGGCGACACGACGGCGTCACTAAACATAAGGTGACGCCGTCGCATATGTAATCTTATATATAGAATCCGAATTTTTCAGTTTTAGGGAGAGTCTTTTGGAGTGAAAAACTAAAACCGAACCTAAGGTGTCTTGTACAGTATTTTAGGGTTTTAAACCCTATCTTACATCAAGATAAGTCTTTACTTCATTAATTCAATTATGTCTTTGATTATTTGTGTGTATGCTTGCATGTTCTCCATGTCCGGCTAATTTATTTGTGTGTTTGCTTAGGAAGTATGAAACTTAACTATTGAATATTGATTGGTTGTTTCTTATCTTAGTTGATTAATGATCTAGTAATGCGATAGGTCATTCGTTGTGTACTTAATGCTTGATTCATCTTTGTGAACCTTAGAATATAATTACCTGAGTAGTTGTAGGCTAAACCATCCAAAGAGTGCCTTAGAGTAGGAGTTTATCATCCCTAGTGGGTTTGTAGACGAGACCCTTTGGTAAGTTCAAAGAGTTAGGGAGAAACGCATACCCTACAACTTTAGACACACAACGCAACTAAGAATAAGGACGTGACAATTCAACCATCAATAGGAGATAATTAAGGAGTAATACAACCTAAGTAAACACATCTTTAAACTATCATACGAGCACACATTAATTAGACATAGACTCCCACAACCTTAGTTTAGATAATTAGATAATAGTAGAGTAATCGGTAGAAATACCAACCCCCCAAATCCAATACCCGAGATTCGTACCTTTCCATTTCATAAAACATAAAAAGATAAAAAATAATCTTCCTCAACCTTAACCTTAGCGTAGTAACTCCTTACTAGCATTCCTATTCCCCTAGAGAACGATATCAATACCCGTGGCTTACCCTAATTACTACACTACAACGATTACGTTCACTGCCTAGGGTGTTATAAAACTTGCTCGAAGAAAAGGAAGTTTCCTTGACCCCGAACGACGCGTGTAGCTGATTGGTGCTCAAAACCGTCAAGTTTAATTACACAAGCTAACCACTTGTGAATGGTCAACCGTAACAAACTTAAAACAGCTCAAACACTAATGCAATTAAGATCAGAGGAATATAGGGGATTCCTGGGTCGTTAAGTCCCACGGAGGATGAATTGGTGTTAAACAACTTCAGATGTCGAATAATCACTAAGGATAGTGATCAATAAGGATTTTGAGTTTATTAATATCTAAAGAAAAGATTTGTAAATTATAGCGACTTAAATGCAAATTAAAGGAAATTAAAAAGTTAAAATATATTAAATAAACGCTATCACTATTTTTACAATGATGTTTTTGTTGATTTTATAAAACAAAATATCTTAAATAAACTATTTTAACTAAAACGTAAACTTAAATTATCTAAAAACGTGATTTAAAATGAAAACGTAAGTTATTTATAAAAATTACGCTAGTGCGCAAGCAAAAACGTAAAATTTATGAAATAAAAGTCCTACAAGTGTAAAAACAATTTTATTATGTACTATATGATAAAAGAAAATTTTAGAAAAAATATTTATATTTTTTAGACTTTTATATTTTTTATTATGAATTAAATAAGGTTTTACACTAATTAAATGTTTAAAAATACTAAAACTATTTAGAAAAATCTGAAACTTTTTTATAAAATACTTTATACTAATACAAAGATAAGAAAAATAAAAAACATGAAAAAGCTGGATTGGATAAGCTGGTAATAAGCTAACTGCCTAAATAAGCTAATAAGGCAAAAATTGGTTTAAGTATATAGATTATGCAAACCATGACAAGAAAGACCCAAGGGCGCAGTCTATCCAGGTACACACTCTAACACTCTCGTAAAGGTGGGAGGTCTCAGGTTCGAGCCTGCCTCCCCACCTTTTTGCTAAACATTTTTATTTCGATTTTTCTTTTTACAAACTACTTAAGCACAAGAAAATAAGCACTTTTCACAACTACCACTTTTTATAAAAATGACTAATAAGCTCTGTTTGAGCTTATGTATCTAAACAGTTAAGCTAGAAAATGAAATAAGCAAAAGGATTAAACTAAAATGGCTAATAAGCTTTATAAATAAGCTGAGGAAACTAGAAATAAGCAAAAGAACTTGTAATAAGCTAATGTGACTGCTGAGAAAGCATAAGATCTTAAAAATAAGCACTTAACAACTCAAAATAAACACAAGCTAACTGTTTTGCACAGGACAGTTTTTTGAAAAAGGGTCTCAAAAGAAAGCTGAAAATAAGCTATTAATAAGCTAGTTAAAAGAAGACTTATATTTTTCTAATTTAATTTAGCAGCTAAATATTAATATCCCAAAAGGATTTAAGCTAGATATTAATAATGAATACTCAGTAAAATTCTAAATTTTATTCAAAAACGGGTATATGAAAATTTTGACTTTTTAATAACACATACAGTTTGACTTTTATGAACTTGAAATTGATTTTAATGACTGATTATGTTATAATAAGCTATACTAAGGTGAAATTAAGCTATAGTATCTAGTTTTAAGCTAATTTAATGAGATTAACAATCTAGCACCTCAACAGTTAACTGGCAATAAGAAATTAGAAGCTATTTTGACTTTTTAACTAATGAAGACTGATTTTTATGACTTATCTGAGATATTAAGTTCTCATGTGACACAGAACAACCAATAACAACAAGTAGTATACTCTTGAAGGCCACTTAATCAGTAAATCCAAACACCCTTTATAAGGACTGTTTTCAAGCTTTTAACACACAAACAAGATTTTAATCCAAGAAAGCCATTAATTCACTTACATTAACTGTTTTTAGACAGATTTAAACCAGAATTAACAAGATTAAATAACTATTGCTAGGAAATGCAAATTTCAAAGGAAGTGCTTACAATATGAGTTCACGCACAAAACAGGGAACTGAGGATTGAGATCACACCCTATTGCTTCCCAAGAAGCTCTAAACCAACATCAATCCAAAATCAGCTCTGCTCCATCTTTCTTGTACCATCTCCATGATTTTTTATTTTTAGCTAAATTTTTGGTATTTTTGGTGATTTTTGAATTTTGAGTCTAAACTGAGTTATAAATGTTTTCAATAGCTTAAACAAGCTACTAAGAGCTTATATAAGCTTAATGAGCCCAGAACAACAACCATAAACAACATAAGACAAATTTAAGATTTTAACCATGAAATTGAAATTTGCACAAACTGAAATTAAACTGGAAACTTGGAATTGTTTATTGATAAAGATTCAAATACACTTAAAAACACTTAAACCAGTACTTGAAAGTTTAAACATACACTAGAAAGCTTGAAATAATTAAAACGACATAAGTAAAACTAAACTACACTACTTGATTCTTTTCCTCTGCTTCATTTCCTTTTTATTGTGATCCAAAAGCATCCTCTTTCTCCTCTGATCAATTCCCACCATTGGATAGGTCAAAGTAATCACAACCTTTGATTTTTACTTTTTGGCGCCAAAAGTCCTAAAGCAGGATTTTGCATTTAATGCTTTTTGGTGTATGTAGAGGTGGAGGGGGGTTGTTAACCAGCTGGGGGGATAAGGTAGGTGAGGTGGAAAGGTGGGGAGAGGTGGAAACCATGGCTGGTTTTGGTTTGCAGTGGGGGAAGAGAAGGAGGAACAGTGAGCGCGGTATTTCATTTTAAATTTTTGGGCCGGGTTTTATATTTGGGCCAGCAGTATATTGGTTTGTGTTTTGGGTTTGATTTGGATTGGATTAATAATACAAAGGACCAATTGTGCAATTCGGCCAAACATGAGGGTCTGAACATGCCCACTTTCCAAAGCTAAAACAAGGGTTAAACTTGCCAAGTTTTATTAGTACAAGGACCTCAATTGATAATTTTCATTTTTACCCTTCCAGGGACTAAATCTGCCAAACTTTGAAACTTGAGGGACCAAATATGTAATTTTCCAAAAGTTATCATAAAGGACCAATTATGCCACAATTGAATAGTACAAGGTTTATTTTTGATAAATTTCCATTTTTAAATTCACCAAGGACTATTTATGACATTTTTCAAAGTTCAGGGACTAAAGTTGTCATTTTGTAAATTTTAAACCTTAAAGGGTTTATTTTGACAACTTTTGAATCCTATGGACCTTAAATGACATTTTACAAGTTTTTGAATTACCAGGGACTAGATTTGACAACTTTTGTAACTTGGGGGACTAAAACTGCCAATTATGCAAACTTAATACGTTTTTCATCTGATTTTGGTATTTTTGCATTTAAAACACATAAAACACTTGTTTGTGATATTTTCATCATTTTGATGCATTTCTGAGTGTTTTCAGATGTTTTTGGCATTCTAAACAGTACAAAAATGATGAGTATTTAGACACTCATCAGTAGCGTTATCAAGTTTTTGGCGCCGCTGCCGGGGAATAGAATAGCTAGTTAGTAGTCCACCTCGTTTAGGTTCTTTGCTTGATTCCTATCAAGTAAATTTTTTCTCATTTTTAGCTTTCTCTTAGTCTATCCCCCTTCTTCGTGACCTTTTGTTCGTAACACCCATCACTCTTCATCATGGAGAATGATAACCAACCACCACTTAATAACCCAACACAAAAAATTTCAATGTCACTCAAAACCCAACCCAATAACCAACACAACCGTCGAAGCCGCTATGTGAGTAGAAACACCGACCTTCAGGATTTGCAGAAAATATTCGATAGTACAATTAGGGAAGCTGTTGAGAAAGTAGTCAGCGCTGCTATAATTAGCTCTATGATTAGCAGTAATTTGGAAAATGGCATGATAAACAACAACGTGGATGTGGAAAATAGTGCTTACTTCAATCTTTACCCCACTAAGGAAGAGATTGCGTACCATCAATACATAATCGATAATCTACGATCACCTATCATTAGGATATGCCCAAAGATTAGGAGGGGAAATCCCTGGAACCTAAAAATCCCTTGTATGATCGGATATAGGAGTGTCGACCACGCTTACATAGATACGGAATCCCCCATCAATGTAATGTCATCTGCTGTCTACAATGACATTATGAATGAGCGACTCAATATTAGGAGAGACCCTAAGTATCCGGGAGGAGTTTGCAACTTTGTGGGAAGAGTCAAGGACGTGCATGTCTTTATAGGAAATTTCACCTACCTAGTTGATTTTATGGTCCTAGAAGATTTAGGATGCGTCATTGACTATAGCTTATCCCAAGTAGTGCTAGGGAAACCGTTTGTTGAAACATCTAGAATGAGCCATAACAAGCATGATGGAACGGTTAGGTTCAAGGAAGGAACCGATGAGATCACTTATAGAATGCCTTGGAAAACAACTGAGTATGGCCACTTGTCCATTTATGATCGAGACAACATCAAAGCTTTTGAGGACAAAAGTAAGGAAGATGTTGAAAAAGGTTATAAATTCATGTGGGAAAGAAGGAGGCATTATTATAAGGATTGCTTGACTTTAGGGCCTAGGTATAGAGTCGATGAAGATTTTGTCAACATGATAGAATTCTCATTGAGGATGCGTGAGGAAACGTAGAAGCACGACTATGAGTCTAGCTACAAGACTCTTAAATAAAGAAAAGCGCTTCGTGGGAGGCAACCCATGCTTAATTGTTTGCTTGTTAGTGTCATATATCTTTTATTAATTTTTTATCCTCATGTTTAAATTTGTAAAAATGCTTTATTTTGTTTTTAACTTCGTCTTAATTGCATATAAAGGTATTTTACATAAGGGATAAGTGTAGGGAGGATTACACACGTTTTCAAAAGAAACGTAAACATGATAATAACAATTAACTAAAATATATTTATATTTGTTTGTTCGAGTCAAATGCTTGTATCGAGTCATAATGGATGTTTTGCGAAATTTTTCCGATTCTAAAGATGTAAATTTTCCGAATTTTTCCGAAAATCGCAGACCGCTTTTGTCAGATAACTTTGACGGCGAGATTGCAACCCGATGGCGTCGAGGAAGGAGTAAAAACATCGATTACTTTTTTCTCGTTTTCGAGCTACTTATAAATTTTGGAATTTTCGGTCTTAATTATCTTAGAAATTCTCAGAAACATCCATTCCACAAGCATTATATCATAGTTTAAATTGAGTCTTATATATAATATTACCGCCGATTTTACGCGAAGGTTTCGTTTGTTTTCTTCAAGTGTGCGAGGTTTAGTTTGTCAAGAAGAAGTTACATAAGATTGGAAGGAGCTTTTCACGCATAAATTCTTCTTGAAAAGGATTTAACCACCACTTTACACGGATCCTACCGAGCTAATCGGGGGAGTATTAGTTTCTTTCGTTTTTAATTACCTTCTTTTATCATAACTTTGATACTTTCGGGAACATTGGGGACAATGTTCAGTTTAAGTGTAGGGAGAGAAAATAAAACGGGAACTTTGAAACTATGCTTATCCTTGACTATTTGCTTTGTCCAATTGTGATTGTGTAATAAACCATGAGAAAATGTCGGTTAGGGTAATTTTGGCACCAAATTTAAATTTTTTTATGACATATAGGAGTGGGCCATTAGTCTTAACAAAAGCGTCTCATGGATAGGAAGTTGCATGACTAGCACAAAACCCTTTACCACCCAAATTCCACCAAAATGTGAGGATCGCCCTTAGATTAGTAGGAATTAAAAGCATTCATCTTCAATGCTTAGAGTGTGAACCGGTAGTATAATAGATTCTAGAACTTGTTTTGTGATGCATTCCGAGATCGCTAGTGAGACTACACTTGTGTAGTTAGGAATAACTAAATGATAAGAGGCATTAGGATAACCCTTGTTTAATACCCGTAATATAATTACTTCTTCCACATCGGTTGAGTAATTCCCCCACACCCTTTGCGTTGTACTCATCTTTAGTACACGATACCCCTAGTTAACCCCTCAGAGCCTATCCTTTTCGCGGTTCTCGTGATGTTTCGGTTTTCCGGAATATCAATGAAGAGCATTGTTTACACCCCACCCCCAAATATACACCCAAATCGCCTTAGCCTACCCCTTATGCACTCACTTTTAGTGCAAATGTTTGTTATCACCCTAAACCCTTTGTTCAATTATCTAGTTGCTTGCATAAGTTGCTAAGTCGAGTCATATCCTTTGTATACGGTTTTGGGACGATTGGGATTCATGGGAAAAGTTAAAGTTTATGAAATGACGGGAAGGGAACGTTAAATTCAAATTCCCTTTGTTTGCATAATAATGTACCCCAAGTGTTTTGATCTTTTCAATTCGGGTCAAAATAGTGTTAGAGTAATAAAAACTCAAGTGTAGGGATATGCCTATAAATCCCTAGTATTTTGATGTTATCGTAGAGGATGGTAGAGTAAAAGTGTATGAAAAAAAAAAAAAAAAAAAAATTCGAAAAAAAAAAGAAAAAGAAAAAGAGAAAAGAATAAAAATAGAGTGTCAAAAAAAAAACATACGGGCTACCATCCTACATCTATCTTTGAATTTATGTTTGTTTATTTCAGTTATGTAGAGTTTAGAGTGTCGAGTCTTGGCTTAGCAACACCATTCTTCGTATGCATTTAACATAGAGATTTTTGACTTGCCACCACTAAATAGCCTATCCCACCAAACCCTTGTTTCCCTACCGTAAGCCTAACATTACAACCCTTTAAAAGACCTCTTTGATAGTCTTTCCTAGGTGCTTACGCCAAAGCCATGGAGGTTTGATCTATTCTCAAGCCTATGGTAATCTATGTACTAGGACCGGTTAATGAGTGTTTATCTTCCATTTCCTATTTGTTATATGTCATATATACACCCGAGAGAGATGTGAGTATCCAAACACCCCATGTGAGGTGCTAGTATGTAATTTCCGTGCTTGTTATGACTTTTGCGGGGCTTATATGTGTTGTGGACCGTTTTGAATTAATGCTTCATGACCCCTAACTTATAAATTAATTGGCTAAAAGCACATTTGCTTGAGAACAAGCAAATAACAAGTGTAGGGATATTTGATAAGGTTTTAAAAGGTACCATTTTTATTTGATCACTTTTGTATCCGTTATTGCTTAATATCGTTCCTTTTCACTTTTTAGGTCTCTTGAAGGCAAAATGCTGGAATGGCACTTATTTGGACGAAAAGGCGCGAATATGATTGGCTCCCAAACGGTCAGGTTTTATCACGCAAGCCAACCACTTGTGAATGGTCAACCGTAATACAAGTCAGACAGCTTGAGAACGCAATGCAATTAAGTCCAGAGGAGTTTAGTGTATCCCCAGGTCGTTAAGTCCCAACGAGGTGTGAAATCTGTAGTAGAACGAATCTGTGATCGGGTGATATTGAATGGAAAAAGGGTTTGAAGATTTGGAATATTTATACCTAAAGAAAAAGTTTGTAAATTACAGGGGCTTAAATGCAAATTAAAGAAAATTAAAAAGCTAAATTATATTAAATAAACGCTATCACTATTTTTAAAATCGATGAACGTTTAAAACCTAAAACGTACGTTTAAATAAAATTACGAACGCATTACTAAATAAAACGTAAAAAAAAGAAGGAAAATACCTACGGATATGAAAAATACATTTTTACAATCCTAATTATAAAAGAAAATTATTAGAAAAATAAAATTATTTTTATGACTATTTATTTAATTATTATTAAATAAAAACTATTTTTAACTATTTAATAATACCCTAAAATATAAGAAAATATGAAATAAAGCTAGAAAAGTGAAATTATGACTTAGAAAAATCTAAAATATTATAAAAGTTATTTTAAGACTGAAAATATATTTTTTAGACTTTTTATATAATTATTATTAATTAAAAAACTAATTTAAACTAATTAAAATTAAGAAAAATAACAAATGAACAGTAAAAATTATGAGACTTTACAGGAAAATCTAAAATATTATTCTAAGCCTAGGAAAAATATAAAAAGTTAGATAAGCCCACTGATAAGCTGAATTGGGCAAATAAGCAGTTTGAATATAAGCTACCATAAGCTACTAAAGCCTAAATCTAACCTAAAATGAGCTAATGCAACTGATTGGGAAGTAAAAGCACAAGCTACGAAAAAAACTTCACTGACAGATTTTAATAACTATGTGCCAAACGGCCTCTAAGGCCCTACTTTAAGCACTAATTAAGCTAGCTAGAAAAATTCCTAAAAATAAACTAAAATGGCCATGATGTTCACAACCAACCAAAGATCTTGTATCCCAAATTTGAGCTCAAATGGACTTATAATGAATCCGTGAAAATTCCACAAAGTTTGGCAAAAATCACGTAATAACTTTTTATAAAAGCAAAAATTTTTAAAATCTAAAATAAGCGAGGAGGCTGCTTATTTCACAGCCAGCTTAGCACTTATCAACCAAGCATACCCCTAACAGATTTATAAGGTAAAAAGAAACATAAAACAAGCAATTCCAAAAGAGCATAAGCGGATGCATACATCTCTAACATCAAACTTAAGCTAGAACACTAATAAGCAACCAAATCAGCATAATTAAGAAAATAAGCAAGACTGATAAGCTCTTAATTTGCACCCTATGTCTGATCCAACTGTACCCAAATAGACCAAGATTTCTACTTCCACGGCTAGGAATAAGCCACCAAATAAGCTAAGGGGCAACTACACTAACTTACGTCTATTAACCACAACTGAAAACATCTAATGAGCTACAAGAAGACTCCCAATAAGAACAAAAAAAAGAAGGAAGTATTACAATGCTGTTACAGGGACAGACCCCAACCAAACACCACTTTGGACAGTTTCAATCCAAAACGCCCTTTAGCCATAGTTAAGCACAAATAAAGCCTATAAAAGTTGAATAAGCAACATACAAGACAACCAATTGTACTAAGCTACAAGGTAAACGAAAATCAATAACAATGGAAAAAAAAAACATTTGGCAAAAGTTGTAAACTAGGGGAGATCCTAAGCTAGAAAAATGGACAAATAAGCAAAATAAGATACAAATAAGCACCTAATAGGCTACAATGTAAACTACCTAATCTAAATATATTAAGAGCACTAAAGAAGATCTGAATAAGCTAAATCAAGAACCTGATAAGCACTCAAGAGGCAATCGAGCATCGACTGTGAGACAGACGGAACGAGCAAAGGTGGCTCATTTGAGCTTATCTTGAAGGAGCTATAGAGGAAATAAGCAGTTGAGCTTCTGGGAATTTGGAGTCCACCTAGACCACTTACTTTTGCCCCCATATCCGAGTAAATAAGCTTACAGGTTATAAATAAGTCAGTAAAAATGGGTGGGTCGCGATGGAAGGTCGCAAACAGCGACTTTAGGTGAGCTGCTTAGAGCTTATTTTAAGCTACCAAAAGCCTTCCAAAGTAAACACAAGCTACAAAAAACCAAAGTTAGCATAATTGACTATCTTGAAGTACTGATTTGGGCCCGAGAAAAGGCTAATAATGCCTAAGAATAAGCTTGTATTAGCTTATTTGGGCTTTGATGTAACCGGTGCGTAAAAGAAAAAGTAGACATCAAGTTTTAACTCAAAGTTACAACATGCTAGAAATAAAACTAGAACATGAAACTGAAACTAGAGCAAGTTTGGCATTCAAGGATTTGGTAAAAACAACTTTTGCCCCCTTTTTACCACTGATAAGCAAAAAAAAAAAACTTAAAAGCAGACTCAACTGCTATATCCGAGCTCACTAATTGAGAACATAAACTTTCCATTTTTTTTCTTTTTACACTAAAATCTTGCAACCTTCATTATCCCCACTATAAGCTTGTAAAGATGGACTATGAGCTCAAGAGAGGTTTGACTACAAAAGTCAAACGGGTAAAAACTCTAATTTGACCCATTAACACCCTTAAAACAAACACCCTTTAAGGGCTAAATCTGCTTAAACTAGATTTTCCAAAATTGAAACTTAGAAGAGTTTTATAAAGCTCTTGAATAAAACCATTACTGTTAAAAAGCACAATTAGAACACTTAAACTAGCAATTTACCAATAAGCATTAATAAGACAGAAATAAGAAAAACGGCTTTCATTAATAAAAGATAATTTTACAATAAACAAGAGAAACTGATTTTGAAAACTAAAAAAAAAAAAAAAAACTCAGAAACTAGCAACTAAATTAAAACTAAAGAAAAAAAACTAACTAAAGACTAAGTGCCTTATAACTGGGCTACAAGCTATTTATACTCAAAAGCTAGGTCTTCACTTCATTTTCTTTTGTGTTGTGCTGCATCCAATGCCCGACAATGATGGGGAGGGGTCTGAACTAGGCAGGAGGTGATGGGGTGAGAAGCATAATGGAAGGGAATATGATGGGTAAGGGATGGTTGTTGAGTATAGCAGGAAATGGGGAAAAGATGGGTAAAAGGAAGTGGTGCAGGGGATGGGTTTATGTATTGATAAAGTGGTTTGTGTTCCTGGTTATTTGGGTTTGTGTTTTTCTTATTTGTGGTCCGGTTTTGGATTTGGAATTAATACACAAGGACCATTCTTGTAATTTGGCAAAACTTGAGGGACCAAAAGCGTAGTTTTCCAAAATCTATTATAAGGACCATTTTTGACAAGTTTAAATTACCAAAGGACCAAAAAAATATTAATTTTCCAATTTAAAATGTCCAGGGGTAAATTCTGTCAATTTTTAAAATTCCAGGGACCAAAGTTGCCATTTTGCAAAACTGAGCTTTATAAGGCTAATTTTGACAACTTAAAAGTTCCTGAGGGCCTTTTATGAAAAATTACATGTTTTGAATAACCAGGGACTAGATTTTGACAATTATTGCATAAAATACAGTCTAAATATTTTTTCTGCTATTTGAGACTTTTCAAAGTGTTTTTGACTGTTTTGCGCAGATGGAATAAAAATGATGAGTATTTAGACACTCATCAATCCCCACACTAAACTATTGCTAGTCCCTAGCAATCTTTTGAGAAAACTTAATGGATTTGAATCTCTTTACCAAAAGCCATTACTTCGGGAGTAGCCAAATGTTTCAGTTCAAGTAAGAACCTTGGTACAATGATAACCAAATGATTTTGAGCAAATCACCGGCTTTCAACGGTTTTGATTTGTCTTTACCGTAAGCCGTTTGCTTCTGTACTAGCCAACTCTTAGATAAAATATCTTTGGTGAGTCGATTACCAATTATGGTTTTCCAACGGCCTTTACCACAAGCCATAAACTTGCGGGCTAGCCAACTCTTCACTAATTAAAGATATGGTGAGTTGAACACCATACAATTTTGGGCAAATTGCAAGCCGTCAACGGATTTGAGATATCTTTACCAAGAGCCGTTTGCTCCTGGATTAGCCAATCCTTTTGTTTATTAGACATGGCGGATCGATAACAGTAAGTTGAGTAAGTGCAAAACACTTACTCCAAAAAAAAATTTTTGGCCAAAAATGGGGAATTGGGTGGTATAATTACATGATAAAATTCGTGAGAATTCCCCCACACTAGAAATGAATATTGCCCTCAATATTCAAAGTACCGGCGGTTATGCGGAAACATAGAACGTAAAAGGGAAATACTTGTCACACCCCCCAAATTACATTTTTGTGGAATGGAATTCACGGGATTGACCGTCATAGCATCACAATTACAGTTATATTGAACGACCTAAAGTGTCGTTTGGAAAATACATCGCTTGATTTAATAAAACAATCAGAGTTTACAAAGATAGGTCCCAATTGAAAATCATCTTGTGCGGAAATAAGTTGTTACAATTCAAACGATGTTTTAAGTATGTAAAACCCAAGTGAGACGCGTCGTCACCACGACTCCATGAGGTGTCCAAATGCATGCCATGAAGTGTATGCCTTAGATACCCGAGATAAAACATGCTAAAAGTGTCAACACAAAGGTTGAGTGAGTTCATAGAGTTTGTGTTGAAATGTAAAGCCTTTCAAAATCGTTTATGCAAGAACGGCATTGTAAATCGTAGAAATGTAAAGACTATCAAAATCGATTATGTAGCAAAGGCATTGTAAATCCACTCAGTTCCAAGTCCGGCCCATACAAAACTTGCAACCTGTGTGTTCACAACCCACTGCCAGAATATGCATAGTTTATGTTCAAACAAAAATCGTCAAATGAATTCACAAAATAGTGCATGACTCAATGTATCGAAATCGTTTATGCAGCAAAGGCATTGTAAATCCACTCAGTTCCCAGTCCCGCCCATACAAAACTTGCAACCTGTGTGTTCACAACCCATTGCCGAAATGTATATATAGTTTATATTCAACCACACATCGTCAAATGAATTCACAATAATACCTAACTCGACGTAAAACCATAGGTTTAATTAATTCGTTTGAACACAATCATCGTAGTGTGAGTTAAATTGTTTCACACTCATCGTTAAAAACAACATCGTATTTATTTCACTAAGTTCATGACACCAAAGCGTAAACATCGCACCAATAGAAATTGGTAATCATCGTTTCATCGCCGCCCTAATAGGTAAACTTGCCAATTTACCTTAATGATTCAAATATAGTGCGCTCGATTTCCCCTAACCGGGTCAATAAGAGCGGGAGTGTTAATTCCAATAGGCCTATTCACTATACTCGGCCACCCGCAAGTGACTACTGGTTCATGATGTAGGGACTTCGAACATGGCAAATACTTAGTGACAATAAAACATCGGATATAGCATACAGTTCAAAGCATTTGTGTTCGATTAAAAATGTAGCATGTATCTCCCCCAAAACAGTTATGAAAACAATTAAAAGCAGGGGCTATGAAAACTCACGGTAATCCTTAAAAAGTTAGATTACTTATGAAAGTAAATGAAAACAGTTTGAGCATGTATCTCCCCCAAAAGTAATTCAAAACGTATAAAGGTAGGGGCTATGAAACTCACTTGGTAAACCGAATAATGGCAAAAGTGAGTACACCGAGGTTTAATGTAATGCGTCAACCGGGACCTATTATCAATGATATGATATGTCATGAGTTGCAATGTAATGTTATGCATGCACTTGATATGTTATTTATACCATTTACGAGTTTTGAAAATATTACTCGACGTCGAAAAATACTCTTTTGGCGTCTTGACCAATCAAAAATCACTTTACATGTTTTTACGTCAAAATGTCATCCTACAATGGTTTTATAATGATTTTTAGAGAAATTACCACTTTTCGTCGCAAAAACAATGTAAATCGCCGGAAAAATCATGAATTTAACAAAAATGGCTTTGGAAAACTAGTCGTAAAACAGTGTACGTCGATCGTTAGAGAACGAACTCGACTGTTTTGGAAAGTTTGTATCGATATCTAAAAGTTTCAGTTCAGGAGTTTTCGTCCAAAAGGTCTCGAACATAAAGATAATAAGGGTTAAAGATGGTGGTTTTGGCTAATTGTGTGCAGAAAATTAGTTACGGCAAGTTTATGAAAAAGTGCATATCTTTGTCGTTTCAAATCCGTTTTCTACGTTTTATACGTCCTTAGCTTCGTATCGAAGTAAACTAATATATTTTTGACAAGTCGAAATAATTTGTGAAGCTTAAGGCTCATTTTTGACCCGTACAAGATAAAAACATGTTGCTGAAAATTCTGAAAATTATATTTTTCGTCGTCAAACTTGTAAAATCCATAACTTCTTCGTTATAAGTCCGTTTTATTCCGTTCAAGCGGCCACGGATTCGTTTTAAAGTATATTTTCTAAATATCATGGCCAAAAAGTCGTGCCTACTGTCGGATTTTCCAGAAAAGCAAAACAAGGACAGAACACAAAATATACTTATCGAAAATAGTTTTTCTCGGACAAAACCTATTCTAATCCCTTCAAATCAACTCCAAAACTAATCTAATCCTACCATACACCTTCTTAGGGTGTCATGGGTTCCTAATCACCATCAAGACCAAAGAATACCAAGGGAATATTTATAGGATGACCATAGTATATAGATAACTCTAAAAATCAAAGTAAAAATGGTATAACTAACACAAGTCTTGCATGTTTGCTCCAAAAATGAAGAAATAACTATGAAATGAAGATGAAATATGTAAAATGATAGAAATATGCTTACAAGTAAACTTGATGAGGTGTAAAGAACAAAGGTTAACCTAAACACCCTAGGTTTTTATTTCAAAACCTTAATAAGAGTGTGATCTAGATTGTATATACTTGATCTTGCAAAATTTTTGATGATCCCTTTGTAAACACCTATATGGCCGGTTTTGAGAGAAGCAAAAACCAAGAGAGAACTTTTTATTACTTGATGAATTATGAGAGTGAATAAGTGAATGAAATGAGATGAATTGTATAAGTAAGACTTTAAGTATGAGTATGAATCTAAACAATCAAGAAACCATACCACAATTAATGTCACCTCCCCCTTGGTCGGCCAAGGGGGGAGGAATTTGTCAAATTACTTTTTTTTTTTTTTATATATATTGTATATGTAATTGTTAAAATGTAAGTAAATGTGTAAATAATAATAACTTGTAAGGTTTTGTATACATTAGTGTATTTGAGGTAGTTTTAGGTAAAAGTAATTTTTAATAGATCAAAGTAGAGTATAATGAGGTCATAAAAATTATATAAATACATTCCTTGTAAAATTTGAGTGATAATATAATTATCGTGTAGTTTTTAGGAAAAACATCGTAATAATATAGACTTAACGATTTTTGCACTAAATAAATTTAAAACACTAGGTAAACTAAAAATATAGTTTATATAACTCAATGTAAGTATAAAAATGTGTCGGGATCATTTTTGAAAGTAACGGATTAAATATTTAAAATAATAACTCACGCGATAACGTTTATTAAATATAAAATTTACGCGATAAATGTGAAATGAAATGTTATGAATGAACTATCGTGATGCAAATGATGCAAACGAAATGTAGACTAAACTTAGTCCATATGAAATGTACGTGATGTTATGATCATGAATTCGCCGCTAAACCATAAAGGTTACGCGAATTTGGAACACGTAAACCAAGTTTACGATAAATGTTGAAATAGTGAAGCATAAATCGTTTAGAAATGACACGAAGTACGGGTTGTCACATTAGCCCATCCAAAGGAATTCATCCCTGAATTCAATCGCTGTTAGGTCTAACGGGTTTAGGGTTTGATGAGGCAAGCCTTCCCATTCTCGAGCAAAACCCTCAAAAGACTTTTTGGTAACCGATTTTACTTAATCCCACAACTCATCAAACAAGAACTGTCATACGATTAGGCTAAATCGGTTTAGGTAACAACTTGTCTCTAGCTCGATCTTTGCAACTCATCAAACAAGAACTGCACCACGCGGATCAAACGGAAACAAGTGGTTTGAAGAAAATCTTTTGAAAATTTGGCTCGATTCATGAGAATTGCTTACACATATAAGCCTACTACTCCCTTCATTGCATGATTCTTCTTGAATTAGACATAGGTGATCAGGCTATGTATAATTTAGGAGTAACTATGCAATGCTTGGACTAATCGACTCATATGTTGTTTGGTGTTGAGTCAACTGATGTTAAAATTGTGATAAACATCGAGGAGAGAAGACATGGAGAAGTGTCGTTAAAATGATAGTTAAAGTAAAAAGAATTGAAATCCTCGTAAATGATAACAAATCGGAAAGAAAATAAAGTACCATAGATGAGAATATTTTACAACAAGTGGTTTATCAAACAGAAATACATCTTAGGTTATAAAGATTCGGATATGATGGAAAACATAAACTTAGTACGACATAGTACATAAGGAGAAATAAGATGTTAGTTTCGAACTTCTTCAGTCGTCCGCGTCGTTGATACCTTGACGAGCTCCTCCTCCTCCTTCCAACATATATACATTCCCATGAGCACCTTCAACTGGTTGACCTTGGTTTTGAGGACATTGATTCCGATAGTGTCCTTGTTCCCCACATCCGAAGCATGTGACTACGGCTTTACCTTTACAATCCACGGCTAGATGTCCCTGTTTTGCATTTGTGGCACTTGGCGGGCAAGGACCAGTGATGAAAATTACATCGATTACATAGTGGGTGTGTTCCAGCATACCCTCTACCTCTCATTGGTGCAGTGACATAAACCATTCCCGCTTCTTGCCTTCTATTTTGTTGTTGATGACGGTTAGTGTTGCGGTTTTGGTTGTTGTTGTTATCATCTCCTTGGTCGTTTTCCCATTTCCTTTTGTTGTTGTTGATTTGATTATCGTCGTTGTTGTTGTTTTGGTTATTGTTGTAGTTGGTGCGGTTGTTGGGGTTGTTGTTGTTTTGGTTGGTGTTGGTGTACTTACCTCTCTTCACTACCGGGCCATGAGCTTTTTAGTCACCCTAATAGCTTCCTCGATTGTTTGTGGATCAAACGAAGTCACATTTCCTTGAATAACTTCGGGAAGTCCCCTGATAAAAGCCTCTAGCAACTTCTCGTTATCCGGTACCATCGACGGGCATAACGCGGCCAATTCTTGAAATCTCCGAATGTATGTGTCAATATCGTACCCAATCGTTACTAGTTCGTAGAACTCCGTCTCCAACTTTTTCACTTCCGCACGAGGACAAAACTTCGTAGTCACCAAACCCTTAAATTGCTCCCAAGTAAGCTTGAAAGCATTCTCCATTCCAATCGGTTGAGCATATGAATTCCACCACGACAACGCTCCATCGAGTAATGTACTTGTAGCAAATTTGACCTTACTATCATCCGGGCAATTACAAAGCAAAACCACGGATTCCAACTTTTCAAACCATCGTACCATGGCGTGGCTCCTTCGATCCCCCTAAACTTCGTGGGATCACCACTTTTGAAATCCTTGTACGAACATCTCTTAACTCCGGATCCTCCGGCATTTCCAAGATAGCAGCACTAGCCTAAGCGGCTTCAGCAATAGCGGCCTCGCGCAGCAGCAGCACCATCGCTTCCCTTTCGACTCTTAAAGCATCAGGCTATGCTATCATTCACTAACTTTTGAATAGCGCTTGGGTCATTTCAACTGTAGCTTTCTTGATTGCCATATCTTCTTCACAACAAGAGGAAATGTGAGACGTAGCAAAAATCCGATGTTAATAATAAACACTCCAAAGAGATGTGATAAGAAATGGTAAGTTTGAGGTTATTTTTCAAAATAATCGACGGGTTCCGAAAAGATGGGTTATGAGGTGTCGTAAGTGCTTCAAATGTATAATGGTTTAGTGACTTAGTGTGAATAAAGTGTAACTCGACATGTTAGTGATGAAACAAAGGAGTGAGAGTGACCTTGCCCTACTTAAGGGTTTATCTCGGCATTCGGCGTTATCGGTGATGAGTCAATTGATGTAAAGATTGTGATAGAGAATGACAGGGCATTCTCCACATTGGAGTATGAAGAAAGAATAATGGAATGGGCATTTAAAGGCATCCATGTGACAATCGATATGAAATGAAAGTAAATAACTCGAAAAAATGTACGTATAAATCGCATGCAAAGTGAACATGCACTTGCGATGAAATGATGAGATGCTATGATGATGTAGTTATAGTCTAGGGTCAATGATGCAACCTAGTTCTCTATAACCGAAGCTCTGATGCCAATCTGTCACACCCCCAAATTACTGTTTGCAGCGGAATGGAATTCTGGGATTGATGTCATAGCATCACAAACACAGTTATATTGAACGACCTAAAGTGTCGTTTGGAAAATACATCGTTTGATTTAATAAAACAATCAGAGTTTACAAAGATAGGTCCCAATTGAAAATCATCTTGTGCGGAAATAAGTTGTTACAATTCAAACGATGTTTTAAGTATGTAAAACCCAAGTGAGACGCGTCGTCACCACGACTCCATGAGGTGTCCAAATGCATGCCATGAAGTGTATGCCTTAGATACCTGAGATAAAACATGCTAAAAGTGTCAACACAAAGGTTGAGTGAGTTCATAGAGTTTGTGTTGAAATGTAAAGCCTTTCAAAATCGTTTATGCAGCAAAGGCATTGTAAATCGTTGAAATGTAAAGACTATCAAAATCGATTAGGTAGCAAAGGCATTGTAAATCCACTCAGTTCCAAGTCCCTCCCATACAAAACTTGCAACCTGTGTGTTCACACCCCACTGCCAGAATATGCATAGTTTATGTTCAAACAGAAATCGTCAAATGAATTCACAAAATAGTGCATGACTCAATGTATCGAAATCGTTTATGCAGCAAAGGCATTGTAAATCCACTCAGTTCCAAGTCCCGCCCATACAAAACTTGCAACCTGTGTGTTCACAACCCATTGCCGAAATGTATATATAGTTTATATTCAACCACACATCGTCAAATGAATTCACAATAATACCTAACTCGACGTAAAACCATAGGTTTAATTAATTCGTTTGAACACAATCATCGTAGTGTGAGTTAAATTGTTTCACACTCATCGTTAAAAACAACATCGTATTTATTTCACTAAGTTCATGACACCAAAGCGTAAACATCGCACCAATAGAAATTGGTAATCATCGTTTCATCGCCGCCCTAATAGGTAAACTTGCCAATTTACCTTAATGATTCAAATATAGTGCGCTCGATTTCCCCTAACTGGGTCAATAAGAGCGGGAGTGTTAATTCCAATAGGCCTATTCACTATACTCGCGCTCACCCAGTGACTAATGGTTCATGATGTAGGGACGTCGAACATGGCAAATACTTAGTGACAATAAAACATCGGATATAGCATACAGTTCAAAGCATTTGTGTTCGATTAAAAATGTAGCATGTATCTCCCCCAAAACAGTTATGAAAACAATTAAAAGCAGGGGCTATGAAAACTCACGGTAATCCTTAAAAAGTTAGATTACTTATGAAAGTAAATGAAAACAGTTTGAGCATGTATCTCCCCCAAAAGTAATTCAAAACGTATAAAGGTAGGGGCTATGAAACTCACTTGGTAAACTGGAATAATGGCAAAAGTGAGTACACCGAGGTTTAATGTAATGCGTCAACCGGGACCTATTATCAATGATATGATATGTCATGAGTTGCAATGTAATGTTATGCATGCACTTGATATGTTATTTATACCATTTACGAGTTTTGAAAATATTACTCGACGTCGAAAATACTCTTTTGACGTCTTGACCAATCAAAAATTACTTTACATGTTTTTACGTCAAAATGTCATCCTACAATGGTTTTATAATGATTTTTAGAGAAATTACCACTTTTCGTCGCAAAACAATGTCGTCGGAAAAATCATGAAATTACCAAAAATGGCTTTGGAAAACTAGTCGTAAAAGCGGTACGTCGATCGTTAGAGAACGAACTCGACGGTTTTGGAAAGTTTGTATCGATATCTAAAAGTTTCAGTTCAGGAGTTTTCGTCCAAAAGGTCTCGAACATAAAGATAATAAGGGTTAAAGATGGTGGTTTTTGGCTAATTGTGTGCAGAAAATTAGTTACGGCAAGTTTATGAAAAAGTGCATATCTTTGTCGTTTCAAATCCGTTTTCTACGTTTTATACGTCCTTAGCTTCGTATCGAAGTAAACTAATATATTTTTGACAAGTCGAAATAATTTGTGAAGCTTAAGGCTCATTTTTGACCCGTACAAGATAAAAACATGTTGCTGAAAATTCTGAAAATTATATTTTTCGTCGTCAAACTTGTAAAATCCATAACTTTCTCGTTATAAGTCCGTTTTTATCCGTTCAAGCGGCCACGGATTCGTTTTAAAGTATATTTTCTAAATATCATAGCCAAAAAGTCGTGCCTACTGTCGGATTTTCCAGAAAAGCAAAACAAGGACAGAACACAAAATATACTTATCGAAAATAGTTTTTCTCGGACAAAACCTATTCTAATCCCTTCAAATCAACTCCAAAACTAATCTAATCCTACCATACACCTTCTTAGGGTGTCATGGGTTCCTAATCACCATCAAGACCAAAGAATACCAAGGGAATATTTATAGGATGACCATAGTATATAGATAACTCTAAAAATCAAAGTAAAAATGGTATAACTAACACAAGTCTTGCATGTTTGCTCCAAAAATGAAGAAATAACTATGAAATGAAGATGAAATATGTAAAATGATAGAAATATGCTTACAAGTAAACTTGATGAGGTGTAAAGAACAAAGGTTAACCTAAACACCCTAGGTTTTTATTTCAAAACCTTAATAAGAGTGTGATCTAGATTGTATATACTTGATCTTGCAAAATTTTTGATAATCCCTTTGTAAACACCTATATGACCGGTTTTGAGAGAAGCAAAAAAACCAAGAGAGAACTTTCTATTACTTGATGAATTATGAGAGTGAATAAGTGAATGAAATGAGATGAATTGTATAAGTAAGACTTTAAGTATGAGTATGAATCTAAACAATCAAGAAACCATACTACAATTAATGTCACCTCCCCCTTGGTCGGCCAAGGGGGGGAGGAATTTGTCAAATTACTTTTTTTTTTTTTTATATATATTGTATATGTAATTGTTAAAATGTAAGTAAATGTGTAAATAATAATAACTTGTAAGGTTTTGTATACATTAGTGTATTTGAGGTAGTTTTAGGTAAAAGTAATTTTTAATAGATCAAAGTAGAGTATAATGAGGTCATAAAAATTATATAAATACATTCCTTGTAAAATTTGAGTGATAATATAATTATCGTGTAGTTTTTAGGAAAAACATCGTAATAATATAGACTTAACGATTTTTGCACTAAATAAATTTAAAACACTAGGTAAACTAAAAATATAGTTTATATAACTCAATGTAAGTATAAAAATGTGTCGGGATCATTTTTGAAAGTAACGGATTAAATATTTAAAATAATAACTCACGCGATAACGTTTATTAAATATAAAATTTACGCGATAAATGTGAAATGAAATGTTATGAATGAACTATCGTGATGCAAATGATGCGAACGAAATGTAGACTAAACTTAGTCCATATGAAATGTACGTGATGTTATGATCATGAATTCGCCGCTAAACCATAAAGGTTACGCGAATTTGGAACACGTAAACCAAGTTTACGATAAATGTTGAAATAGTGAAGCATAAATCGTTTCGAGAAATGACCTGAAAGTACGGGTTGTCACAAATACTACGACCATTACTTTTGAAATTAATAATATTTTTTTTTTATAGAAAACTTATATACAACAGCGGGGGGCAACTCCCCCACACTAGGGTGGTACACACGGGTGAAAACCCATGTTTAACTACTGTTTTTGATTACCGAGTCGCTACCTTGACTCAACCCCGAATTAATTTGTTCATGGGGAAGTAAGTGGAAGAGACAATCTCCATCGGACTTTCATTCAAAATGTTTGTATAAACATTTGAAGCACGCGAAAGTTCCACACCGACGAGATATACATAGACAGACTCGGCTCACAAATGGTACATGGAAATGCCGGGGTCAAAGATGGTATCTTCACTCCCGAATGAGTGAAGAAGAGAAGAAGTCACGGGATAGGTGAAGAAAAGAAAGAAAGTCATGATGAAAATCATGACTAACTCATCTTCATCCATAGGAGAATCCATAATTTCAGTATTATGAATCTCATCATTTAAGCTCACGTGATCAAGACAAATCTCGGGTGTGTCATGATCAAAGTAGAAGTTATCATACTCCGGCGGAGATATGATATGAGTGAGTTCACCGGCGAACTCCTCGTGAAGAGAATCAATCACAAGATGTAAATCTGTGAATTCTTGTTCCAGTAGACTCATCACTAACCTCAATCTGAGTATCAAAGAGTGGATTCTCAGAAATTAAAGTGAATTCAGTGTCGAATTCAAATAGAGGATTAGTGAGAGTTGTTTTGAACGCTTCAAGAACAAAGTGATCAACATTCTTTATTGGACTGTTGGGATAAGAAGTGAGTGAACGATCATTATAAGGGAGACTTTCAATCTCTCCCAGATCGGCTTCGAAATCAAAGATATCATCATCACTGTTCGATGAAAGTGGATTGATGTGAGCGAGTTCATCGGTGAACTCCTCAAGAAGGATCGAGTGGGAGTGATGTCTCAACATACTCGATGTTTCCATAGGAAGCACAATCGTCGCTAAAATCGAAGAAAGTTTCAAAATGATCTTTTGAACACTCAAGAGGGAAAGGAGAATCACACATATGATCAGAAGTTCCCTGTGACTCTCTCGGGATTGGGACAAGGTTCTCAACACTAGACTTTATGAATTCGCCCGATTCCTTTTTAGGAGCATGTCAAGATGCTCATCCCCATGTTAGAGAGTGAGTGGGAGCTTCGGGTGTGATAGCAGATTGTTTGAGAATGAATCTCAACCATTGGGATATCAATGATGAACTTGATGAATCTTCATAGAATTGAAGGATATCAAGTGTAACTTCATCATCATCGTCATCAGGAATGAAACGGAATCGAGAGCTAGATTTGGTTGCTTTTTCTTTTGCAATTGATTCCTTAATAGATTTTTCAAAGGCAATTTGGGAATTTAATTTAGCGGCCCGCTCTTGACTAACAATTCTTCCATGGATTTATCATTTGGATTATCTTGGGAATGTTTACATTCCTTCAAATCTTTCACTAAATCCAAAAGATCAAGGAGAAGATTTTGAGGAAGTGGCTCAGCTGAGGTGGTGCCGATTCACTTGGTACGTAGAGGTTGGTCATGATACGAAGAGTCGTAATTGTTACAAGGAAATGGATTCCTTATTTGACAATCAGAGCTAAAGTGAGGACCTCCACAATACTCACAACATAAAAACCGATGTGGTGTGAGTTATATGTGTGGTAGTCATAATTGTTATCAGGAGCCTGCTCATAGACAAGCGTGTTTCCCGATTGACAATCAGAACTGGAGTGTGAACCACCACAGTAATCACAACGATAAAAGCTGCGAGTCTCGCATGTGGTAGTGATGGAATAAATCGGTTGTGTTATGGTAGGAATAGGGATCTGGTTATAGACAGGACCGTTTCCGATTCCACCATGCTATAACTAGGGCAATTGCCACCATTATAAGGACCACCACACCATTGACAATCAAGAGGGTGATGATAAGACATAGAAAGAATCAAAGGTTTACAGAGGGGGTGGGATGAAGAATCAAAGATGTGAGAGGGTAAAGATGGATATTTTTGGTATTTTTGAAAAACATTTTGTAAAAATAAGAAAGAAAATCTTTATGGGTTTTTGTGTTTGTTGAAAACTTGAATAATAAAAAAAATGTTTTTGGTAATCGATCCGTCAAACAAATTAACTTCACGATAATTTTGGTTTTATATGAAAATAAGGAAATATGGACAAAGATGGTAAATATACAATGGTTGTATATTCAACAACACTGATGCTTCAAATTCGTAGTAACGCACACCTCCCGGCGTGGCGCCAAAATTTGATTGGCTCCCAACGGTCGAGTTTTATCACACAAGTCAACCACTTGTGAATGGTCAACCGTAATAAAAGTCAGACAGCTTGAGAACGCAATGCAATTAAGTCCAGAGGAGTTTAGTGTATCCCCGGATCGTTAAGTCCCAACGAGGTGTGAAATCTGTAGTAGAACGAATCTGTGATCGGGTGATATTGAATGGAAAAAGGGTTTGAAGATTTGGAATATTTATACCTAAAGAAAAAGTTTGTAAATTACAGGGGCTTAAATGCAAATTAAAGAAAATTAAAAAGCTAAATTATATTAAATAAACGCTATCACTATTTTTAAAATTGATTAACGTTTAAAACCTAAAAGCGTCGTTTAAATAAAATTACGTGAACGTACTAAATAAAACGTGAAAATAAAGAAGGAAAATACCTACAGATATGAAAAATATATTTTTACAATCCTAATTATAAAAGAAAATTATTAGAAAAATAAAATTATTTTTATGACTATTTATTTAATTATTATTAAATAAAAACTATTTTTAACTATTTAATAATACCCTAAAATATAAGAAAAAATGAAATAAAGCTAGAAAAGTGAAATTATGACTTAGAAAAATCTAAAATATTATAAAAGTTATTTTAAGACTGAAAATATATTTTTTAGACTTTTTATATAATTATTATTAATTAAAAAACTAATTTAAACTAATTAAAATTAAGAAAAATAACAAATGAACAGTAAAAATTATGAGACTTTACAGGAAAATCTAAAATATTATTCTAAGCCTAGGAAAAATATAAAAAGTTAGATAAGCCCACTGATAAGCTGAATTGGGCAAATAAGCAGTTTGAATATAAGCTACCATAAGCTACTAAAGCCTAAATCTAACCTAAAATGAGCTAATGCAACTGATTGGGAAGTAAAAAGCACAAGCTACAGAAAAAAAACTCGCGACCAGATTTTAATAACTATATGCCAAACGGCCTCTAAGGCCCTACTTTAAGCACTAATTAAGCTAGCTAGAAAAATTCCTAAAAATAAACTAAAATGGCCATGATGTTCACAACCAACCAAAGATCTTGTATCCCAAATTTGAGCTCAAATGGACTTATAATGAATCCGTGAAAATTCCACAAAGTTTGGCAAAAATCACGTAATAACTTTTTATAAAAGCAAAAATTTTTAAAATCTAAAAATAAGCCGAGGAGGCTGCTTATTTCACAGCAGTTAGCACTTATCAACCAAGCATACCCCTAACAGATTTATAAGGTAAAAAGAAACATAAAACAAGCAATTCCAAAAGAGCATAAGCTGATGCATACATCTCTAACATCCAACTTAAGCTAGAACACTAATAAGCAACCAAATCAGCATAATTAAGAAAATAAGCAAGACTGATAAGCTCTTAATTTGCACCCTATGCTGCTGATCCAACAGCCCCAAATAGACCAAGATTTCTACTTCCACGGCTAGGAATAAGCCACCAAATAAGCTAAGGGGCAACTACACTAACTTACGTCTATTAACCACAACTGAAAACATCTAATGAGCTACAAGAAGACTCCCAATAAGAACAAAAAAAAGAAGGAAGTATTACAGCTGCTGTTACAGGGACAGACCCCAACCAAACACCACTTTGGACAGTTTCAATCCAAACAGCCCTTTAGCCATAGTTAAGCACAAATAAAGCCTATAAAAAGTTCGAATAAGCAACATACAAGACAACCAATTGTACTAAGCTACAAGGTAAACGAAAATCAATAACAATGGAAAAAAAAACATTTGGCAAAAGTTGTAAACTAGGGGAGATCCTAAGCTAGAAAAATGGACAAATAAGCAAAATAAGCTACAAATAAGCACCTAATAGGCTACAATGTAAACTACCTAATCTAAATATATTAAGAGCACTAAAGAAGATCTGAATAAGCTAAATCAAGAACCTGATAAGCACTCAAGAGGCAATCTGAGCTGCTGATCTGCTGTGAGACAGGACATATACGAGCAAAGGTGGCTCATTTGAGCTTATCTTGAAGGAGCTACAGAGGAAATAAGCAGTTGAGCTTCTAGGAATTTGGAGTCCACCTAGACCACTTACTTTTGCCCCCCATATCTGGAGTAAATAAGCTGTTAACAGCTTATAAATAAGCTGTAAAAAATGGGTGCAGGGGCTGCGATGGAAGGCTGCAAACAGCTTTAGGTGAGCTGCTTAGAGCTTATTTTAAGCTACCAAAAGCCTTCCAAAGTAAACACAAGCTACAAAAAACCAAAGTTAGCATAATTGACTATCTTGAAGTACTGATTTGGGCCCGAGAAAAGGCTAATAACAGCCTAAGAATAAGCTTGTATTAGCTTATTTGGGCTTTGATGTAACTGGTGCAGAAAAGAAAAAAGTAGACATCAAGTTTTAACTCAAAGTTACAACATGCTAGAAATAAAACTAGAACATGAAACTGAAACTAGAGCAAGTTTGGCATTCAAGGATTTGGTAAAAACAACTTTTGCCCCCTTTTTTACCACCTGATAAGAAAAAAAAAAAAAAAACTTAAAAACAGCAGCTCAACTGCTATATCTGAGCTCACAGAATTGAGAACAGAAACTTTCCATTTTTTTTTCTTTTTACACTAAGATCTTGCAACCTTCATTATCCCACTTATAAGCTTGTAAAGATGGACTATGAGCTCAAGAGAGGTTTGACTACAAAAGTCAAACGGGTAAAAACTCTAATGTGACCCATTAACACCCTTAAAACAAACACCCTTTAAGGGCTAAATCTGCTTAAACTAGATTTTCCAAAATTGAAACTTAGAAGAGTTTTATAACAGCTCTTGAATAAAAACCATTACCTGTTAAAAAAGCACAATTAGAACACTTAAACTAGCAATTTACCAATAAGCATTAATAAGACATAAATAAGAAAAACGGCTTTCATTAATAAAAGATAATTTTACAATAAACAAGAGAAACTGATTTTGAAAACTAAAAAAAAAAAAAAAAAAAACTCGCCTGAAACTAGCAACTAAATTAAAAGTAAAGAAAAAAAACTAACTAAAGACTAAGTGCCTTATAACTGGGCTACAAGCTATTTATACTCAAAAGCTAGGTCTTCACTTCATTTTCTTCTGTGTTGTGCTGCATCCAATGCCCGACAATGATGGGGAGGGGGTCTGTAACTAGGCAGGAGGTGATGGGGTGAGAAGCATAATGGAAGGGAATATGATGGGTAAGGGATGGTTGTTGAGTATAGCAGGAAATGGGGAAAAGATGGGTAAAAGGAAGTGGTGCAGGGGATGGGTTTATGTATTGATAAAGTGGTTTGTGTTCCTGGTTATTTGGGTTTGTGTTTTTCTTATTTGTGGTCTGGTTTTGGATTTGGAATTAATACACAAGGACCATTCTTGTACTTTGGCAAAACTTGAGGGACCAAAACTGTAGTTTTCCAAAATCTATTATAAGGACCATTTTTGACAAGTTTAAATTACCAAAGGACCAAAAAAATATTAATTTTCCAATTTAAAATGTCCAGGGGTAAATTCTGTCAATTTTTAAAATTCCAGGGACCAAAGTTGCCATTTTGCAAAACTGAGCTTTATAAGGCTAATTTTGACAACTTAAAAGTTCCTGAGGGCCTTTTATGAAAAATTACATGTTTTGAATAACCAGAGACTAGATTTTGACAATTATTGCATAAAATACAGTCTAAATATTTTTTCTGTCTATTTGAGACTTTTCAAAGTGTTTTTGTTTTTTGCAGTCTTGAGATGGAATAAAAATGATGAGTATTTAGACACTCATCAATCCCCCACACTAAACTATTGCTAGTCCTAGCAATCTTTTGAGAAAAACTTAATGGATTTGAATCTCTTTACCAAAAGCCATTACTTCGGAAGGTAGCCAAATGTTTCATTTCAAGTAAGAACCTTGGTACAATGATAACCAAATGATTTTGAGCAAATCACCACCTTTCAACGGTTTTGATTTGTCTTTACCAGAAGCCGTTTGCTACGGACTAGTAACTCTTAGATAAAATATCTTTGGTGAGTCGATTACCAATTATGGATTTTCAACTGCCTTTACCACAAGCCATAAACTTGCGGGCTAGCCAACTCTTAACTAATTAAAGATATGGTGAGCTGAACACCATACAATTTTGGGCAAATTGCAAGCCGTCAACGGATTTGAGATATCTTTACCAAGAGCCGTTTGCTCTTGGATTAGCCAATCCTTTTGTTTATTAGACATGGCGGATGATAACGTAAGTTGAGTAAGTGCAAAACACTTACTCCAAAAAAAAATTTTGGCCAAACATGGGGGAATTGGGTGGTATAATTACATGATAAAATTCGTGAGAATTCCCCACCACACTAGAAATGAATATTGCCCTCAATATTCAAAGTACCGGCGGTTATGCCGAAACATAGAACGTAAAGGGAAATACTACGACCATTACTTTTGAAATTAATAATAATTTTTTTTTTATAGAAAACTTATATACAACAGCGGGGGGCAACTCCCCCACACTAGGGTGGTACACACGGGTGAAAACCCATGTTTAACTCTGTTTTTGATTTGCCGAGTCGCTACCTTGACTCGACCCCGAATTAATTTGTTCATGGGGAAGTAAGTGGAAGAGACAATCTCCATCGGACTTTCATTCAAAATGTTTGTATAAACATTTGAAACGCTTGAAAGTTCCACACCGACGAGATATACATAGACAGGACTTCGGCTCACAAATGGTACATGGAAATGTCGGGGTCAAAGATGGTATCTTCACTCCCGAATGAGTGAAGAAGAGAAGAAGTCACGGGATAGGTGAAGAAAAGAAAGAAAGTCATGATGAAAATCATGACTAACTCATCTTCATCCATAGGAGAATCCATAATTTCATTATTATGAATCTCATCATTTAAGCTCACGTGATCAAGACAAATCTCGGGTGTGTCATGATCAAAGTAGAAGTTATCATACTCCGGCGGAGATATGATATGAGTGAGTTCACTGGCGAACTCCTCGTGAAGAGAATCAATCACAAGATGTAAATCTGTGAATTCTTGTTCCACTGTAGACTCATCACTATCCTCAATCTGAGTATCAAAGAGTGGATTCTCAGAAATTAAAGTGAATTGAGAGTCGAATTCAAATAGAGGATTAGTGAGAGTTGTTTTGAATGCTTCAGGAACAAAGTGATCAACATTCTTTATTGGACTGTTGGGATAAGAAGTGAGTGAACGATCATTATAAGGGAGACTTTCAATCTCTCCCAGATCGGCTTCGAAATCAAAGATATCATCATCACTGTTCGATGAAAGTGGATTGATGTGAGCGAGTTCATCGGTGAACTCCTCAAGAAGAGGATCAGACTGTGGGAGTGATGTCTCAACATACTCGATGTTTCCATAGGAAGCACAATCGTCGCTAAAATCAGAGAAAGTTTCAAAATGATCTTTTGAACACTCAAGAGGGGAAAGAGAATCACACATATGATCAGAAGTTCCCTGTGACTCTCTCGGGATTGGGACAAGGTTCTCAACACTAGACTTTATGAATTCGTCTGATTCCTTTTTAGGAACAGTGTCAAGATGCTCATCCCCCATGTTCAGAGAGTGAGTGGGAGCTTCGGGTGTGATAGCGTTGTTTGAGAATGAATCTCAACCGCTGGGATATCAACTGATGAACTTGATGAATCTTCATAGAATTGAAGGATATCAAGTGTAACTTCATCATCATCGTCATCAGGAATGAAACGGAATCGAGAGCTAGATTTGGCTGCTTTTTCTTTTGCAATTGATTCCTTAATAGATTTTTCAAAGGCAATTTGGGAATTTAATTTAGCAGCCCGCTCTTCGGCTAACAATTCTTCCATGGATTTCTCATTTGGATTATCTTGGGAATGTTTACATTCCTTCAAATCTTTCACTAAATCCAAAAGATCAAGGAGAAGATTTTGAGGAAGTGGCTCAGGCTGAGGTGGTGCCCCGATTCACTTGGTACGTAGAGGTTGGTCATGATACGAAGAGTCGTAATTGTTACAAGGAAATGGATTCCTTATTTGACAATCAGAGCTAAAGTGAGGACCTCCACAATACTCACAGATAAAGCTGATGTGGCGTGAGTTATATGTGTAGTAGTCATAATTGTTATCAGGAACCTGCTCATAGACAAGCGTGTTTCCCGATTGACAATCGGAACTGGAGTGTGAACCACCACAGTACTCACAACAGTAAAACTGCTGAGTCTCACAGTGTGGTAGTTGATGGAATAAATCAGTTGTGTTATGGTAGGAATAGGGATCCTGGTTATAGACAGACCCGTTTCCTGATTCCACCATGCTACAACTGGGGCAATTGCCACCATTATAAGGACCACCACACCATTGACAATCAAGAGGGTGATGATAAGACATAGAAAGAATCAAAGGTTTACAGAGGGGCTGGGATGAAGAATCAAAGATGTGAGAGGGTAAAGATGGATATTTTTGGTATTTTTGAAAAACATTTTGTAAAAATAAGAAAGAAAATCTTTATGGGTTTTTGTGTTTGTTGAAAACTTGAATAATAAAAAAAATGTTTTTGGTAATCGATCCGTCAAACAAATTAACTTCACGATAATTTTGGTTTTATATGAAAATAAGGAAATATGGACAAAGATGGTAAATATACAATGGTTGTATATTCAACAACACTGATGCTTCAAATTCGTAGTAACGCAGCACACCTCCCCGGCAGCGGCGCCAAAATTTGATTGGCTCCCAAACGGTCAGGTTTTATCACGCAAGCCAACCACTTGTGAATGGTCAACCGTAATAAAAGTCAGACAGCTTGAGAACGCAATGCAATTAAGTCCAGAGGAGTTTAGTGTATCCCCAGGTCGTTAAGTCCCAACGAGGTGTGAAATCGTAGTAGAATGAATCTGTGATCGGGTGATATTGAATGGGAAAAGGGTTTGAAGATTTGGAATATTTATACCTAAAGAAAAAAGTTTGTAAATTACAGGGGCTTAAATGCAAATTAAAGAAAATTAAAAAGCTAAAATATATTAAATAAACGCTATCACTATTTTTAAAGTTGATGAACGTTTAAAACCTAAAACGTACGTTTAAATAAAATTACGTGAACGTACTAAATAAAACGTGAAAATAAAGAAGGAAAATACCTACAGATATGAAAAATACATTTTTACAATCCTAATTATAAAAGAAAATTATTAGAAAAATAAAATTATTTTTATGACTATTTATTTAATTATTATTAAATAAAAACTATTTAATAATACCCTAAAATATAAGAAAAAATGAAATAAAGCTAGAAAAGTGAAATTATGACTTAGAAAAATCTAAAATATTATAAAAGTTATTTTAAGACTGAAAATATATTTTTTAGACTTTTTAAATAATTATTATTAATTAAAAAACTAATTTAAACTAATTAAAATTAAGAAAAATAACAAATGAACAGTAAAAATTATGAGACTTTACAGGAAAATCTAAAATATTATTCTAAGCCTAGGAAAAATATAAAAAGTTAGATAAGCCCACTAATAAGCTGAATTGGGCAAATAAGCAGTTTGAATATAAGCTACCATAAGCTACTAAAGCCTAAATCTAACCTAAAATGAGCTAATGCAACTGATTGGGAAGTAAAAAGCACAAGCTACAGAAAAAAAACTCGCGACAGTTTTAATAACTATATGCCAGACGGCCTCTAAGGCCCTACTTTAAGCACTAATTAAGCTAGCTAGAAAAATTCCTAAAAATAAACTAAAATGGCCATGATGTTCACAACCAACCAAAGATCTTGTATCCCAAATTTGAGCTCAAATGGACTTATAATGAATCCGTGAAAATTCCACAAAGTTTGGCAAAAATCACGTAATAACTTTTTATAAAAGCAAAAATTTTTAAAATCTAAAAATAAGCGAGGAGGTGCTTATTTCACAGCAGTTAGCACTTATCAACCAAGCATACCCCTAACAGATTTATAAGGTAAAAAGAAACATAAAACAAGCAATTCCAAAAGAGCATAAGCTGATGCATACATCTCTAACATCCAACTTAAGCTAGAACACTAATAAGCAACCAAATCAGCATAATTAAGAAAATAAGCAAGACTGATAAGCTCTTAATTTGCACCCTATGTGCTGATCCAACAGACCCCAAATAGACCAAGATTTCTACTTCCACGGCTAGGAATAAGCCACCAAATAAGCTAAGGGGCAACTACACTAACTTACGTCTATTAACCACAACTGAAAACATCTAATGAGCTACAAGAAGACTCCCAATAAGAACAAAAAAAAAGAAGGAAGTATTACAGCTGCTGTTACAGGGACAGACCCCAACCAAACACCACTTTGGACAGTTTCAATCCAAACAGCCCTTTAGCCATAGTTAAGCACAAATAAAGCCTATAAAAAGTTCGAATAAGCAACATACAAGACAACCAATTGTACTAAGCTACAAGGTAAACGAAAATCAATAACAATGGAAAAAAAAAACATTTGGCAAAAGTTGTAAACTAGGGGAGATCCTAAGCTAGAAAAATGGACAAATAAGCAAAATAAGATACAAATAAGCACCTAATAGGCTACAATGTAAACTACCTAATCTAAATATATTAAGAGCACTAAAGAAGATCTGAATAAGCTAAATCAAGAACCTGATAAGCACTCAAGAGGCAATCTGAGCTACTGATCTGCTGTGAGACGACGGACGATCTGAGCAAAGGTGGCTCATTTGAGCTTATCTTGAAGAGCTACAGAGGAAATAAGCGGTTGAGCTTCTGGAATTTGGAGTCCACCTAGACCACTTACTTTTGCCCCCCATATCTGGAGTAAATAAGATGTTTACAGCTTATAAATAAGCTGTAAAAAATGGGTGCAGGGGCTGCGATGGAAGGCTGCAAACACTTTAGGTGAGTGCTTAGAGCTTATTTTAAGCTACCAAAAGCCTTCCAAAGTAAACACAAGCTACAAAAAACCAAAGTTAGCATAATTGACTATCTTGAAGTACTTGATTTGGGCCGAGAAAAGGCTAATAACAGCCTAAGAATAAGCTTGTATTAGCTTATTTGGGCTTTGATGTAACTGGTCAGAGAAAAGAAAAAGTAGACATCAAGTTTTAACTCAAAGTTACAACATGCTAGAAATAAAACTAGAACATGAAACTGAAACTAGAGCAAGTTTGGCATTCAAGGATTTGGTAAAAACAACTTTTGCCCCTTTTTTACACCTGATAAGCAAAAAAAAAAAAAAAACTTAAAAAGCACTCAACTGCTATATCTGAGCTCTGAGAATTGAGAACGAAACTTTCCATTTTTTTCTTTTACACTAAGATCTTGCAACCTTCATTATCCCACTTATAAGCTTGTAAAGATGGACTATGAGCTCAAGAGAGGTTTGACTACAAAAGTCAACGGTAAAAACTCTAATGTGACCCATTAACACCCTTAAAACAAACACCCTTTAAGGGCTAAATCTGCTTAAACTAGATTTTCCAAAATTGAAACTTAGAAGAGTTTATAACTTGCTCTTGAATAAAACCATTACCTGTTAAAAAAGCACAATTAGAACACTTAAACTAGCAATTTACCAATAAGCATTAATAAGACATAAATAAGAAAAACGGCTTTCATTAATAAAAGATAATTTTACAATAAACAAGAGAAACTGATTTTGAAAACTAAAAAAAAAAAAAAAAAAAACTCGCCTGAAACTAGCAACTAAATTAAAAGTAAAGAAAAAAAACTAACTAAAGACTAAGTGCCTTATAACTGGGCTACAAGCTATTTATACTCAAAAGCTAGGTCTTCACTTCATTTTCTTCTGTGTTGTCTTTGCATCAATGCCCGACAATGATGGGGAGGGGGTCTGTAACTAGGCAGGAGGTGATGGGGTGAGAAGCATAATGGAAGGGAATATGATGGGTAAGGGATGGTTGTTGAGTATAGCAGGAAATGGGGAAAAGATGGGTAAAAGGAAGTGGTGCAGGGGATGGGTTTATGTATTGATAAAGTGGTTTGTGTTCCTGGTTATTTGGGTTTGTGTTTTTCTTATTTGTGGTCCGGTTTTGGATTTGGAATTAATACACAAGGACCATTCTTGTACTTTGGCAAAACTTGAGGGACCAAAACTGTAGTTTTCCAAAATCTATTATAAGGACCATTTTTGACAAGTTTAAATTACCAAAGGACCAAAAAAATATTAATTTTCCAATTTAAAATGTCCAGGGGTAAATTCTGTCAATTTTTAAAATTCCAGGGACCAAAGTTGCCATTTTGCAAAACTGAGCTTTATAAGGCTAATTTTGACAACTTAAAAGTTCCTGAGGGCCTTTTATGAAAAATTACATGTTTTGAATAACCAGAGACTAGATTTTGACAATTATTGCATAAAATACAGTCTAAATATTTTTTCTGTCTATTTGAGACTTTTCAAAGTGTTTTTGACTGTTTTTGCAGTGCAGATGGAATAAAAATGATGAGTATTTACACACTCATCAATCCCCACACTAAACTATTGCTAGTCCCTAGCAATCTTTTGAGAAAACTTAATGGATTTGAATCTCTTTACCAAAAGCCATTACTTATAGAGTAGCCAAATGTTTCAGTTCAAGTAAGAACCTTGGTACAATGATAACCAAATGATTTTGAGCAAATCACAGCTTTCAACGGATTTGATTTGTCTTTACGGAAGCCGTTTCTTTGGACTAGCCAACTCTTAGATAAAATATCTTTGGTGAGTCGATTACCAATTATGGTTTTCAACGCCTTTACCACAAGCCATAAACTTGCGGGCTAGCCAACTTTTTACTAATTAAAGATATGGTGAGTTGAACACCATACAATTTTGGGCAAATTGCAAGCCGTCAACGGATTTGAGATATCTTTACCAAGAGCCGTTTGCTCCTGGATTAGCCAATCCTTTTGTTTATTAGACATGGCGGACTGATAACCGTAAGTTGAGTAAGTGCAAAACACTTACTCAAAAAAAAAAATTTTGGCCAAACATGGGGGAATTGGGTGGTATAATTACATGATAAAATTCGTGAGAATTCCCCCCCACACTAGAAATGAATATTGCCCTCAATATTCAAAGTACCGGCGGTTATGCCGAAACATAGAACGTAAAAGGGAAATACTACGACCATTACTTTTGAAATTAATAATAATTTTTTTTTTATAGAAAACTTATATACAACAGCGGGGGGCAACTCCCCCACACTAGGGTGGTACACACGGGTGAAAACCCATGTTTAACTACTGTTTTTGATTACCGAGTCGCTACCTTGACTCAACCCCGAATTAATTTGTTCATGGGGAAGTAAGTGGAAGAGACAATCTCCATCGGACTTTCATTCAAAATGTTTGTATAAACATTTGAAGCACGCGAAAGTTCCACACCGAGAGATATACATAGACGACTCGGCTCACAAATGGTACATGGAAATGTCGGGGTCAAAGATGGTATCTTCACTCCCGAATGAGTGAAGAAGAGAAGAAGTCACGGGATAGGTGAAGAAAAGAAAGAAAATCATGATGAAAATCATGACTAACTCATCTTCATCCATAGGAGAATCCATAATTTCAATATTATGAATCTCATCATTTAAGCTCACGTGATCAAGACAAATCTCGGGTGTGTCATGATCAAAGTAGAAGTTATCATACTCCGGCGGAGATATGATATGAGTGAGTTCACCGGCGAACTCCTCGTGAAGAGAATCAATCACAAGATGTAAATCTGTGAATTCTTGTTCCACTGTAGACTCATCACTATCCTCAATCTGAGTATCAAAGAGTGGATTCTCAGAAATTAAAGTGAATTCAGAGTCGAATTCAAATAGAGGATTAGTGAGAGTTGTTTTGAATGCTTCAGGAACAAAGTGATCAACATTCTTTATTGGACTGTTGGGATAAGAAGTGAGTGAACGATCATTATAAGGGAGACTTTCAATCTCTCCCAGATCGGCTTCGAAATCAAAGATATCATCATCACTGTTCGATGAAAGTGGATTGATGTGAGCGAGTTCATCGGTGAACTCCTCAAGAAGAGGATCAGACTGTGGGAGTGATGTCTCAACATACTCGATGTTTCCATAGGAAGCACAATCGTCGCTAAAATCAGAGAAAGTTTCAAAATGATCTTTTGAACACTCAAGAGGGGAAAGAGAATCACACATATGATCAGAAGTTCCCTGTGACTCTCTCGGGATTGGGACAAGGTTCTCAACACTAGACTTTATGAATTCGTCTGATTCCTTTTTAGGAACAGTGTCAAGATGCTCATCCCCCATGTTCAGAGAGTGAGTGGGAGCTTCGGGTGTGATAGCAGTTGTTTGAGAATGAATCTCAACCGCTGGGATATCAACTGATGAACTTGATGAATCTTCATAGAATTGAAGGATATCAAGTGTAACTTCATCATCATCGTCATCAGGAATGAAACGGAATCGAGAGCTAGATTTGGCTGCTTTTTCTTTTGCAATTGATTCCTTAATAGATTTTTCAAAGGCAATTTGGGAATTTAATTTAGCAGCCCGCTCTTCGGCTAACAATTCTTCCATGGATTTCTCATTTGGATTATCTTGGGAATGTTTACATTCCTTCAAATCTTTCACTAAATCCAAAAGATCAAGGAGAAGATTTTGAGGAAGTGGCTCAGTACGAGGTGGTGCTGATTCACTTGGTACTATAGAGGTTGGTCATGATACGAAGAGTCGTAATTGTTACAAGGAAATGGATTCCTTATTTGACAATCAGAGCTAAAGTGAGGACCTCCACAATACTCACAACAGTAAAACTGATGTGGCTGTGAGTTATATGTGTGGTAGTCATAATTGTTATCAGGAACCTGCTCATAGACAAGCGTGTTTCCCGATTGACAATCGGAACTGGAGTGTGAACCACCACAGTATCACAACAGTAAAATCTGAGGAGTCTCACAGGTGGTAGCCGATGGAATAAATCGTTGTGTTATGGTAGGAATAGGGATCTTGGTTATAGACAGACCCGTTTCCTGATTCCACCATGCTACAGCTGGGGCAATTGCCACCATTATAAGGACCACCACACCATTGACAATCAAGAGGGTGATGATAAGACATAGAAAGAATCAAAGGTTTCAGAGGGGCTGGGATGAAGAATCAAAGATGTGAGAGGGTAAAGATGGATATTTTTGGTATTTTTGAAAAACATTTTGTAAAAATAAGAAAGAAAATCTTTATGGGTTTTTGTGTTTGTTGAAAACTTGAATAATAAAAAAAATGTTTTTGGTAATCGATCCGTCAAACAAATTAACTTCACGATAATTTTGGTTTTATATGAAAATAAGGAAATATGGACAAAGATGGTAAATATACAATGGTTGTATATTCAACAACACTGATGCTTCAAATTCGTAGTAACGCAGCACACCTCCCCGGCAGCGGCGCCAAAATTTGATTGGCTCCCAAACGGTCAGGTTTTATCACGCAAGCCAACCACTTGTGAATGGTCAACCGTAATAAAAGTCAGACAGCTTGAGAACGCAATGCAATTAAGTCCAGAGGAGTTTAGTGTATCCCCAGGTCGTTAAGTCCCAACGAGGTGTGAAATCTGTAGTAGAACGAATCTGTGATCGGGTGATATTGAATGGAAAAAGGGTTTGAAGATTTGGAATATTTATACCTAAAGAAAAAGTTTGTAAATTACAGGGGCTTAAATGCAAATTAAAGAAAATTAAAAAGCTAAATTATATTAAATAAACGCTATCACTATTTTTAAAATCGATGAACGTTTAAAACCTAAAACGTACGTTTAAATAAAATTACGTGAACGTACTAAATAAAACGTGAAAATAAAGAAGGAAAATACCTACAGATATGAAAAATACATTTTTACAATCCTAATTATAAAAGAAAATTATTAGAAAAATAAAATTATTTTTATGACTATTTATTTAATTATTATTAAATAAAAACTATTTAATAATACCCTAAAATATAAGAAAAAATGAAATAAAGCTAGAAAAGTGAAATTATGACTTAGAAAAATCTAAAATATTATAAAAGTTATTTTAAGACTGAAAATATATTTTTTAGACTTTTTAAATAATTATTATTAATTAAAAACTAATTTAAACTAATTAAAATTAAGAAAAATAACAAATGAACAGTAAAAATTATGAGACTTTACAGGAAAATCTAAAATATTATTCTAAGCCTAGGAAAAATATAAAAAGTTAGATAAGCCCACTAATAAGCTGAATTGGGCAAATAAGCGTTTGAATATAAGCTACCATAAGCTACTAAAGCCTAAATCTAACCTAAAATGAGCTAATGCAACTGATTGGGAAGTAAAAAGCACAAGCTACTGAAAAAAACTCATGACGACAGATTTTAATAACTATGTGCCAAACGGCCTCTAAGGCCCTACTTTAAGCACTAATTAAGCTAGCTAGAAAAATTCCTAAAAATAAACTAAAATGGCCATGATGTTCACAACCAACCAAAGATCTTGTATCCCAAATTTGAGCTCAAATGGACTTATAATGAATCCGTGAAAATTCCACAAAGTTTGGCAAAAATCACGTAATAACTTTTTATAAAAGCAAAAATTTTAAAATCTAAAATAAGCCGAGGAGAATTTGCTTATTTCACAGCAGTTAGCACTTATCAACCAAGCATACCCCTAGATTTATAAGGTAAAAAGAAACATAAAACAAGCAATTCCAAAAGAGCATAAGCTGATGCATACATCTCTAACATCCAACTTAAGCTAGAACACTAATAAGCAACCAAATCAGCATAATTAAGAAAATAAGCAAGACTGATAAGCTCTTAATTTGCACCCTATGCTTTCTCTGATCCAACACCCCAAATAGACCAAGATTTCTACTTCCACGGCTAGGAATAAGCCACCAAATAAGCTAAGGGGCAACTACACTAACTTACGTCTATTAACCACAACTGAAAACATCTAATGAGCTACAAGAAGACTCCCAATAAGAACAAAAAAAAAGAAGGAAGTATTACACAGCACAGGACAGACCCCAACCAAACACCACTTTGGACAGTTTCAATCCAAACAGCCCTTTAGCCATAGTTAAGCACAAATAAAGCCTATAAAAAGTTCGAATAAGCAACATACAAGACAACCAATTGTACTAAGCTACAAGGTAAACGAAAATCAATAACAATGGAAAAAAAAACATTTGGCAAAAGTTGTAAACTAGGGGAGATCCTAAGCTAGAAAAATGGACAAATAAGCAAAATAAGATACAAATAAGCACCTAATAGGCTACAATGTAAACTACCTAATCTAAATATATTAAGAGCACTAAAGAAGATCTGAATAAGCTAAATCAAGAACCTGATAAGCACTCAAGAGGCAATCTGAGCTACTTATTGCTCTGTGAGACGGAGACGGTACTGAGCAAGGTGGCTCATTTGAGCTTATCTTGAAGGAGCTACAGAGGAAATAAGCAGTTGAGCTTCTGGGAATTTGGAGTCCACCTAGACCACTTACTTTTGCCCCCATATCTGGAGTAAATAAGATGTTTACAGCTTATAAATAAGTGTAAAAATGGGTGCAGTGGGCTGCGATGGAAGGTGCAAACAACTTTAGGTGAATGCTTAGAGCTTATTTTAAGCTACCAAAAGCCTTCCAAAGTAAACACAAGCTACAAAAAACCAAAGTTAGCATAATTGACTATCTTGAAGTACTGATTTGGGCCCGAGAAAAGGCTAATAACAGCCTAAGAATAAGCTTGTATTAGCTTATTTGGGCTTTGATGTAACTGGTGCAGAAAAGAAAAAAGTAGACATCAAGTTTTAACTCAAAGTTACAACATGCTAGAAATAAAACTAGAACATGAAACTGAAACTAGAGCAAGTTTGGCATTCAAGGATTTGGTAAAACAACTTTTGCCCCTTTTTACCACACGATAAGCAAAAAAAAAAAAAACTTAAAAAGCAAGAACTCAACTGCTATATAGAGCTCACAATTGAGAACAGAAACTTTCCATTTTTTTTTCTTTTTACACTAAGATCTTGCAACCTTCATTATCCCACTTATAAGCTTGTAAAGATGGACTATGAGCTCAAGAGAGGTTTGACTACAAAAGTCAAACGGGTAAAAACTCTAATGTGACCCATTAACACCCTTAAAACAAACACCCTTTAAGGGCTAAATCTGCTTAAACTAGATTTTCCAAAATTGAAACTTAGAAGAGTTTTATAACAGCTCTTGAATAAAAACCATTACCTGTTAAAAAAGCACAATTAGAACACTTAAACTAGCAATTTACCAATAAGCATTAATAAGACATAAATAAGAAAAACGGCTTTCATTAATAAAAGATAATTTTACAATAAACAAGAGAAACTGATTTTGAAAACTAAAAAAAAAAACTCGCCTGAAACTAGCAACTAAATTAAAACTAAAGAAAAAAAACTAACTAAAGACTAAGTGCCTTATAACTGGGCTACAAGCTATTTATACTCAAAAGCTAGGTCTTCACTTCATTTTCTTCGTGTGTGCTTGCATCCAATGCCGACAATGATGGGGAGGGGGTCTGTAACTAGGCAGGAGGTGATGGGGTGAGAAGCATAATGGAAGGGAATATGATGGGTAAGGGATGGTTGTTGAGTATAGCAGGAAATGGGGAAAAGATGGGTAAAAGGAAGTGGTGCAGGGGATGGGTTTATGTATTGATAAAGTGGTTTGTGTTCCTGGTTATTTGGGTTTGTGTTTTTCTTATTTGTGGTCCGGTTTTGGATTTGGAATTAATACACAAGGACCATTCTTGTAATTTGGCAAAACTTGAGGGACCAAAACTGTAGTTATCCAATATTCATCATAGGGACCAATTATGACAAGTTTAATTTACCAAAGGACCAAAAATATTAATTTTCCAATTTAAAATGTCCAGGGGTAAATTCCAATTTTAAAATTCCAGGGATCAAAGTTGCCATTTTGCAAAACTGAGCTTTATAAGGCTAATTTTGACAACTTAAAAATTCCTGAGGGCCTTTTATGAAAAATTACATGTTTTGAATAACCAGGGACTAGATTTTGACAATTATTGCATAAAATACAGTCTAAATATTTTTTCTGTCTTTTTGAGACTTTTCAAAGTGTTTTTGACTGTTTTTGCAGTGCAGATGGAATAAAAATGATGAGTATTTACACACTCATCAGAATATATGAAGAAAATGGCCAAAGTCAAAATCGAGACACTCACAGTTGCTGAAAATAGAAGGCGACGGCGTCAGGAGCTAATTGACGTCCCAAAATTGTTGTGACGGTCCCGAACCCAAAACTCGTATTTTCAGCGGCGGCGTCTAGTTGTGAAAGAGTAGGCCGTCGTTACTCGGGCGGCCTAGATGCAATCAAGACGACGTCAGAAGCTGAAGAGGACGGCGTCACGGACATAAGGTGACGCCGTCGCAAGGTTAACGTGGCCAAGCCGAAACCCTAATGACGGCGACACGACGGCGTCACTAAACATAAGGTGACACCGTCACATATGTAATCTTATATATAGAATCCGAATTTTTCAGTTTTAGGGAGAGTCTTTTGGAGTGAAAACCTAAAACCGAACCTAAGGTGTCTTGTACAGTATTTTAGGGTTTTAAACCTTATCTTACATCAAGATAAGTCTTTACTTCATTAATTCAATTATGTCTTTGATTATTTGTGTGTATGCTTGCATGTTCTCCATGTCCGGCTAATTTATTTGTGTGTTTGCTTAGGAAGTATGAAACTTAATTATTGAATATTGATTGGTTGTTTCTTATCTTAGTTGATTAATGATCTAGTAATGCGATAGGTCATTCGTTGTGTACTTAATGCTTGATTCATCTTTGTGAACCTTAGAATATAATTACCTGAGTAGTTGTAGGCTAAACCATCCAAAGAGTGCCTTAGAGTAGGAGTTTATCATCCCTAGTGGGTTTGTAGACGAGACCCTTTGGTAAGTTCAAAGAGTTAGGGAGAAACGCATACCCTACAACTTTAGACACACAACGCAACTAAGAATAAGGACGTGACAATTCAACCATCAATAGGAGATAATTAAGGAGTAATACAACCTAAGTAAACACATCTTTAAACTATCATACGAGCACACATTAATTAGACATAGACTCCCACAACCTTAGTTTAGATAATTAGATAATAGTAGAGTAATCGGTAGAAATACCAAACCCCCCAAATCCAATACCCGAGATTCGTACCTTTCCATTTCATAAAACATAAAAAGATAAAAAATAATCTTCCTCAACCTTAACCTTAGCGCAGTAACTTCTTACTAGCATTCCTATTCCCCTAGAGAACGATATCAATACCCGTGGCTTACCCTAATTACTACACTACAACGATTACGTTCACTTACTAGGGTGTTATAAAAACTTGCTCGAAGAAAAGGAAGTTTCCTTGACCCCGAACGACGCGTGTAGCTGATTGGTGCTCAAAACCGTCAAGTTTAATTACACAAGCTAACCACTTGTGAATGGTCAACCGTAACAAACTTAAAACAGCTCAAACACTAATGCAATTAAGATCAGAGGAATATAGGGGATTCCTAGGTCGTTAAGTCCCACGGAGGATGAATTGGTGTTAAACAACTTCAGATGTCGAATAATCACTAAGGATAGTGATCAATAAGGATATTCCGGCTAAGAACCAGTAAGAACAAGTTAGAACTAGTTAAGAACCAATTATTTCAGCCAATAACCAGTTAGATCCAAATAGGAGCCAGCTATTCCGGCCAAGAACCAGTAGGAACCAGTTAGAACAAATTAAGAACTGGCTATTCCAGTCAAGAATCAATAGGAACCTGTTAGATCCAGTTAAGAACCAGCTATTCCCGCCAATAACCAGTAAGAACCAGTTAAGAACCGGCTATTTTGGCTAAGAACTAGTTAGATCCAGATAGGAACCAGTTATTCCGGGCTAGAACCAGTTAGATCTACCTAAGAACTTCATATTTCGGCCAAGAACCAATTGGAACCAGTTAAGAACTAGTTATTCCGACCAAGAACAAATAGGAACCAGTTAGAACCAGTTAAGAACCGGCTATTCCAGCCAAGAACCAGTTAGAACCAGTTAAGAACCAGCTACTCCGGCAAATAACCCGTTAGATCCAAATAGGAACCAGATGTTTCAGCCAAGAACCAGTTAGATCCAGCTAAAAACAGGCTATTCTGGCCAAGAATCAGTAGGAACCAACTATTCCGACCAAGAACTAGTTAGATCCATCACTACATATGTTAATTCCAAAAAAAAAAGAAAAATAAAGGATTTTGGCAGGAAAATTTGAGTAAATTTGATTTTTAGCGGAGACAAAACGTTAAATTTTTATGCGAGATTCAAATATTAGTCTAAATGTGAACCGGCTAAGAACCAGCTATTCGTGCCAAGAACCAGTTAAATCCGGCTAAGAACCGGCTCTTTAGGCCAAGTAGATCCATTTAAGAAACTTCTATCACGGACATGAACCAGTTAGATCCAGCTAAGAACCAACTATTCCGGTCAAGAACCAGTTAAGAACCGGCTATTACGGCCTAGAAGGAGCTAGATCCGATAGAAACCGCTATTCGGCCAAGAACCAGTTAGATCCAGCTAAAAGCGCCTATTCTGGCCAAGAACCAGTAGGAACCAATTAGAAAATTTAAGAACAGACTATTCTTGCCAAGAACCCGTAGGAACCGGTTAAAACTAATTAAGAACTAGATATTTCGGCCAAAAACCATTAAGAACTAGTAAAGAACCAACTATTCCGGCCAATAACCAGTTAGATCCAAATAGGAACCAGCTATTCCGGCCAAGAACAAGTTAGATACAGCTAAGAACTACCTATTCCTGCCAAGAACCAGTAGGAACGAGTTAAGAACCGGTTATTCCGGCCAAGAACTACTAGGAACCAGTGTGAGCTAGTTAAGAACCGGCTATTCCGGCCAAGAACCAATAAGAACATATTAGGAACCAGCTATTTCAGTAAATAACCAGTTAGATCCAAATAGGAACCCGCTATTTCGGCCAAGAACTAGTAGGAACTAACTATTTCGACCAATAACTAGCTAGTTCCATCACTACACATGTTAATTCCTAAAAAAAAAAGAAAATAATAAGTATTTTGGCGAGAAAATTGAGTAGAATCTGATTTTTAAGGGAGACAAAACGTTAATTTTTTACGAGATTCAAATTTTGGTTTAAATGTCAACCGGCTAAGAACCAGCTATTCGTGCCAAGATCCAGTTAGATCTGGCCAAGAACCGGCTCTTTAGGCCAAATAGATCCAGGTAAGAAACATATATTCTGGCCAAGAACCAGTTAGATTCAGCTAAGAACCGACTATTCCGTCCAAGAACCAGTTAAAAAATCGGCTATTATGGCGAAGAACGAGTTAGATCTAGATAGGAACCAGCTACTCCGGCCAAGAACTAGTTAGATCCATCTAAGAACTACCTATTTCAGCCAAGAACCAGTAGGAACCAATTAAGAACCGATAATTCTGGTCAAAAACCATATAGAACTTGTTAAGAACTGGATCTTCCGGCTAAGAACCAGTAAGAACAAGTTAGAACCAGTTAAGAACCAATTATTTCAGCTAATAACCAGTTAGATCCAAATAGGAGCCAGCTATTCCAGCCAAGAACCAGTTAGATCCAACTAAGAACTGCCTATTCCGGCCAAGAACCAGTAGGAACCAGTTAGAACAAATTAAGAACCGGCTATTCCAATCGAGAATCAACAGGAACCTGTTAGATCCAGTTAAGAACGAGCTATACCCGCCAATAACCAGTAAGAACCAGTTAAGAACCGGATATTTTGGCCAAGAACCAGTTAGATCCAGATAGGAACCAGTTATTCCGGGCTAGAACAAGTTAGATCTACCTAAGAACTGCCTATTCGGTCAAGAACGGTTGGAACGTTAGAACCAGTTAAGAACTAGTTATTCCGACCTAGAACCAATAGGAACCAGTTAGAACCAATTAAGAACCGGTTATTCCGGCCAAGAACCAGTTAGAACCAGTTAAGAACCGGCTATGCCAGCAAATAACCCGTTAGATCCAAATAGGAACCAGATGTTTCAGCCAAGAACCAGTTAGATCCAGCTAAAAACAGGCTATTCTGGCCAAGAATCAGTAGGAACCAACTATTCCGACCAATAACTAGTTAGATCCATCACTACACATGTTAATTCCAAAAAAAAAAAGAAAAATAAAGTATTTTGGCAGGAAAATTTGAGTAAAATTTGATTTTTAGGGGAGACAAAACGTTAAATTTTTATGCGAGATTCAAATTTTAGTCTAAATGTGAACTGGCTTAGAACCAGCTATTCGTGCCAAGAACCAGTTAGATCTGGCTAAGAATCGGCTCTTTAGGCCAAGTAGATCCATCTAAGAAACTTCTATTACAGACATGAACCAGTTAGATCCAGCTAAGAACCGGCTATTCTGGCCTAGAAGGAGCTAGATCCAGATAGAAACCAGCTATTCCGGCCAAGAACCAGTTAGATCCAGCTAAAAACTGCCTATTCTGGCCAAGAACCAGTAGGAACCAATTAGAACTAGTTAAGAACCGACTATTCTTGCCAAGAACCAGTAGGAACCAGTTAAAACTAATTAAGAACTAGATATTCCGGCCAAGAACCAGTTAGAACTAGTAAAGAACCAGCTATTCCGGCCAATAACCAATTAGATCTAAATAGGAACCAGCTATTCCGGCCAAGAACTAGTTAGATCCTGCTAAGAACTGCCTATTCCAGCCAAGAACCGGTAGGAACCAGTTAGAACCAGTTAAGAACCGGCTATTCCAGCCAAGAACCAGTTAGAACCAGTTAAAAACCAGCTATTCCGGTAAGAAACCCGTTAGATCCAAATAGGAACCAGATGTTTCAGCCAAGAACCAGTTAGATCCAGCTAAAAACAGGCTATTCTGGCCAAGAATCAGTAGGAACCAACTCTTCCGACCAATAACTAGTTAGATCCATCACTACACATGTTAATTCCAAAAAAAAAAAGAAAAATAAAGTATTCTGGCGGGAAAATTTGAGAAAAATTTGATTTTTAGGGGAGACAAAACGTTAAATTTTTATGCGAGATCCAAATTTTAGTCTAATTGTGAACCGGCTAAGAACCAGCTATTCGTGCCAAGAACCAGTTAGATCCGGCTAAGAACCGGCTCTTTAGGCCAAGTAGATCCATCTAAGAAACTTCTATCATGGCCATGAACCAGTTAGATCCAGCTAAGCACCGGCTATTCCAGTCAAGAACCAGTTAAGAATTGGCTATTCTGGCCCAGAAGGAGTTAGATCCAGATAGAAACCAGCTATTCTGGCCAAGAACCAGTTAGATCCAGCTAAAAACTGCCTATTCTGGCCAAGAACCAGTAGGAACCAGTTAGAACCAGTTAAGAACTGACTATTCTTGCCAAGAACCAGTGGGAACCAGTTAAAACTAATTAAGAACTAGATATTCCGGCCAAGAACCAGTAAGAACCAGTTAGAACTAGTAAAGAACCAGCTATTCCGGCCAATAACCAGTTAGATCCAAACAGGAACCAGCTATTCCGGCCAAGAACCGGTTAGATCCTGCTAAGAACTACCTATTCCTTCCAAGAACCAGTAGGATCCAGTTAAGAACCGGCTATTCCGGCCAAGAAATACTAGGAACCAGTGAGAGCTAGTTAAGAACCGGCTATTCCGGCTAAGAACCACTAAGAACCTGTTAAGAACCAGCAATTTTAGTAAATAACTAGTTAGATCCAAATAGGAACCCGCTACTTCGGCCAAGAACTAGTAGGTACTTACTATTTCGACCAATAACTAGCTAGTTCCACCACTACACATGTTAATTCCAAAAAAAAAAAGAAAATAACAAGTATTTTGGCGGGAAAATTCGAGTAGAATTTGATTTTTAGGGGAGACAAAACGTTAATTTTTTTTACGAGAATCAAATTTTGGTTTAAATGTGAACCGGCTAAGAACCAGCTATTCGTGCGAAGATCCAGTTAGATCTGGCCAAGAACCGGCTCTTTAGGCCAAGTAGATCCAGGTAAGAAACATCTATTTCGGCCAAGAACCAGTTAGTTTCAGCTAAGAACCGACTATTCCGTCAAAGAACCAGTTAAAAAATCGGCTATTCTGGCCAAGAACGAGTTAGATCCAGATAGGAACCAGCTACACCGGCCAAGAACTAGTTAGATCCATCTAAGAACTGCATATTTCGGCCAAGAACCAGTAGGAACCAATTAAGAACCGATAATTCTGGTCAAGAACCATATAGAAATAGTTAAGAACCGGATCTTCCGGCTAAGAACGAGTAAGAACAAGTTAGAACTAGTTAAGAACCAATTATTTCAGCCAATAACCAGTTAGATCCAAATAGGAGCTAGCTATTCCGGCCAAGATCCAGTTAGATCCAGCTAAGAACTGCCTATTCCGGCCAAGAACCAGTAGGAACCAGTTAGAACAAATTAAGAACCGGCTATTCCAGTCGAGAATCAATAGGAACCCGTTAGATCCAGTTAAGAACCAGCTATTCCCGCCAATAACCAGTAAGAACCAGTTAAGAACAAGCTATTTTGGCCAAGAACTAGTTAGATCCAGATAATAACCAGTTATTCCGGGCTAGAACCAGTTAGATCTACCTAAGAACTACATATTCCGACCAAGAACCAGTTGGAACCAGTTAGAACCAATTAAGAACTAGTTATTCCGACCAAGAACCAATAGGAACCAGTTAGAACCAGTTAAGAACCGGCTATTCCGGCCAAGAACCAGTTAAGAACCAGCTACTCCGGCAAATAACCCGTTAGATCCAAATAGGAACCAGATGTTTCAGCCAAGAACCAGTTAGATCCAGCTAAAAACAGGCTATTCTGGCCAAGAATCAGTAGGAACCAACTATTCCGACCAAGAACTAGTTAGATCCATCACTACATATGTTAATTCCAAAAAAAAAGAAAAACAAAGGATTTTGGTGGGAAAATTTGAGTAAATTTGATTTTTAGCGGAGACAAAACGTTAAATTTTTATGCGAGATTCAAATATTAGTCTAAATGTGAACCGGCTAAGAACCAGCTATTCGGCCAAGAACCCAGTTAGATCCGGCTAAGAACCGGCTCTTTAGGCCAAGTAGATCCATCTAAGAAACTTCTATCACGGACATGAAACAGTTAGATTCAGCTAAGAACCGACTATTCCGGTCAAGAATTAGTTAAGAACCGGCTATTCTGGCCAAGAACCAGTTAGATCCAGCTAAAAACTGCCTATTCTGGCCAAGAACCAGTAGGAACCAATTAGAAACTGTTAAGAACCGACTATTCTTGCCAAGAACCAGTAGGAACCAGTTAAAACTAATTAAGAACTAGATATTTCGGCTAAAAACCATGAAGAAGCAGTAAGAACTAGTAAAGAACCAGCTATTTCGGCCAATAACCAATTAGATCCAAATAGGAACCATCTATTCCGGCCAAGAACCAGTTAGATACAGCTAAGAACTACCTACTCCTGCCAAGAACAAGTAGGAACGAGTTAAGAACCGGCTATTCCGGCCAAGAACTACTAGGAACCAGTGAGAGCTAGTTAAGAACCGACTATTCCGGCCAAGAACCAATAAGTACCTGTTAAGAACCAGCTATTTCAGTAAATAACCAGTTAGATCTAAATAGGAACCCGCTATTTCGGCCAAGAACTAGTAGGAACTAACTATTTCAACCAATAACTAGCTAGTTCCATCACTACACATGTTAATTCCTAAAAAAAAAGAAAATAATAAGTATTTTGGCGAGAAAATTGAGTAGAATCTGATTTTTAAAGGAGATAAAACGTTAATTTTTTTACGAGATTCAAATTTTGGTTTAAATGTCAACCGCCTAAGAACCAGCTATTCATGCCAAGATCCAGTTAGATCTGGCCAAGAACCGGCTCTTTAGGCCAAATAGATCCAGGTAAGAAACATATATTCTGGCCAAGAACCAGTTAGGTTCAGCTAAGAAACGACTATTCTGTTCAATAACCAGTTCAAAAATCGGCTATTCTGGCCAAGAACGAGTTAGATCCAGATAGGAACCAGCTACTCCGGCCAAGAACTAGTTAGATCGATCTAAGAACTGCCTATTTCGGCCAAGAACCAGTAGGAACCAATTAAAAACCGATAATTCTGGTCAAGAACCATATAGAAATAGTTAAGAACCGGATATTCCGGCTAAGAACCAGTAAGAACAAGTTAGAACTAGTTAAGAACCAATTATTTGACCAATAACCGTTAGATCCAAATAGGAGCCAGCTATTCCGGCCAAGAACCAGTAGGAACCAGTTAGAACAAATTAAGAACTGGCTATTCCAGTCAAGAATCAATAGGAACCTGTTAGATCCAGTTAAGAACCAGCTATTCCCGCCAATAACCAATAAGAACCAGTTAAGAACCGGCTATTTTGGCTAAGAACTAGTTAGATCCAGATAGGAACCAGTTATTCCGGGCTAGAACCAGTTAGATCTACCTAAGAACTGCATATTTCGGCCAAGAACTAGTTGGAACCAGTTAGAACCAGTTAAGAACTAGTTATTCCGACCAAGAACAAATAGGAACCAGTTAGAACCAGTTAAGAACCGGCTATTCCAGCCAAGAACCAGTTAGAACCAGTTAAGAACCAGCTACTCCGGCAAATAACCCGTTAGATCCAAATAGGAACCAGATGTTTCATCCAAGAACTAGTTAGATCCAGCTAAAAACAGGCTATTCTGGCCAAGAATCAGTAGGAACCAACTATTCCGACCAAGAACTAGTTAGATCCATCACTACATATGTTAATTCCAAATAAAAGAAAAATAAAGGATTTTGGCAGGAAAATTTGAGTAAATTTGATTTTTAGCGGAGACAAAACGTTAAATTTTTATGCGAGATTCAAATATTAGTCTAAATGTGAACCGGCTAAGAACCAGCTATTCGTGCAAAGAACCAGTTAAATCCGGCTAAGAACCGGCTCTTTAGGCCAAGTAGATCCATTTAAGAAACTTCTATCACGGACATGAACCAGTTAGATCCAGCTAAGAACCAACTATTCCGGTCAAGAACCAGTTAAGAACCGGCTATTCTGGCCTAGAAGGAGCTAGATCCAGATAGAAACCAGCTATTCTGGAAAAAAAACCAGTTAGATCCAGCTAAAAACTGCCTATTCTGGCCAAGAACCAGTAGGAACCAATTAGAAACTGTTAAGAACAGACTATTCTTGCCAAGAACCCGTAGGAACCGGTTAAAACTAATTAAGAACTAGATATTTTGGCAAAAAACCATTAAGAACTAGTTAGAACTAGTAAAGAACCATCTATTCCGGCCAATAACCAGTTAGATCCAAATAGGAACCAGCTATTCCGGCCAAGAACAAGTTAGATACAGCTAAGAACTACCTATTCCTGCCAAGAACCAGTAGGAACGAGTTAAGAACCGGTTATTCCGGCCAAGAACTACTAGGAACCAGTGTGAGCTAGTTAAGAACCGGCTATTCCGGCCAAGAACCAATAAGTACCTGTTAAGAACCAGCTATTTCAGTAAATAACCAGTTAGATCAAAATAGGAACCCGCTATTTCGGCCAAGAACTAGTAGGAACTAACTATTTCAACCAATAACTAGCTAGTTCCATCACTACAAATGTTAATTCCTAAAAAAAAAGAAAATAATAAGTATTTTGGCGAGAAAATTGAGTAGAATCTGATTTTTAAAGGAGATAAAACGTTAATTTTTTTACGAGATTCAAATTTTGGTTTAAATGTCAACCGCCTAAGAACCAGCTATTCATGCCAAGATCCAGTTAGATCTGGCCAAGAACCGGCTCTTTAGGCCAAATAGATCCAGGTAAGAAACATATATTCTGGCCAAGAACGAGTTAGGTTCAGCTAAGAACCGACTATTCTGTTCAATAACCAGTTCAAAAATCGGCTATTCTGGCCTAGAACGAGTTAGATCCGGATAGGAACCAGCTACTCTGGCCAAGAACTAGTTAGATCGATCTAAGAACTGCCTATTTCGGCCAAGAACCAGTAGGAACCAATTAAAAACTGATAATTCTGGTCAAGAACCATATAGAAATAGTTAAGAACTGGATATTCCGGCTAAGAACCAGTAAGAAGAAGTTAGAACTAGTTAAGAACCAATTATTTCAGCCAATAACCAGTTAGATCCAAATAGGAGCCAGCTATTCCGGCCAAGAACCAGTAGGAACCAGTTAGAACAAATTAAGAACTGGCTATTCCAGTCAAGAATCAATAGGAACCTGTTAGATCCAGTTAAGAACCAGCTATTCCCGCCAATAACCAGTAAGAACCAGTTAAGAACCGGCTATTTTGGCTAAGAACTAGTTAGATCCAGATAGGAACCAGTTATTCAGGGCTAGAACCAGTTAGATCTACCTAAGAACTTCATATTTTGGCCAAGAACCAGTTGGAACCAGTTAAGAACTAGTTATTCCGACCAAGAACAAATAGGAACCAGTTAGAACCAGTTAAGAACCGGCTATTCTAGCCAAGAACCAGTTAGAACCAGTTAAGAACCAGCTACCATCGGCAAATAACCGTTAGATCCAAATAGGAACCAGATGTTTCATCCAAGAACTAGTTAGATCCTACCTAAAACAGGCTATTCTGGCCAAGAATCATAAGGGAACCAACTATTCCGACCAAGAACTAGTTAGATCCATCACTACACAAGTTAATTCCAAAAAAAAAAAAGAAAAAAAAGGATTTTGGCGGGAAAATTTGAGTAAATTTGATTTTTAGCGGAGACAAAACGTTAAATTTTTATGCGAGATTCAAATATTAGTCTAAATGTGAACCGGCTAAGAACCAGCTATTCGTGCCAAGAACCAGTTAAATCCGGCTAAGAACCGGCTCTTTAGGCCAAGTAGATCCATTTAAGAAACTTCTATCACGGACATGAACCAGTTAGATCCAGCTAAGAACCAACTATTCCGGTCAAGAACCAGTTAAGAACCGGCTATTCTGGCCTAGAAGGAGCTAGATCCAGATAGAAACCAGCTATTCTGGCCAAGAACCAGTTAGATCCAGCTAAAAACTGCCTATTCTGGCCAAGAACCAGTAGGAACCAATTAGAAACTGTTAAGAACAGACTATTCTTGCCAAGAACCCGTAGGAACCGGTTAAAACTAATTAAGAACTAGATATTTCGGCCAAAAACCATTAAGAACTAGTAAAGAACCAACTATTCCGGCCAATAACCAGTTAGATCCAAATAGGAACCAGCTATTCCGGCCAAGAACAAGTTAGATACAGCTAAGAACTACCTATTCCTGCCAAGAACCAGTAGGAACGAGTTAAGAACCGGTTATTCCGGCCAAGAACTACTAGGAACCAGTGTGAGCTAGTTAAGAACCGGCTATTCCGGCCAAGAACCAATATGAACATATTAAGAACCAGCTATTTCAGTAAATAACCAGTTAGATCCAAATAGGAACCCGCTATTTCGGCCAAGAACTAGTAGGAACTAACTATTTCGACCAATAACTAGCTACTTCCATCACTACACATGTTAATTCCTAATAAAAAAAGAAAATAATAAGTATTTTGGCGAGAAAATTGAGTAGAATCTGATTTTTAAGGGAGACAAAACGTTAATTTTTTACGAGATTCAAATTTTGGTTTCAATGTCAACCGGCTAAGAACCAGCTATTCGTGCCAAGATCCAGTTAGATCTGGCCAAGAACCAGCTCTTTAGGCCAAATAGATCCAGGTAAGAAACATATATTCTGGCCAAGAACCAGTTAGATTCAGCTAAGAACCGACTATTCCATCCAAGAACCGGTTAAAAATCGACTATTATGGCGAAGAACGAGTTAGATCCAGATAGGAACCAGCTACTCCGGCCAAGAACTAGTTAGATCCAGCTCAGAACTGCCTATTCTAGCCAAGAACCAGTTGGAACCAATTAAGAACCGGTATTTCTGGTCAAGAACCATTTAGAACTAGTCAAGAACCGGATCTTCCTGCCAAGAACCAGTAAGAACAAGTTAGAACCAGTTAAGAATCAATTATTTTTGCCAATAACCAGTTAGATCCAAATAGGAGCCAGCTATTCCAGCCAAGAACCAGTTAGATCCAACTAAGAACTGCCTATTCCGGCCAAGAACCAGAAGGAACCAGTTAGAACAAATTAAGAACCGGCTATTCCAATCGAGAATCAACAGGAACCTGTTAGATCCAGTTAAGAACGAGCTATACCCGCCAATAACCAGTAAGAACCAGTTAAGAACCGGATATTTTGGCCAAGAACCAGTTAGATCCAGATAGGAACCAGTTATTCCGGGCTAGAACAAGTTAGATCTACCTAAGAACTGCCTATTCCGGTCAAGAACCAGTTGGAACCAGTTAGAACCAGTTAAGAACTAGTTATTCCGACCTAGAACCAATAGGAACCAGTTAGAACCAATTAAGAACCGGTTATTCCGGCCAAGAACCAGTTAGAACCAGTTAAGAACCGACTATGCCAGTAAATAACCCGTTAGATCCAAATAGGAACCAGATGTTTCAGCCAAGAACCAGTTAGATCCAGCTAAAAACAGGCTATTCTGGCCAAGAATCAGTAGGAACCAACTATTCCGACCAATAAATAGTTAGATCCATCACTACACATGTTAATTCCAAAAAAACAAAAAAGTATATTTTGGCAGGAAAATTTGAGTAAAATTTGATTTTTAGGGAAGACAAAACGTTAAATTTTTATGCGAGATTCAAATTTTAGTCTAAATGTGAACTGGCTTAAAACCAGCTATTTGTGCCAAGAACCAGTTAGATCCGGCTAAGAATCGGCTCTTTAGGCCAAGTAGATCCATCTAAGAAACTTCTATCACAGACATGAACCAGTTAGATCTAGCTAAGAACCGGCTATTCTGGCCTAGAAGGAGCTAGATCCAGATAGAAACCAGCTATTCCAGCCAAGAACCAGTTAGATCCAGCTAAAAACTGCCTATTATGGCCAAGAACCAGTAGGAACCAATTAGAACTAGTTAAGAACCGACTATTCTTGCCAAGAACCAGTAAGAACCAATTAAAACTAATTAAGAACTAGATATTCCAGCCAAGAACCAGTAAGAACCAGTTAGAACTAGTAAAGAACCAGCTATTCCGGCCAAGAACCAGTTAGATCTAAATAGGAACCAGCTATTCCGACCAAGAACCAGTTAGATCCTGCTAAGAACTGCCTATTTCAGCCAAGAATAGGTAGGAACCAGTTAAAACCAGTTAAGAACCAGCTACTCCAGTCAAGAATCAATAGGAACCTATTAGATCCAGTTAAGAACAAGTTATTCCTTCCAATAACCGATAAGAACCACTTAAGAACCAGCTATTTTGACCAAGAAACAGTTAGATCCAAATAGGAACCAGTTATTCCGGGCTAGAACCAGTTAGATCCAGTTGGAGCCAGTTAGAACCAGTTAAGAACAAGTTATTCTGACCAAGAACCAATAGGAACCAATTAGAACCAGTTAAGAACCGGCTATTCCGGCCAAGAACCAGTTAGAACCAGTTAAGAACCAGTTATTCCGGTAAATAACCCGTTAGATCCAAATCGGAACAAGATGTTTCAGCCAAGAACCAGTTAGATCCAGCTAAAAACAGGCTATTCTGGCCAAGAATCAGTAGGAACCAACTATTCTGACCAATAACTAGTTAGATCCATCACTACACATGTTAATTCAAAAAAAAAGAAAAATAAAGTATTTTGGCGGGAAATTTTGAGTAAAATTTGATTTTTAGGGGAGACAAAACGTTAAATTTTTATGCGAGATTCAAATTTTAGTCTAAATGTGAACCGGCTAAGAACTAGCTATTCGTGCCAAAAACCAGTTAGATCCGGCTAATAACCGGCTCTTTAGGCCAAGTAGATCCATCTAAGAAATTTCTATCACGGCCATGAACCAGTTACATCTAGCTAAGAACCGGCTATTCCGGTCAAGAACCAGTTAAGAACCGGCTATTCTGGCCTAGAAGGAGCTAGATCCAGATAGGAACCAACTATTCCAGCCAAGAACCAGTTAGATCCAGCTAAGAGCCGCCTATTCTGGCCAAGAACCAGTTAGAACCAGTTAAGAACCGACTATTCCTGCCAAGAACCAGTAGGAACCAGTTAAAACTAATTAAGAACTGGATATTCCTACCAAGAACCATTTAAAACTAGTAAAGAAGCAGCTATTCCGGCCAATAACCAGTAAGATCCAAATAGGAACCAGCTATTCCGACCAAGAACCAGTTAGATCCAGCTAAGAACTACCTATTCCTGCCAAGAACAAGCAGGAACTAGTTAAGAACCGGGTATTCCAGCCAAGAACTACTAGGAACCAGTTGGAGCTAGTTAATAACCGGCTATTCCGGCCAAGAACCAGTTAGATCCAACTATGAACAGGCTATTCTACCCAAGAATCAGTAGGAACCAACTATTTCAACCTATAACTAGCTAGATTCATCACTACACATGTTAATTCCAAAAAAAAGAAAATAATAAGTATTTTGGCGGGAAAATGTTAGTAAAGTTTGATTTTTAGGGGAGACAAAACGTTAATTTTTTTTGCGTGATTCAAATTTTGGTTTAAATGTGAACCGGCTAAGAACCAGTTATTCGTGCCAAGATCCAGTTAGATCTTGCTAAGAACCGACTCTTTAGGCCAAGTAGATCCAGCTAAGAAACGTCTATTCCGGCAAAGAACCAGTTAGATCCAGCTAAGAACCGGTTATTCCATCCAAGAACCAGTTAAGAACCAGCTATTTTGGCCAAGAACGAATTAGATCCAGATAGGAACTAGCTACTCCGGCCAAGAACTAGTTAGATCCAGCTCAGAATTGCCTATTCTGGCTAAGAACCAGTAGAAACCAGTTAAGAACCGATAATTCCATTCAAGAACCAGTTAGAACTAGTTAAGAACCGATATTCCAGCCAAGAACCAGTAAGAACTACTTAAGAACCAGTTATTTCGGCCAATAACCAGTTAGATCCAAATAGGAGCCAGCTATTCCGGCAAAGAACCAGTTAGATCCAGCTAAGAACTGCCTATTTCGGAAAAGAACCGGTAGGAACCAGTTAAGAACCGGCTATTCTAGTCAAGAACCTATAGGAACCTGTTAGATCCAGGTAAGAACCAGCTATTCCTACCAATAACCAGCAAGAACCAGTTAAGAATCGAATATTTTGGCCAAGAACTAGTTAGATCCATATAAGAACCAGTTATTCCGGCTTTGAACTAGTTAGATCCAGCTAAGAACTGCCTATTCCGACCAAAAACCAGTTAGAACTAGTTAGAACCAGTTAAGAACAAGTTATTCCTACCAAGAACCAGTAGGAACCATTTAGAACCAGTTAAGAACCGGCTATTCCGGCCAAGAACCAGTAAGAACCTGTTATAACCTGTTAAGAACCAGCTATTCCGGCAAATAACCAGTTAGATCCCGTTAAGAACCAGCTATTCTGGCCAAGAACGAGTTAGATACATATAGGAACCAGCTATTCTGGCCAAGAACCAGTTAGATCCAGCTAAAAACTGCATATTCCAGCCAAGAACCAGTAGGAACCAGTTAGAACAAGTTAAGAACTGATAACTCTGGCCAAGAGCCAGTAGGAACTAGTTAGAACTAGTTAAGAACCGGATATTCTGGCCAAGAACCAGTAAGAACCAGTTAAGAACCAGTTATTCTGGCCAATAACCAGTTAGATCCAAATAGGATCCAACTATTCCAGCCAAGAACCAGTTAGATCCAGCTAAGAACTGCCTATTCCGGCCAAGAACCAGTAGGATGTTAGGAATTATTGTAATAGTGGGTTCCTACTGATAGTAATTTATGTTTTCTGCTGATAGTGCAGTTACTACAGATAGTGTAGTTACTGCTGATAGTTATTATTGTTTCAACGGATATGTAGTTTCCGTATTATTAGTATTTAGTTAGGATATGCATGAGTTAAATTAGGAATAGATAATGCATATCTTTTACATATTTTATAAGCTGCAGAATTAGGGTTTCTTGGAGTATAAAAGAAACCTGCGGCTAGGGTTTATGCACGCTTGTCAATAACATTGTTAGTAATTCAATATAGATCCATAGAGGATCAAGTCTTTTGTGTTTATTATCTTCTTAATTCTTGTGTTAATATTCTGCGTGGACATAAGTCTAATAAAGGTTCTCCATAGTTTGCTTGTGATTACACAGGTTTACTATACGTTCATTAAGGCTCTTAAAGATCTATCTGGGACTGATCCATCAAGTGGTATCAGAGCCTGGTGAGAATCTTTCAAAGAAGACATCCTTACTCTGTTTGACAAAACCCTAATCTCACTCTAACAATGACATCATCAAAACATTCAAAATACTCAGTATACAATTCAGCAGGTTGTTACCACCATGTCCAACAATAATGCAAAGTTTCCCTATCTGAAGAAGGACGAATATGACATATGGGCTATGAAGATGGAAAAGTACATTACCAACAATGACTACCATCTCTGGAACATTGTTTTAAAAGGCAATAGTAAGAAAAAGATTGGTAGAGATACAGAAGGTAATTTGATCGTTCTTCCAGCAGCAACAACTGAGGAAGCTATTGTCCTTTAGAGGAAAACAAAGGCTAGGACTACCTTGCTCCAGGCACTACCAGATGAGCATATGAGTGACTTTCATCATCTTGATGATGCAAAAGAGATCTGGAAGGCCATCAAGGCAAGGTTTGGAGGTAATGAAGAGTCTAAGAAGATGAGGAAGTCTATGCTCAAGCAGAGCTTTCAGGAGTTCTTAATTTCTGAAGAGGAGGGCATACACAAGAGGTATGTCAGGTTTCAGAAGATCCTGAGCCAACTCAATCAAATGAAGTCCAAAGCTGACAATGAGGAATGTAATCTCAAGTTCCTTCGTGCTTTACCTTCTTCCTAGAGGCACGTTCCTCTCACTCTCAAGGCAAATGGAGGCCTTGATTACATAAGCTTCGATGACTTATACAATAAGCTTAGATCTCTTGAAATTGATATCAAGGGTCATTCTTCCTATTCTCCAACTCCATCACACTCAGATTTTGTTAGTGCTACCAGCGCTAACACAATGGTGTCTTATGCTGAAAGTCCCACTTCTTCATCAGTAGCAACCAGATCACACACTTCTTCTACAAGAAAATCAAAGTCCAATTATGTTATAGGGGATGTGCTTTACTCCTTTGTTGCTGAGATCAAGAAGACCAACAACAGTTGGCCTATGAAGATTTTAAACAAGTGGATAAATGGGATTTGGAGGAGATGGACCTCAAATGGCAGATGGCCATGCTTGCTGTAAAAGTCGACAGGTTTGAGAAGGATTCTAGGAGAAAATTCGGCTACAAGGGAAGAGAGTCAGCCAGGTTTGATAGGAAAAAGATCAGGTGCTTTGAATGCAACCAACTAGGTCACTTTGCCAGAGAATGCCCAGATAAGAAGGGAAGTGACAGGATGAGGTATACTGCATACAAGCTTAGGAGGCAGAGGACGTGAAACCTAAAGATTTGCTGTCTCTGGACTCAAGGGTTTACTGAGATGCTTATGTGGATGAAGTTCAGGATGAAAATCCTCAGGTTGGATTGGTTGCTGATACTGCTGATGAGTTTGCACTGATGGGCATCACATATGAGGTACAAAATTGTATTTTTGGTTGTAATGCTAGATGTAATGCTCTTAAAAGTGAATTTGATGATGTTAATAGCCAATATAAAGAAAATTTTATTCAGGTCCAGGCATATAAGAAAATTGTTAAATCTTTAGAAAAACAAAAGGCCTGGTACCAACAAAATCAATTGGCGCTTGAAGAAAGAATTAAGGTTTTAGAGAAGGATTTGGAAAACACCACTAACTTGTTAAAATTCTCTGAGAAAGAATATGTAAAAGTCAATATAGAAAAAGAGGGTCTTAAGGCTAATTTAGATACTGAGATGGCTAGACAGAAAGAATGGCAAGAACAGGCTAAAAATCTAGACAAATTGTGGAACAGTTCTATGTCTGTTAAAACTAAGATGGGGCTGGGATTCAAGGACTATATTGGTACAAATGAGGTTTATGACCTTAATGAATATAGTGTATTTAACCTTGTCACTGATAAAGAGGAAAATAAATATAGAAAACCTGTTAAATTTGTTAAACAAGGTGAAATGCACTCAGTTCCTTCTTCTATAAATGGTATTGTTAGACCACCCAACCCAGACTCAGACTTGGATGAATCACATATGTCCTATGGCCAAAAGTCTAATGACTTAACTGACACTGGCAGTGAAACTAATGATTTTGTCTCTTGTTCTTCCAGTGATAGGACTTTAGAGACCCAGTCTAAAGACTATGCCTGTTGTGATTCAAGTGAAGAGTCATTTTACAAACTTTAAAAATTTTACTATTCATCTCGGGAATTTACTATTCATCGGTTACTATTTATCATTTTACTATTCATCATTTTTGAAGTCGATTTGATATTTTAAGAGGTTATTTCAAAATTTTACTATTCACAAAACACTATTCATTCCCAGAGAAAAATCACCATTCATGATTCACTATTCATCATTTTTCGTAAACTAGGTTTACGAGTATCAAATTCGCGTAACCGTAAGGGTTTAGCTGCGTATTCATGAAAAATCATTGAGAACATTACATATAGACTAGAGTTAGTCTACATATCATCAGTAACATCACTTTCATATTAGTTTACGCATGGGTTTGCATATTTCATTAACGTATATTTATTTATTAAATAAACGCTATCGCACGATCATTTATTTAGAATAATTGATCCGACACTTCCAACAATTATCCTGATATATATTTATACTCATTTTAAGACTATAAAAATTATATTATTAGTTTACCCGATATTTTGAATTTATTTTGTATATATATATATATATATATATATATATATATATATATATATATATATATATATATATATATATATATATATATATATATATATATATATATATATATATATATATTTACGACGGTTTTCGTAAATTCAATTCGATAAATATTTATTCACTCAATACTTGCGAGAAATGCATTTTTATAATTTTTATGACTTCGATATATTTTATTTTGTTCCGTTAAGATCGATTTCTAGCTAACGCTACACTTAATAATTAATTAAATATACTATATACATAACTTATATATACATTTTATAACAAATTCACCAAAGTCTTTCTTTTTTTCCCCTTTTCGACACCCCCCCCCCTTAGTCATCATAACTGACTAGCTTAATTTTCCACACATAGTACCAATATACCCCTTTTGCTAGATATTTATGTATATATCTTAATTCTTAAGTAAAAATAAACATACAAAGATTTTATTTACAAGTAAAGAAGCAAGAAATCTCTCATCCTCTCCTTCATGTGGATCGGCCAAATCAAAAAGGAAGAAGAAACATAAGATTTTTCAAGGATCAAGTGATTATACAAACACTAGTATACTTCTCTTTTAGTTTTTGAAATAAAAACTAAGAAGTATTTAGGAACCTAGTTACTTAAACCTCATCATACAAATAGTAAGTTTTTCATAATTTTTATTACTCTTTCATAATCATATTTGAGCTATTTTATCATTCTAGTAAGAAAACATGCAAGTATCATATGTATTTATACCACTTTTTACTTGTTTTTATTATTTATAATGAGTATTAATCATCCTATAATTATTCCCATGAGACTTATCATTATTGATGAATTTTATGAACACATGACACCCTAAGAAGGTGTATGGTAGGTTTAGAATAGCTTTGGTGTTGATTGGAAGGGTTTAGAATAAGTATTACACTAGAAAAATCATTTTCGACAACACAAGATTGAGGTCTGTACGTTTTTACAAAATCTGGAAATTTCGACAGGTCATGGAATATTTTGGTTTATATTTTCAGAAAATAGACTTTAAAAGGAAACCGTGGTCGCTTGAACGGGTTAAAACGGATTTATAACGAAGAAGTTACGCATTTTGCGAAAAACTAATTTTCTGAAAATATGTAAGCTGTCAAGGGTTATTTAAAGGGCAAAAATGAGTTTTAAATATTGTCTAAATGAGTCGATTTATCAAAAATATATTAGTATATATTAACACGAAACCAAGGATATATATAACGTAGAAAGCGGACTTATAACGACTAAGTTACACGCGTTTTAAATAGGGTTATCGTAACTATTTTACACAAGTAATAACACTTATATATATTTTTATTAGACCAAAATGGTTATCGCAAGTGACCATGTTTGGAGCCATTTTTCATATCGATAGAATACTTTTGAGAAAACGATGTCTTCAAGTAAAAGTGAGTTCGCCTATTCTATTTTCTAAATTGTTCAACCGTTTGTTAAGCGAAGTTATAATGTATAATATACGATCACTCAAAATTAGTCATTTTCATGAATTGTCAAAGTGTATTATTTTACGACGAAAAACTATAATTTCTTAATAAATCGCTTAATGACTATCGTAGGATATCATTTCAACGTAAGTACTTGTAAAGTAATTTATAACTTGATAATACGTTATAAATTTATTTTTCAACGATAAACTTTATTTTCAAAAAAGCACAAGTGGTATGGATATTATATGAGTTTGCATGCATAACATTATTTCATGACTTATATTAGATCATATCATTCATAATAGGTAGCAGTTAGAGATTGCGCCTCATTTCAGTGTATCCACTTTTGCCATCATATCATTGTATCAAGTGAGTTTTCATAGCCCCGTCTTTCAAGTTTATACATTATTTCAAACCTACGGGGGAGAATACATTGCACATCATTTTATTACGATACCAAGTATATCAAATTCATTACATTGCTTAAGTTACCTCATTGCCAATTGAATGTCCCCATTTCATAATCATGAACCGTTAATTCCTGAAGAAGCGAGGGTGAGTGAATAGATCTATTGAGGGTGACTCCTCCATCCGGGTTGGTGGATTCCAACTGGTCAAACGGATGCATTTCATTTAATATCATAATCTGAGTTGTTTGGCAAACACTCTGTTGGGGCGAACATCATGATCAGTCTAGCTTCGGTGTCATGTGCTTATAGCAATTGTAACATTTTTATGTGGCATATTTGTAATACATGGCCTATACTTGTGGTAGTCGTATAAAACATTTTCATAAACTCTATAAACTCACTCAACCTTTTTGTTGACACTTTTAGTAATGTATTTTCAAGTATCTAAGGCATATACTTCATGGCATGCATGTGGACTTATTATAGAGTTGCGGTGACGACGCGTCTCACATGGAATTTATGCATTTTAAAAACATTGTTTGACTTGTATCAAACTTCTTTCCGTACATGTTTACTATCAATTGGGACCTATACTTTGTAAACTCTGATTATTTTACTCAATCAAACGATGTATTTTCCAAACGACACTTTAGGTCGTTCAATATAACTGTAACTGTGATACTATGGCAGTCATCCCCTATGAATTCCATTCCGCTGCAAAACAAGTAATTTGGGGGTGTGACACTCTCCCAAGCCCTTGCCTGTCCTAAGAGTTGCTGTTGATGAATCATCTTCAAAGACAGCTTATTTTAGAAACATTTCGTCTTTTGTTGATTCTGTTAAAAACAACTCTGATTTTGGTTGTGGTTTGAATAAGTTTGTTTGTGATAAGACTATTCCTGTTATGAACAAGCATTTTAAGAAGAAACCATGTTTTATTTGTGGTAGTACATTTCATCTTATCAAAGATTGTGATTTTTATGAGAAACAAATGGGTGTTTGTACTTATCAACAGAGACATAGACCAATATGGAATGATGTGACCAAAATCCCTCCATTTGTTCCCTCTAGAACACATGTGAGGACTGGCAAAACCAATTCTGCTGGTAGACCTGTTCCTTCTGGTAGACTAGTTCCTGCTGGTAACCCAGTTTCTACCGATAGACCATCTTCATCATGTTAAAGAAGAAATGTTTCTAGGCCATTAATCAGACCTACTAGTACTTATTTTCAAAATGGATATAGGACCTTAATAATGACCCATTGAATAAAAGGGGGCAAGGTGGGATCTGTGTTAAGCCCTCGCAGTTGCTCTTGGACACAAAATCGACCATCATTCATGAAGGGTTCCAAGAACAATAGTGGATCTCATAAATATGCAGGTTTTTTTAATAAGATCCACAAGGCAGGCCCAAGTCAGTAATGACTTGGGTCTCCATGTATACTAATGTTGTTGTATAATTTTAACTTGTAGGATGATCCTCATACAAATAAAGATTTAGGTATTGTTCTAGGAGTATGACAGGGAACAGAGACATATTGCATGATTTTGTTTCTCTTCAAGGAGGTACTGTTACATTTGGAGGAGGAGATGGTAAAATTACAGGGAAAGGAACCATTAGAACTTCCAAGCTGGACTTTGAGAATGTGTATTATATGGAACAACTAAGAAACTTTAACTTATTTTCTGTGTCTCAAATCTGTGACAAGAAAAATTGTGTTCGTTCATCGATCTGAATGTCTTGTACTTTCAAAGACTTCGGATACCGATGACAGTCAAGTTTTTCTGAAGGTGCCTAGGAAACATAATTTGTATACATTCAACCTCAATGATGTTCAGCCTGAAGGTGACTTAGCTTGTTTGGTGGCAAAGGCATCCTTGGATGAATATAATAAATGGCATAGAAGGATGGCTCATGTTAATTTCAAAACTATCAACAAGCTGGCAAAACATGGGTTAGTTCATGGACTTCCTTCCAAAGTGTTTACTAATGAGCACAATTGTGTGGCTTGCAACAAGGAAAGTAGCACAAGGCTTCCTAGAAATCCATTATTGTTGTCAGCACTATCACAGAGCCTTTGCAGCTTCTACACATGGACCTCTTTGGTCCTACATCTATCAGAAGCATTGATCACAAGTACTATTTTTTGGTGGTTACTGTGACTACAGTTGGTTTCATGGTATTGCTGGGCATTCTTTTTGGGGACAAAGGATGAAACATTTCAGATTCTTCAAGACTTTATTGCCCTGGGTGAGAATCAGTTGAACAAAAAGGTTAAAGCCATTAGGTGTGACAATGGGACAAAGTTCAAGAATGCCAAACTAATTGAGCTCTGTGCTTCTAAGGGGATAAAAAGGGATTATAGTAATGCCAGGACTCCACAACAAAATTGAGTTGCTGAAAGGAAGAATAGAACCCTTATTGAAGCAGCAAGGTCTATGCTTGCTGATTCAAAGTTACCTACCATGTTCTGGACTGAAGCGTCAAGATCTTGCTGTTATGTTTTGAACAAGGTGTTGATAACTCATCCTCACAATAAGACACCTTATGAACTTTTGTTTGGAAAGATTCCTACCATAACCTACTTCAAGCCTTTTGGTTGTCATGTGACCATCCTTAACACAAGTGATCATTTGGGGAAATTTGAAGGCAAAGCTGATGAGGGTTTTGTAGTAGGCTATTCGGCTCATAGTAAAGCTTACAGGATGTATAACATCTCAACAAAGAGGATTGAAGAAATACTGAATCTGAGATTTATGGAGGACAAGCCAAATGTTCAGGGAGCAGGTCAAGAATGGTACTTTGATCTTGACTACTTAACTGATCACTTAGGTTATACTCGTTATAAATCTAATCTTTCTGTAGAACCACAAGCTACTCAAACTAACATTTCAGGTTCCTCAGATGATGAGTCAGATTCAGACTATGATGAACAACTTATTGTTGTTCCTTCTTTTCCTACTAACCACTTTTCAGGTACCATGGACACAGATTCTTCTGCTGTATCTTCAAGTGACTTAGGCTATGCAGAAGAGCTTGTGAAGCTTCAATGCCAAGAGCATGCAGCAAAGGATGATGCAGAAAATTATGGTTATGAATTCTCCAAAGAAACATAGGAACTCTTAAGGCGTAGCAACTATTGAAGCCCGCAGGAAGTTTGATGCTGCTGATGTATCTGTTCCTACTAGTAATGTGTCTGATCATGCTGGTCAGAAAGCTGCTGATGTCATTTCTGCTGGTAATGGGTCAGTTGTTGTTGATAGTAATTCTGCTGGTAGTGTTCGTGTTCCTTCTGCTAGTGATGCTGTTCATGCGGTTCCCTCCACTACTCCAACTGTTGATACTCTGGGTTTAGATGATTCTCCCACCATATTTTCAAGTCCATCTGACTTAGCCAATTCACAATATACAAGCTCTGAGTTGGATGGGATTCATCACATGTCAAGATCTGGCATTTTTGATTCTTTTTCTTATGATGATGAATTTGGTCCTACTATTGCCAATCAGGCCACATCAATTGATGTTAGTCCTAATGTCACAAAGAGGATTAACACAGTACATCTACAATCCCTAATAATTGGTGATCCCACTTCAACTGTGCAAACTAGAAGCAGGGTGAAGAAGATAAGTTTTGGTGAATCTGCATTTCTAAGTTACATTCAGGATCAACATAGGAACAATCATATAGACTATCATCATCGTCTATTTGCTTGCTTCCTTTCTCAAGTTGAACCTACCAGTGTTGCATAGGCTTTGGCAGATGATGATTGGGTAACTGCTATGCAAGAAGAAATGTAACAATTTTTAAATCAAAATGTGTGGGAGCTTGTTCAGCTGCCTCCTGGCAAGTATGCTATTGGCACAAAGTGGATTATGAAGTGTAAGAGGGATGCAAGGGGGATTGTGGTGAGGAATAAGGCTAGGTTGGTTGCCCAAGGTCACAGACAAGAAGAAGGGATTGATTATGATGAAGTTTTTGCTCCTGTTGCTAAAGTAGAAGCAATCAGACTCTTCTTGGCTTTTGCTTCCTACATGGGCTTCATGGTATATCAGATGGATGTAAAAAGTGCCTTCCTATATGGTGAAATTGAGGAAGAAGTATATGTCAGCCCAAGGGATTTGTAGACCCTCACAATCCAGATATGGTCTAAAAAGTGGTTAAAGCACTCTATGGACTTCATCAGGTACCTAGAGCTTGGTATGCTAGGCTTTCTTTGTTCATGCTGAAACATGGCTACCAAAGAGGTGCTATTGATAAAAATCTCTTTATCAAGAAGATCTCCAGGGATATCATTCTTGTTCAAGTGTATGTGGATGACATTATCTTTGGTTCTACCAAAGAAGCTTGGTGCAGGGAATTTGAGGAGTTGATGAAAAGTGAGTTTGAGATGAGTGCAATGGGTGACCTTACATTCTTTTTGGGCCTTCAAGTGCAGCAGAAATCAGATGGTATTTTCATTCATCAAGAGAAATATGTGCATGACATCCTCAAGAAGTTTGATTTGGAACTAGTTAGGACTGCAACTACTCCCTATGAAGCTCCAAAGTCTAAGTCAAATAATGAACCAGATCCTGCTATTAATGTTCACCTCTATAGATCTATGATTGGTTCACTCATGTATTTGACTGCTTCTAGGCCTGATATTATGTTTGCAGTCAGTGCTTGTTCTTGCATCAGTCACCCTTTGACTTCCCATTTGACAGCAGTCAAGAAGATTTTCAAGTATATGAAGGGTCAACCTAAGTTGGGTCTTTGGTATCCTGGAGAATCTCCATTTGAGTTGGAAGCTTATAGTGATAGTGACTATGCTGGTGCAAACTTTGATCGAAAATCTACTACTAGGGGTTGTCAGTTTTTGGGAAGGAGATTAATCTCCTGGAAATGCAAGAAGCAGACCATAGTGGCTACATCTTCTACTAAGGCTGAATATGTTGCTACTGCTAGTTGTTGTGGTCAGGTACTTTGGATTCAAAATCAGTTATTGGACTATGGGTTCAATTTTATGAGCACTAAGATCTATATAGACAACCAAAGTATAATTTGTATTGTTAAAAATCCTGTTTTTCATCAAAGAACTAAGCACATAGAAATAAGACACCACTTTATCAGAGATGCTAATGAAAAACACCTTATTCAAGTGGTTAAAATACATACATATGAAAATGTAGCTGATTTGTTGACTAAAGCTTTTGATGGTCCAAGGTTTCAATATTTGGTTGTTAATATAGGCATGATCAACCCCTGATTGTTGTGTTTGAGGGGAGGATTATGCCTAAGGGGCGGTTTCTAGTTTAAGGGGAGGGTTAATGTTGTATATTTTGTATATATTTGTGAATATGTATATATTTGTATATATATTTGTTTTTATATTCTCTATGTTCTTCTAACCCTCTTGCAGATCTAGAATCAAACACACAATCAGTGGCAACAGATAGCAAAAGATTAAACAACAAAGTCTTTTATTCATAAACACACTGCATTTTTAGATGCAGTTTTACATTACAAGACTTTTTAAACATTGCTACTGATCACATCAAGACTCCACCCAGGCCTCCTCTTTCCCCACTCTAGCATCCTCTGATGCTCCTTCCCCACCTGTCAATAAACGACCACACTAGCTTTGCAGCTAGACCAAGCACTGTAGCTCTCTTCTTAGGGTTTGAGGTGGAGGGTTCTGGTCTTGGAGCTGAAGGGCCTGCAATTGGCTTAGAAGGAGGTGGTACAATGGCAAGAGGAGCAACATTCATCACTGGTCCAGAAGTATTACCATGCTCATCATCTTCATCCTCTGAAGAAGTACAAACAAATGGTGTTTTGCTAGGAGGGTCTCTAGACATGTAAGTTACACTAGAGTAACCACGAGGAAAGTAGCTTAACCACCCATCATTGGATGGCTAACTCTCAGATAAGTCTAAAGATATTTCAACGGGATGATTGGGAGAGTTATTCATGGTGATGTGGTAGGAAATCGATTTGGGTGTTAGGGTTATTTGGTTTGATGTATGTTGTGAGGTAAGAGATCGGTTAAATAGGCATAGTAACTGTGGAATCTTTGGTTGGTATTTGGATAAATAAAGGTTAAGTATGGAGACTGTTGATGCACAGTTATGTACAGGATGGTTTATCTTTTCTCTATTTCTGCTGATAGCATGGTTGTTTCTGCTGAGGGACAGTGGTTTCTGCAGGTAGCTTTGATATGGAAACAGTGGTCAAACGTTCAGTCGTTCCTGCTAGTTGACTTTTCATTGTCACGATTTCAGAATTTGGGAATTAAATACGGGATTTGATTTTAGTCAAAATTGGTCAAAGATTTTATGCGAATCTTTTGTCAATTTAAACGGTTATTTTAAGTAACCTATTTAAATGACCAATTATTGATATCCCTCGACCTAATTGCATAATTCCCTCCCATTTTGAAACCAAAATCATCTTCCACCATCTCAGAATAATTCAATGGCATCATTGGCTTTCAAAGTTGATCATAACAAGATTGCATTCTTGGAAAGAGCTAAAGGGAGTGATATATATATACAAATGGTGGACTTTCTTTTATGATCAAAGCTCAGGTATGCCCTAACCTTCTGTCCATCTATTGTTTATGAATCTCTAGTCAGGCAATTCTGGGCCACAGCTTTTGAGAGATCTCCTGAGGGTCAACCCAAGGAGATTGTGGCAACCATTGATGGACAAGAGTATGTAGTCACTGAGTCTCTCATAAGGACTCAGTTACAATTGGACGATGAAGGAGGTGTGTTTGAAAATAATAGGGATGAAATTATCACTGGTTTAGCAAGTATTGGGTATCCCACTGATGGGAAATTCATTTGGTATAAAATTAAATTTTGCCCTAAATGGAGGTTTTTGGTCCACACTCTCCTTCAGTGTCTTAGTCCTAAATCTGGGGGTTGGGATCAGTTCTCTAGCTCTATTGCGACTGCTATCATTTGTTTAGCTCATGGGAGATCTTATAATTTTTCACAATATATCTTTGAGGAAATGCTTAGAAATATAAAAGATACCAAACATAAATTTCTAATGTATCCTAGATTTCTTCAAATGATATTAAACTTTGAACCCTCTGATAAAACCCCAAAAGCTATGAGTAAATTAACTGCCAAACTATTTGCAACAATGAAAACTAATTTTGCTGGAGAACACATGCCCTTGTTACCTTCTATGTTGCCAAGTGGCAATATAGCTGCTGGTGCAGGTATTCCTGCTGGTGGTTTAGAGCCTATGATTGATGAGGCATTTGGTGGCCCTATGTCACCAGACCCCAATGCTGCTGGTGCTTCTGCATCAGTTTTTGCTGATATTGGGGCCTCCAATGCTCCTGATGCCAATGCATCAGTTTCCACTGAAAACCAGCAACCCCCATCTCCTTCACCTGTTGCCCCATCATCACCAAGGTTTGTTGCTCCTGAGGAGCCAACTGTTGCCTCTGAAACTCCTATTGAGACTAAGGTCAATATTAATCAACCTTTTGTCCAACCTTCTAGTCCACCCAGGGATACTTTTGAGGATGACACCACTTTTGGTAATGATTTGTATATGTCTCCTCTCAGGTCCAATGAAGCTCCTAAAACCTCAGGAAATCCTGTTGGTGGAGCTGAGGACCCTGATACTCTAATGAAAATGTCTAGCTTGCTTGATAGGTATACTAAGAAGGTTGATGATCTTGAGGTTCAGCTTAAAGAATCCAGGGATGAGCTTAAGGAGACCAAGCATACTCTTGGTGGTGCTTTGGTTAAGTTGCTCAAAAGGGTGATAGATTTGGAGATTAGGCTCAACAACAGAAGGAGCAGGGTTGTAGTTTCTGATTCAGAGGAGGAACAAGATACTGAGAGGAAAAAAATTGATCTTGAAGCACTACATGTATTGGCTTCTGTTTCATTGGGAGAGACTCAAGCTCAGAAAGATCCAGAAGTTCAAGTTTTTAACAGAAGAAGGACTAGAAAGAGGAATTATCTAAATCTTAAGGTGCTCAAGACTAGTTCTGTGGATTCTCCTTATGCTTTTGTTGGTGCTGATCAAGTGGAACTTTCATCAGAACCTCTTCCTACTGATAAGGGTGCTGAGGATAAAGTGTTTTCGATGTCACAGATTCCAGTTCCCTCTGATAGTGTCCCAGACCCTGTTGATAAGCCAATCCATTCTGATTCTTCATCCATTGCTTCTAAGATACCAGCATCCATTCCTTCTGATTCCAAGATTACTTCTGAAGATATTCTAGTGGGTGTTTCTTCAGTAGATAAAGGGAAGGCTCCAATGGTTGAAAAGGAAGTGGATCCTGCTGCTATCAAGGCTGAACAAGAGAGGCTTTTTAGGCTTCATGAAATAGCAATGGGTGATAGAGAAGTAGCAGAGAAATTTCAAGCCTCTTTTAATGAAGAAGTTCAAACTCACACAGTTCCTGAGATCACACCTGAAAGAATGAAAGAATTGGATGAGGCTGCTTTGAACTTCACTGATGACACATGGACATCACTTGTGACTGGAGTTGCCTTAAATCCATCATTTGCTCAGTCCATTTAGGAGGTGCATTTGACTCTGATAATTTTGTTACTGATTTGATGGCCCTTGCAAATAAGAGAAAGAAAGCAGATGCAGAGAGGAAAGCTAAGGAAAAAAGGGATCGACCTCCTACTTAAGCTGAACAAAGACTACATATGAGGGAGTTTGTCAAAAACATGAGCTCTGCTGTATACACAACTGGATGGAGTATGACTTATGTGAAGTCCTTCACAGATGATCAATTGATTATTGAATATAATAAGATTTTGAGTAGTTTGGAAAAGGATGGTCTTGATCCATATGCAAGAATGAAGAGACATCAACCTTCATTGGAAGGACATGAAGTTAAGAGGTTGAAATATAAGGATTCTTCTGATGAGATACTTCTCACCAGTGCAGATGTTGGTGTTCATGCTGAAGAGAACACTGCACAACATTCCATACCTGCTGATTCACCAACTACATCTCAAATTGCTGATACTACTAAGACCAATCCTTCTGAAGGTACTCCTTTTGCTCCTTCGGATGAACCTCAGAGCATTCCCACTGTCAACCTTGGTGATGACTCTTCTATTACACCTAAGGTTGTTCCTACTGAGACCACACCATTTGTTGCTTCTGATGGTGATCATACTACTGTTACTGTTGATCAAACTGATAATCCTGTTTCCACTAGTGTATCTGTTCCTTCTGAAGATGCTACTCTAGTACTGCCTACTTCAGATGCTCTAACCTCTAACATCTCATCTCCTTCCTCCACACCTGGTGGCAGACAAAAGAGTATAGCCAAGAAGAGGAAGTCTAGGGCACTTGATCTTTAGGCTTCAAAGCATTCATTTATCAAAGATTTTGAGGAGGATAACTCTGATGAGGAGGTGGTAGTATGGTCTATGCTTGATAGATGGGAACTTACTTCTACTGGTGTTGGGGGTATAGGGTCTACCAATACTATTTATCGCAAGGATGGATCTGTCAGACATTTTACCTTTCTTACAGAAATTCTCAACTTTGTAGATAGACAAGATCTGTTTAAGCTTTATGGTATGGTGTCTGAGTATTTTGAGACTCATTCTGCTACGGGTGCTGGTCTATTTTTGCTGGGGGATCTTCAAGTCTTGTTTGACTCAGTTTATCAGGATGGTAAAGGTTTTAAGATTTGGGAAGGTCAGCATGACTGGAAAGTATATCAGTGGAAGTTCTATCCTTTGTCCAATGTTCATGTGGTGCAAACATGGTCTGAGGTATATCTTTATATGTTTTCCGATTTGCTCTACCCACTTTTTGTAAAGCTGATGGAGCAAATGCTGTCACATACGTTGGTCTTTTCTGCAGCTCCAGTGGGGAATGATATGGTAAATGCTGAGCAGTTGGTGAAACGCATTAAGGATAAACTTATTGAGGAATCTGCTGGTGCATCTTCATGAATTTGGTATGTTGTTATATATATTTGTTTGTTCTATATTCTTTATTTTTCTCTTTTATTTGTGTTAAAAAAAATTGTATATATTATGTGTTTAAAAAAAAACTTTGTATATATTATGTGTTTACTAACTTTCATCTTTTAGGATCATGTTGTATGATGGTTATGGTAATCAACTCACCATGTCTTTGACAAGAAAGAGTTGACTCACCATGGGGGCACGACTCTAGTGTCTATTGGGCATTTCTCAAATCCGTTGATAGTTGCTGATTTACTAAAAATCAGAGGGTTATCAATGTACCCTGGTCTCACACACCAAACATTGGCTACTTCATGAGCAAACGGCTCTGGTAAAAAGATATCAAATCCGTTGGATGGTTGACAATTTGCCAATAAATTGTATGGTGCTCAACTCACCATGTCCTCATAGATGAAGAGTTGGATAGCCCAGAAGTTCATGGCTTGTGGTAAAGGCAGTGGAATACCATGACTAGTCCTGAGTTAATGGCTTCAGGTAAAGACATGTCAAATCCGTTGATGGCTATGATGGTTTGCCAAAAATCATTAGGGTTTACCAACACACCATTGATTCACGTTCTAAGTGTTGGACTGGTTATTGGTTTACTAGGGTGATGTCATGATTCCACTAAAGAACCAGCTAGCCCAAGAGTGAATAGCTACTTGGTAAAGGCTCATCCAATCTACTCAGGTTACTGTTGCTATTAGATTCTGATGCTGCTGCATAGGAGTTGCTGATGGATCTATGTTCGTTCATGCTGATACTAGTGGTTCGAGGAGTTGCTACTGGTTCATTTTCTTGCTTCAGTTGCTGTGGTCCTCAATCCTCTTGCGTTTTCAAGATCTATCTGGAAACTTGAAGTTAATGTGGTCAAATTCAAGTTTAGGGGAGGATTGTTAGGAATTATTGTAATAGTGGGTTCCTGCTGATAAAGGTTCCTGCTGATAGTAATTTATGTTTTCTGCTGATAGTGCAATTACTGCGGATAGTGCAGTTACTGCTGATAGTTATTATTGTTTCTACGGATATGTAGTTTCCGTATTATTAGTATTTAGTTAGGATATGCATTAGTTAAAATAGGAATAGTTAATGCATATCCTTTACGTGTTTTGTAAGCTGTAGAATTAGGGTTTCTTGGAGTATAAAAGAAACCTGCGGCTAGGGTTTATGCACGCTTGTCAATAACGTTGTTAGTAATTCAATATAGATCCATAGAGGATCAAGTCTTTTGTGTTTATCGTCTTCTTAATTCTTGTGTTCATATTCCGCGTGGACATAAGTCTAATAAAGGTTCTCCATAGTTTGCTTGTGATTACACAGGTTTACTATACGTTCATTAAGGCTCTTAAAGATCTATCTGGGACTGATCCAACATAGGAACCAATTAGAACCAGTTAAGAACCGGCTCTTCCAGTCAAGAATCAATAAGAACCTGTTA